>JAREIS010000077.1:1200000-1530000 GCA_030060385.1 Muscicapa striata striata | reverse complement strand
TTCACCAGCACATGACCCTCAAACACAGTGATCTGCTTTTTGGCTGCATATGGAGGGTGGTTCTCTGCTGGGCACGTTCAAGTGCATAGCTCCTTGCTCTTGGGTCATCCCAAATTTTTTGATCCTTAGGCTGATATCATGGGGCTCTTCTTCCCTGTGAGTTGGGAGAGCTGGTGAAAGCAGCACTGTGCCATGGTGCCTGATGCCCAGTGCTGGATGTGGGTGATGCAGGGAGAGCTCTGCTCAGCTCTGCCAGACCATGGTGACCAGCAGCAATGTCAGGATTCTTTAACAACCCTGCTGTCACCACAGTGTAGAGCCTTAGGACTTGCTCAGGTGCTGGTAGGCTTTGAGTTGGGTTTTTTGTGAGTGCTGGTCCCATATTTCTGATATCTAGTCAGGAGTGGCTCATAACCCAGGTTTCTGCTGCAGTGCAAACCATGGAGATGAGAGCCCTTCATCAAATGGTGGCCAAACTTTCTAAAATGAGTGAAGCAGCTTGTCTTTTCCTAAGTGCTATGCTGGGAAGTCAATGTACTGGTTTTGCAATGTTTCTCCTGAATGTTTTGATAACACTTTTCCAAAAAGCACTAACTCTGGGACAAGCATGATGCAGGCAATATTTTAATTCAGAAAAACAGGGAAAGTTATGAAAACTAAAAAGGATGTCTTTAAAGAACACAATTCAAACAGCATTCACCACAAATACCATTATTTACACAGTTTAGGAAGGGCATGGACTTACACAGTACCTCTAATTTTTGAGGAACTACAACTAATTTTTCAACACTAAGTCTTTCACTTGCTTTAAAATTAAAATT
The DNA here is from genome assembly GCA_030060385.1 of Muscicapa striata striata. Taxonomy (NCBI): domain Eukaryota; kingdom Metazoa; phylum Chordata; class Aves; order Passeriformes; family Muscicapidae; genus Muscicapa; species Muscicapa striata. The sequence goes on along the minus strand of JAREIS010000077.1, from coordinate 1,529,179 downwards.
CAATACAGCCTTACCTATGGAGCTTACATGTTATGTCTACAACAAAAAAGAACTGGCTGGATCTCCAGGCTCAGAGAGTGGTGGTACATAGAGTTACATCCAGCTGGTAGCCAGTCACTAGTGATGTTCCCCAGGGCTCACTTTTGGGGACAGTCCTGTTTAACATCTTTGTCAATGACCTGACAAGGGGATTGAGGGCACACTCAGCAGATGACACCAAGTTGTGCAGGAGTGTTGATCTGCTGGGGAGTAGGAAAGCTGCACAGTGGTGATGGGTCAAGGCCACAGGTAAGAAATTCAACAAGGCCAAGTGCTGGGTCCTGCCCTTGGATCACAGCAACTGCAGGCTTGGGGCAGAGTGGCTGGAAAGCTGGCTGGTGGAAAAGGATCTGGGGGGCTGAGAACCAGCTGAAGACGAGCCAGCATGTGTCCAGATGGCCAAGAAGGCCAATGGCATCCTGGATTGTATCAGAAACAGTGTGGCCAGCAGGACCAGGGCAGTGATTGCCCACTGCACTCAGCACTGAGACTGCATTCTGAGTCCTGTGTTCAGCTCTGGGCCCTCACTGCAAGAAAGACTTTGAGGGGCTGGAGTGAGTCCAGAGAAGGGCAATGGAGCTGGAGAGTAAGTTATATGAACCACAGCTGAGGAAGCAGGAGGTGTTTAACCTGGACTAAAAGAAGGTTCAGGGGTGACCTTATTGCTCTCTACAACTACCTGAAAGGAGGTGATAGCCAGGTAGCCTTTTCTGACAGTGATAGACGAGTGGAAATGGCTTCAAGTTATGCCAGGAAAGGTTTAGATTGGAAGTTAGGAAAAATTTCTTCACAGAAAGGGATTTTTCCAGCATTAGAACATGCCATGGAAGTGGTTGAGTCACCACTCCTGGAGGTGTTTAAAAGATGTGCAAATGTGACGCTTGGGGACTTGGTCTAGTGGTGGACTTGCATGTTTTTCCCAACCAAAATGATGCCATGATATTTAACACCAATGATACATATTACTCCTACCATTATGTGTGGCCTGAGAGATAGCAGGAGAAGGATGGAGATGAATTCCAATTTTAGAACAAATTTTCAAGAGAGTACAGTCCTCTTTTTCTTAATAGTCCAATTTGGTTCAAAGAATGCTTCAAGGCATGCTTTAAAAGCAGCAGGCTCTCAACTACATATGTCAGGTTGCAGACAATAATGAAATTTTATAACTCAGTGAAAAATAAGATCTGTGATGGAAAAATCTGACACACCCTTAATTATTGCATCCTGAATGAACCCAGTATAATAAAGGAAACTGATAAAACTCTGGAGACACAAAAGTCACGTCTGTAAAAGCAAAACAGTCTGATACTGTGTGTGTTATGCAGCAGAGTTCTGGAGATCTTGATTTTTTAATCAGAATGCCTGGCCTGTAGCCTCAGAAACATGCCTTCTGCATGGCTGCATGGAAAACCAGCACAGGATGTCCTTGAACAAAAAATAGCGTTGTTAAAAGTCCCAGTTATCTTATCCTAGCTGTAACAATCAAAGTCCCTGAGCCCCAGGTCCCTGAAATGTATAATCTTACACTCTTTAGTGCACACTTCAGAGCATGGTCTGTTTCTCTGTGAGGGAAAGAAGCTGCAGTTCAGAGAGAGCAAATGGGGCATAGGGGAAATAGGACTACAGTATTTTTTAGTTACTTGAGTTCTGCTGTTTTTTGGAGTGTTAAGTTTCTTTATAATTGATGAGGGTCTGGGTTTGGGTGATTTGCACACAGCCCCACAAGGGAGAAGTGACAGAAAAGTAAACCTTGCTTCAGCAGTGCTGTTGTAAAGCTACAGTATTGTGTTTAAATTCTGCTCAACTGAGGGTCATTTGAATCACTTTATTTAATATTCTACTTTTGTCTTTCTGTTAGAGGAATGGTATAGAGTATTTGTAATAGCTACATCTTATGCCATTTGGCAGCTTATACAATTTAGCCAGTGTTAAATATATAAAGAAATCAAGAACTAGGGGAAAAAAAAAAAAAAAAAAAAAAAAAAAAGAAAAAAAAAAAGCCACAAACAGTGTTGATCATAAAAAGAAATCAAGAATTAGGGGGAAAAAATACCAAACAAACAAACCCAACAAACATAACCAAAACCGAAGCAACCAAAAAACCAACACCTACCACATGCATCAAAATGGGCTTTAAAATTTCTTTGGGGTTTCCACATCTAAATGCAGCCACACACCTCCTGACCCACCCCTCCTTTCCTTCTGGCTCTTTATGGTTTCTGTTTCCAGCCCTCCAAAGCCTAAATCCTGGGCTGCCTTATTTAGAACTCTCGCTCCCTCTGGTGGCTCCATGTTCTCCACACACCGACTGTAAAATACGGATTTCACACAAACATTTTCAGAGAATATAGCATTAATCTGATGTGCTGCAGATTTCTGTCTATGCACAAGCGTGCTTGATACACTGGATTACAGAAGGAGTTAAAGAAAAGAAACTTGAAGAAAAGGAGCTGGCAGCCCAGCAGGTTTGGGCACACAAACGCAGTGAGGTGGGTGGGTTGCAGCCCCACCATCTGATCCGCAGTGCTTCCCCGTTTGGTGGAATTTATGGCACGGGGCGTTTGGAAACCGAACTGCTCCCACAGACCGTGCCAGATCTGCTCCCTGTGCGGGGAAATCTGGGCAAGCATCGGGAAAGTCTGCGAGGTTCCCTCCAGGAGCCTTCCAGCAGATGGTTTAGTCAGATGTTGGCCACACTGCAGATAAAGCCTTGGGCTCTGTAGATCTCGGAGGGCGCCTGCCAAAACCCGGTCACCCCCTTGTGCCGCTGGGGCTCTGCCCTCCCTCCCCACGTCTCACAGGCTGTGGGGCAGAATCCAGCTCCCTGCATCTCCCCTTGGGCCCCCGTGGTCCTGCAAGGAGAGGAGTTCACAGTACTGAGCCTGCCTCAGGCATAATTCACTCTGACCTTTTCCCAGAGGTCAGAACAGATCCTAATGATCCAAAATGATCCTAATGTCAAGAAGCAGTGTTCCTTTCTCTGCACAGATCACCATGGACATCAATACGTCAGGCACGCAGGCAGAGAGCCAGTGATGGAAAAGCATGCAATCTGAGATCTCTGCTTCTGTCTGTGATGGGCAGACAGACCCTGAACAGGACAAGGTTTGACAAAAGAAATCAGTTATTTTCTAAATGAAATGCTGTTCCTTCCATGCCCTTTTGTACTATAGAACAGACTATGAGGAGGGAAAGTACTTTGAAATTCCTTTAAGTATTTTCCGTACAGCTCTATTGTTTCATGTGTTTGATTCTTCTTATTGAAGTGTTTGAAAATGAGTGTATCTTATAGCTCTAAACCCCTTCCACTGTCTGAAGCAGGGTGAGACACTTTCTCACTGCTGACCAGCATGCAGGACCTGCTAGCCCGTCTCAGCATGTGCACAGCTCCTGTTAAAAATTGGGGCTTAGTGCCCAGAGCTCTCCACATCTGAATATTAGATTCCAAATCCACCATGTGGATCCTGTTAACTCCATGCTGAGAAAGAATACCAGAGCTCAGAGTGATAATCTGTAATGAGCCTAACCCAAAATCCCCAGCCAAAGCAGCTGTGACCTCTGAAGGAGCTCAGACCCAGATCCAGACTGCTGTGACTTACCCCAGCTCCACAGGCTGTGCATGCAACATTAACACAACTCCAGTCCCAGGGGACAAAAGCAAACCACAGACTTGCTGATGCCCCAGCTGTGCTTGATTTACTAAAACTGGATTACAGGCTTTCTCTATCACAACTGGCCATACCACTGACATGGCTGGAAGCAAAGGACATGATTGTTTTCTCCTGCAGTGTGCTAGTGTGCTCCTGCTTATTTTCAATGCTGTAAACAAAAGTGAAGCAAGGTTTGATATTTACGCAAAAGCTGTTTCTCTGCAGAGTGGGAATGAGAACAAAGAGCTTGATTACAGAAATCCTTCAACTCCTCCTTCCCACTGGTCATCTCCTCACCCCCTCTTATGTCAATACCTCCAATTCTGCAGCTATTTTCTGCTCCTTAACCTGGCAATGGGAAATGCTAAAATCACTCACCTCTTCAATTTTTCCTGCAGGATATGAATAGACCCTATCTACAACATATTCATGTCTCTCTCAGTAAGTACAGCTGTGAGGAAGAGAACAAAACAAAAACAAATCCTCAAACAGAGAGGTGAAACAATGGTGAGAACAAGCCTCCTGCAAAGCTTTCAAGCCTGCTGTGTTTTATTGACACATACCCCTCTGTGAGCAGGATATCTTACTGCTTCAGCACTTACAGTCTTGGGTGATGGCAAGGAGAGATGTGACACAAGTTTAACTTCAGAAGCTTTGTGATCAGTTTCTTGGGCTACGATTTTGGTTTAAGAGTTTTAATTTTGTCCAAAATACATCTCCCATGCCTATTGCTGATGTTCTCTAAAAACTAATCAACACATCCTTTTCTCCAAAGACTAAGTCAGAAACCTGAATAGGTATCTGCATTTTACATGCTGGGTGTAGGGTTTTGATCAAGGAACTCGTTACAGAAATTATGCACAGCTTAAAGGTGTCCAAAAATATCAAAGTGGAAAGGCTGAGAAGGAGGCCTGTATAAGATCCTCCTTGCCACCAGATGCACCCTCACATCTGCCCAGGAGCACAACCTTACTTTGGTGTTACTTTTCCAGTGAAAAGTCTTTCCAGGGCTCACCCACCTGTCTTTAAGGAACAAGGACAGAAATGCTTTTCCTGTATACAACAGATTGACACAGTACACTCCAAGAAGACATAAACCACAGGTCTTACTCTGCCTTCAAAGGTTCAATCCCTTGTCTCTTTTCTCTGATGAGAGTCAGGCTGAAACTGCTTTGGGAATAAGAGAGATTTTGCTCTTTTAACGCTGTGGGGAAAAGATTAAGAAATCACAAGCCTTTTCTTTCACATGTGAAAGAAGTCTTGCTTTACGAATGGATCACAATGCTTTCTGAGGAGGATATGCAGTGGTTTCAGAAGTGTGTCAGATGGAATTGAGAGGTAGAGAGCCAAAACTATGTATGCATTGCACCCACTGGAGCATCCCTTGCATGGATCAAGCTGTGCATGGACCATCTCTCCCCACTGGTGAGCCATACAAGGGGAGGCAGCCCAGGGAAGCTTCTGGGATCCACTGAGCCACAGTTGCCATAACTTAGGGATGTAAATTAAATGTCCAGGCAGGAGACACTTGAAACAAAACATTCATCACTTAACAAAGCCATGTATTAGAGACAGATGTGATTCCCTATGCCTTCCCACAGAGCATGGGTGTGCACACCTACCCACACAGGTACCCATGTGCACAGTTCAGGATGGTTTGCATTCAGTTCAGCCTTGCATCTTTACATCCTTTCAATTTTGCATCAGTGTGATTCTATCCTAATTGATGAGTTTTTGAAACAATAATGCCTCTACTTTTGCAATTTCTTAATTTTTTCCCATTACTGATTTTGTATGGGATATTTTCTGTGCTTTGTGTGCCATGGCCTTTTAGGAGGGAATATATGTTCCTTCAACCCTGCCTTTTGTTAGAATACTACTCATTTTTCCTGTCTCCTTCTTTTTCCTCTCTCATTCTTTATAATTGTATGGGCTGAGCACAATGCTTGCTGGCTCTCATGTAACTCAGATCTCCCCTCTGCCTGGTGGGCTGAAAACTTGGAGCAGGTCCCAGGTTGTTTTGTTTCTCTTGGGAGACTTCTCCTGTTTTCCTTTGTTGTCCTCAAGGAGCTTTCTGCAGCCTCCTGCAATCTTCTTTGATTTGGTTTCTAAGGCAGTGGCCCAGGGTTGTGTGGGCAGGCTGGTGAATTCGCGTGTGCAACAGGCTGCAGACCATTCTGCTCCATTCTCTGGGACATATCTACAGCTGCTCTTTTGTTTTGCCCTGAAAAAATGAGGGTAACAACATCTGTCTCTTCTGATAATTGTGAAATTGCCCTGAAAATCCACTCTGTAGATACAGTGCTTCTGGACACTTACATGAACAACATGTTTTCTCCCAGCAGAATTAGATTCATAGGAAAACCTTTGTGAAAAAAACAAGACATTTCTTCCTAAGGTCAAACACTTTGAGAAAGTGAATCTATTTCGGGGGATTGCTGGCAAAACTACATATAGGTGCTTCCTTTGAATTGCAGCTGCAGATAAGTAAGTCCCAATTTCCTATGAAGAGCCCACATTTAGATCGTTTCCAAGCTGTCTGCTCAGTGAAACTCCCACACAGAAAAAAGGAGTGGCTTACCATGGTACCTTGAGACCAGTTGTTGCACAGATGATGCATCCTCTGAGGAGGCAGCTGTAATTGTGAAGCAGATGAACTCTAGAGCTGAACTCTTTGCTGTGTTGCCAGAGTCATATGGGAATGCTGCTTGGAGCTGAGCTGCACTGCCATGGGGAAGCAGAGTCACACCCTCTTCAAGGCTTCTGATCTTAAATATCACAGTTAAACCTAACAGCAATTCAGAAGCTGTGAACTGCTAAATAAAAGCTAACTGTAAGTACTCTCTCTTTACTAAAATAACCTATATTCCATTTACCAAAAAAATCTCATGCAGAAATTGGAAAAGCAGAGCAAAACCCATATTGTTTGGGCAATACACATACATAGTACACAAACATGATACACAAACTACCTTACCAAGGAATGTTTATGTCGCTTATTGACACTTAGGTAGGCAACTCCAGTAAAATATTGTCGTAGAGGGAATGAATTTTTCCAATTAAAATATTAGTGCAGAGATATTTTGCCAATCTGATGCAGAAGCATTGCATCCCATTTAGGAAGAAAACCATAAGTAGTCTTAAGATGTTTGAGAATTTCTCTTTTGGAGGGATAAGATTGGTATCAGGCATGTCTGAAGCTTGTGCTGCCACCACTTTGGAATACAGGAGGAAAAAGCAAGTTTCTGGTAGATGCAGTCCTGAGCTGGAGTATTCACCCCAAGAAGTTTGCTGGCTAGGTACAAAGAACACGTGCAGCTGGATGCAGACCAATCTTCAGAGACAGCAGCAGCACAATATCATCTGTGTGTCAATACTGTGAAATCTGCTTCCATCAGCAGATAAGACTCCTTAACCTGGTGCTTCGTTATCCCTCCAACCTCCTCCAAGTCTGACCAACACCAGAGTCAAGGAAGACTTACTTGGAAATGATCAAAGAATCATAGAATCATAGGATTGGTTAGGTTGGAAAAACCCTGTAAGATCATCTAGTCCCACTGTTAACCCAGCACTGCCAGGCCCACCACTAAATACCACATTTGCACAATTCTAGTATACCTCCAGGGATGGCCATCACTTCCCAGAGCAGCCTTTTACAATGCTGGACAAATCTTTCAACCAAGATTTTTTTTTTCTAATAACAAATCTAAACCTTTCCTGGCACAACTTTTAACCATTCTCTTTTGTCCTATTACTTTATTATCTGGGAGAAAAGATTGACCCCCACCTCACTACAACCTCCTCTCTGGTAGTTGTAGAGAGTGATAAGGTCTCCACCAAGCCTCCTTTTCCCCAGCCTAAATGTCCCCAGCTCCTTCAACCACTCCTCACAGGCTTTGTGGTCTGGACCTTTCACCAGCTTTGCTGCTCCTCTTTGGACACCCTCTGGCACCTCAATGCCTTCCTTGTAGTGAAGGTCTCTTGAGCACAGTACTCGAGGTGTGGCACTTGTATCACCAACAAAAGCCTCAGCACTGGCTCAGGAGACTTACAGATGTGGGATGTGATCTGAAACCTCTGCAGAATTGTATCTTCTGTCTTCTCAAGGAAGAGTGTGCCTACTTGGTTACAACACCTTTCATGAAATAGAACTGAAGGCCCAAGCAATTCTGCAACCTGCACTAAGCTTTCACCAGTGTAGCTGGCTCCAGGGAGGGAGAGAGCAGCAGAAAAAGTGAATTACCCTACTGGAACTCATTCTGTACTAGCCACATGCTTAAAGTGCAGCTTTTGTTGCAGACATAGCATTTTTCAACATATTTCCCCTGCTTTGGAGTACATGACATGCACTGTCTTTATGGCTGAATAAAAGGTCATGACTGGCCAGCTGGTAATAACACAAAATGCATTTTTTACACTAATGGCAAGGTATTCTAGCTTTTATTTCACATTGCACTGTCTGCATATTTACATAAACTCTACATCTGTTTAGTTAAGTTAAGCCAGAGGGTGATGATCTTTGTCTTTTCAAAAAAAGCTGATTTAATTTTATTGAACAAAGCTTTCTATTTAAAAGATCAAAGTCAGTGCAGCCCCCTGCAGCAACAACTTAAAAGTTTCTTCAACTATTCAAATTAATGAAATATGGTAACTGGGACTGAACAAGCAGGAAAAAGAAAAAAAGCAAAATAAAAATAAAAACTCCTCAGGGGCTTTATTTATCCTGAACTTTGAGAGAGACATTTTTCCTTTCATCAAAGTCCCATTGAGTGTCCTGACTCTCCTGCCTCTGAAAAGGACGGAATTAATAGCAGAGGCAACATGCACAGTTTTAGACAAATTTCTAGAAGCTGGTAATGCTGTGGGGAAAAGACACAGTACAGTGAAGATAATCTAGTGAAGAACTGGCCTCTCTAGCTTCCATGTGCTAATTCCAGGCATTAGTGAACTCCTACTTAATAAAATATTAGTCTGTATATAATGGTAAAAATCGTGAGTTTGAAACTGTAGCTGTAGTGGAGATAGATATTTAATGCCTTCTGAGAGAGCCTGCATGTCACCTCCTAGCATGTGACTTCGGGGAAATTGTCTTGAAAACTTATTTTTGGGAGGTGAATGGCTAAACATCTTGCCTTACATTTCATTCCTGAAGTTTGGTACTTGCTTGCAAGTAGCTTCCTCACCTCCCAGACTGACAGCAGCCTCACTACTGATACTGGGAGAGCCCCATGGCTACACCTCATGCTATGGCAGGATGGGGTCAAACATGCACAAAAATTCACTCTTTGTGCCTGTCCAGAGATTATATCTGGCAGCAGCCCAGGAAGGGACCAAAAGGAGCTGTAGCATGTTCCAGCTTAGCCCTCAATTAGTATACTGATGAAACTGGCCCCAAAATCTGTTTGACTCCAAGGAAACCTTTACCAGAGATCTATGATGCTTCTACATCTCTTCTACACAATACATCCACATTAGCCCTTCAGCTTGGATCAGGAGAATGCTGTGGCAGCTTTCCTCCTGAGCACCCATCCTTACCATGCTTTGCTTCACATGCTGAAACTGTCCTGGCATCTATCAGCTCAACTTCAAACAGACAAAGCTGCACAAAAAAAATCTGGTGTAGGAGTGCACTTTCTGCACTGCAGCTGCTAACATGAGGCCAGTCAATGTGACCAGATTAGAGCTGGTCTAAAATAAATCTCTGAAATGCACAGAGGGCACACACTGGGTCCCCTGTGCCAGCTCCTCTGCTACAGATCATCTCTACTTGTTTCAGGCCACCTGCTAATGTAGACACAACCCAGAGAGGCTGCACTGCTGCTTTCTAACCCTCTCACTGTTTAAATGGGTGAATAGTGCCATTTTAGGCACCATATGGTATCCCTGCAGGCCTCCAGCTGCCACTCTGCAGATCAACATCTCAACCAAATGTCTCATGTCATATCTGGCAGCCCCACACAGACATCTCAGATACCTTAGGGAGACTAACTGCTGTGGATGTCTATGTTTAGACAACTGAATACAGTTTTATTTTAGCATCTATTCCCCTCTAGACCAAAAAAATTGAAGCAAATGAGATTAAAAATGAGAAAGGAGACGCTTGAAATACTACAGTGTGTCCTATGAAATAAAATACATAATACAGAATAAATAAAATAATAAAACTATAATTTTTTGAGAAATTAATTTAAAACTTTTTTTTAATAAACTAAAAAGTATACAAAGCTTAATCTGACAACAACAGAAGTACTGTTTTGTTCTTCAAGAAACAGCTGAATTTTACAAATTGTGTTTATGATTCAGCAAGGGCTGAATTCACTGGCTTTAATAGAATAATTGCAAAGCTTGAGATTCAGTTTCTGTTTGTGTAATTTACTGGCCTAATGCCCCAGATTCTCTGAGGATTGCAACACCAGAGTCTTTGCAGGACCATATCTAAAGCTAGCAAATCAACAAATTATCAAATTATTAATTTTGCTGGGATAGTAATAAATGAAACAGACTTTGGCATGTTTTCTATCCTGAGGGTGACTGGCAGAGAGCAGCCCTTCTCTGTTATTAGCAACCTCCTGGTGTCCAGCATGGGCTGGCTGCAGGTAAGCAGGGATGCTCTGGGCTCACAGCACTCAGCACTGCCTGGCAGAGGCTGGTGGCCATGGGCCAGCACTGTCTCATGGCTTAACCTCCCTCACACAGGGGGTCTTACACCCTCCAAAGCTGCAGAAAAGCACCTTTACCTGCCAAGGAACAGCCTAAGTTTCTGAACCTGCATGGAAATACTTGGAGATTTCAGGCCTTTCAAACACTTAAATAAAAATCCTGACCTCTTGTGGCCATCAAACTGTCCAGCAAAATTCCTGTCAGTTTCTAATCAGGAGATGCTCTTGCTGGGTGCAGGATGGCCATTTGTGTATTCCTGCTGCTCCTCTCCCAGATCTGCTCATGTACCAGGAGTCACTGACAAACCTCACATTTGAACACCTCTGTGGGTCCAGAGGAGGCCACAAATGTGATCAGAGGGCTGAAGCACCTTTCCTACAAAAGCAGGCTGAGAGAGCTGGGGCCTGGAGCTGGGGCTCAGCCTGGAGAAGTGAATGCTTTAGACAGACCTTAGAACAGCCTTCCAATACCTGAAAGGGTCTTATAAACAAGAGGGAGAGTGGCTTTTCACATGGGCAGATAGTGATAGGACAAGGCAAAATAGTTTTAAACTAAAGGAGGGAAGATTTAGATTCAATAATTGGAAGAAATTCTTTACAGTGAGGCTGTTGAGGTACTGAAACAGGCTGCCCAGAGAAACTGAGGATGCATCATCCCTGGATGTGTTCAAGTTCAGATTTAAATGGCCCCTGAGGAACCTCACCTGGTGGGTGGTATCTCAAACCACAGCAGGGCTTTTGGAACCAGATGATCCTTAAGATCCCTTCTCACCTAAGCCTTTTTTTTTTTTTTTTTTTTTTTTTTGATTCTGTGATTTGTCCTAAATGTAAAGTGTAGTCTTTTTTAGACACTGTGGACAAAAATCTCGCAGAAATGCCACAGAAATTCAAAATATGGGAGTGGTTCTACACATTAACATTCTGCATGTGGCACACAGCAACTTGCAGAGCTTTAATTCTAACAAAGATATGAGAAAAGGGAATGTTTGTTTTGGCTGCCTTGTTTTGCTCTTAGTTTGCATCAGTAGCTTTGTGTTATAGAAAAATTAGACTATTAATATATTCTGCATGTGAGTAATTAATAATGTCTGATGTCAATTTTTGCAGATATATTTTATCAGCACCATTTCAAATATGAACCTGCACTTCTAAGAACCCAGCATCAAACCCCAGAAAGTCTGGCCTCATGTGCAAGTTTGCATAAGGAGAAAGTGCAAGTGGAGTTTCTCAGGCTGTGTGATCTTTTATCTGGATGAGCTAAGGCTACACAATATTTTGGACAGGCACCTATTTGCACCCTGATCGTTCATCTGCAGTAGTGTCTTCTACATAAGAATTTCCTCTATCCAGGACTAAATACCTAAATGCTTTATAATTTCTAAAATAATTGGAGCACCTGCAAGCATGCATTTTCAATCTGTGTGTACGGCAAATCCAAAGGCTGCTGAAATACAAATAATGTACCAAACAAAACAGCATCTATTTCTAGACTTTATAAATTTATAGAATGTATAAATGACATAATATATTAATAACATACTCAAAACCATTAAAGAGTGCATGAATAAAATGTAGTTTTAGGAGTTTTTCTTTCTATCACCCTGCATATACAGACTTGATATAGGAATTACAGTACTGAGTATACTTTTATTTAGAGGACAGATTCATTGATAATTGCACTTGCTTAAAACAGAAAACTAAGTAAAAGTGTTTTAAATCAAATTTAAGTTTTAAGATTTTTTTTTTCTGGAACTGCAGCTCTATTTCTGACCTCACAAAGGCTTATCCATACGTTTAGTTTTTACACTTAGGGGTAACAATAGTTAAACTAATGTACATAAAAATAAGCCTTTGCAGACCTGAAGTCTTGATGTAGCCTGCTTTCACATTCAACCTGTTCAAACACCCACACAAGAAAAGATGAACTGAAAAAGTGCAATCATTCCCATTGCTCAGAATCTCTGTGGTTTTTAATTCTGCATTCTCTCAAAAGAATACTAGTTCTCATTAACAAATATTAATAGGATAGATAAAAAGTTTTTAAAAAAATATTTTAGTGATCATTTATGAGTTTTTAATTTCAGTTTTTCCTCAGGTCTCTGTTTCTCATTTGCTGGCATTGTCTGATTTCCCTCTGAAAATAATTGATATTTCAGTTGCATATAGGAACAGGCTTGGACTTTATTACTCAGAGCCCTTGGTGTTTACTGGCACTCATTTACAACACATTTTTTCCAGGATGTCCATCACAACAACAGCTGCTCATCCTCTATTCCAAAAAGAAGCCAACACTGGGCACTGGATTTTCTGTTCCTAAATGTTATGATCATTTTATTGTTTTAGTGCTGATGATATTTCAGCCTCTCCTTGGGCATCTGATGCTCCTGATGCAGTACAGCAAATCCTGGTACACAATGGACTGGGGAATAAGTTCTCCTGGTGATGAAGATGCAACATGATGGCATCTCAAAATGTCCTGGTGTCAGAGAGCACTCTGAGGTACTTTGTGTACTTTGTGCACAACTGTAGTATGTTTGTTTCTTTGCTAAGAATGCTGAATGGAGTGAGTAGCATTTTGCCTTATACAGAAAAGTACAGTACCAACCACAAAGCAGATAACCTGAGCAGATTAGTGCTGACAGAATAAAACCATATTCAGTATTTCTGTGAGACAAAACACATCACTGTGCATTGTCAGCTACCAAAACCAGTGGGGCAATAAAAAAATATCTTTTAAGTGCTACTACACAAAATTGCTTTCAAAAAGCACAGTGTTCCTTAATTACTTGTAGAACTGTCTTGAGAACCTCTTCCTTGGAGGGGCTGGCATCAATCTCTTGGCATGCAGGATTCACCATCCTTCTGTATGACTCCTCAACTCTAAAATCAAAACAAGAGAAATTCAACTTCAAAATGCAGGAACATGAAATGAAATTTGTCATCAGTCTCACACTGCAGAGACAGAGGATAGAAAATCTGATATGAAGCTAAGAATGAAATCTACTGCAAACAGCAATAAACCATTAGTAACTTCTAAAATGTAAATCTCATAGTACATAGTTTCCTTGACATTGATTCCCAGAGCTCCAGCCACATTAAGATGGCATGGCATAAAGTATTTCTTTCTTTATGGCTTATCACTGGATACAGTCTGGCATAGAAGTAGAGTGGACAGTCTGCTTCTAGCACCTGAATTAATTTTTTTCAGTTTCTGCAAAGCTATCTCTAAACTATATGGCATTGCATTGTGTAGTTGTGCTCATTGACTGATCTCAGCTTTCACTCACTGGATTACAGGGTTGACATATCATTCAAACCCTTCTTCTGATCAACTGACTAAATGAATAATAGGATAAAATACAGGGTGAAAACCTCCTCTCTTAGGTTATAAGTGTAATGCAGAACTCTCCTACATTTAGTCTTTGAGGGTGTGAAAGAGGAAGTGAATATTATTTTCAATGTTCCCAACATGCCATTCAGGACAGAAGTCACAAGACAAATCAAGGAAAATTCTGATAGGATGTTCTCCTATTCAGATTGACATAATTAACAGGTAGAAATAACAAAGGCTTTCTGACACGAATATGTAGTAACAGAATTAAAATGTAAAATGTAATGTCCAGACAGCAATTCAGCACACCCTGAAGCAGGATACCTAGGGTGCCATTCAGTTGCTTGAGTTAATGCACCTAGTACTGTTTGAGATGCTCTGCACTATCTCATTTAACTTCCAATTCCTAGCCCAGAAAGTGTCCACAGGTTCTGCATCACAACTCAAAATATCAAAAGGTTTAGACACTTCAGTTTAGATCACTGAGCTCCGAACAAGTGGTGAGATGAATCACTTTGAATTGATTGTATTGACAAAACAAGCCATTGAATGTATTGACTATACTGATACCTGAGACACTTTGCACAACTAAAGACATCTAAAAGAGAATGTTCAAATTTTATTCTCTTAATCTGGAGCTCAATTCCAGAACTTCCTGGGGAAGCTCTGTGTTTCAACTTCTTGCCTCCCAGTCCTGAAACTCTTAAGTCCATCTCCTTCCTAACCTCACTAAGAAAGAAGCTAAAATAAATGAAGCAAGGCAAAATAGAAGTATTTTAACTCAAAGCTCCTTTACAGAACAATTAAATCATACATCTGCATCTTTCAAACACTTTCAATTAGAAGTCACAGAATTTACCCTCCCTGACAGCCATGTATTTTCTCAAAAAAAAAAAAAAAAAAAAAAAAAATCTTATACAAAGGAAATTCTTGTTCCAATAATGTGAGAGGCACATTTGTTACTGATCCCACAGGAGCCAAGATTGCCTCCAGCCTCTTATTCCCCATTAAAGGGTACCTTTGTCGAAACAAGCTGTTAGCTTCCAGCTCAGCTTCCTCCTTGGTTTTCTCCAGCCCCCGATGCTGAAGTCTCCGGACTCGTTCTTCAGGGTCAACAGTCAGGAGAAGAACAAGATCAGGTTTAAGCAGATCTTCAGGCCACTGATACACCTCATCTTGAGCTGGTGGAAGATCCTGGACTTTCCCACTTGTTTCAGTGGCAATTGTGTAGGCAGCTGTGCTGTGCCAGTATCTGTCAGAAAAAATACAAAATGGAGGGAGAGAAAATTTAAAGAAAACATTAATTCTTCAGTAATATAGGAGACAGTTGGCATTATAACAACAAGTCAATAATGATGAGATAGGTGACACCAAGGCTTTGAAGGGAAATCCATGTTACAGTTCTGTGCTATCCACTATCTCTTAACAACAGTAACTCAGTTCACTATTCAGAGTTAATGTGAACTATTAATTAAAACATTATGTGAAGACTGCTCCAGATATTCCTATCAAAAGAAAGTCTCATATATTGAAATAGGCCAAAGAAGAGTTATAATATATCTCAAAATCCTTTACTCTGAGTCCCCTTTTCTGTGGTTCCCATCCTACTTAATGCAATAGATTTGGTAGAGAACATGCAGTCTTCACAAACACTTGAATGAACATAGGCATTACAAATGTTACCAATTTCACTTGCATTTAACATTCTCTCCACTACAAGGCACTGTGTTTGATAGATTTCAGTGGATTTGAGGCTGGTTGAAAATAGCACTCACATGCAAACAACGTGTGTTTGTGTGTGTGTGTGTGTGTGTGTGTGTGTGTGTGAGCAGGAGGTTACAGTACATCTGCAGCTCTATAACAATCCAGAAGGTTCAAAGTACATCAAGACTTTTACTGACAGTAATATTATAAGCTGTCTAGACAGTTATGAAAACCAGAAATAACACAAACAGACCCCAAAAAGTGGGAAGCATACCTCTGGCTTTAAATTCACAAAGAGTAAGTCTACCTAAAACTCAGTCATTCCAATCCACCCATACCTCAGACACATCTTAGAGACAGCCATGACCAGCAGCCTCTAGTCTTCTCTGGTTTGTCACAAAACACTGCTTTAGCTCAGGATGCACAATCTGTGCCTCCACTATTCCTAACTGAAGATGTAACAATTTTCATGTGTCCTAAAGCTAGTTACGAGTATTACACTGATTGAAGTTCTCTCTTTTACTGTTATCATAAGTGTTACTCTTTAGAAGATACAATATTTATCTGACTCTCTGCAGAGTGCTTCCAAAAAAAAAAAACTAAACAAATCCAAAGCAAAACCCCGGAAGAAACACAGTGACAATCACTGACAGCTTGTAACACTGAACAACTGTATGATGGCACTGATATGAGAGGGCTTTTTAAATACACAAACCTGTCTATGATCACAGGTGCCTGAGTGGATGCTTTCGCTATCTCTGAAGCCAGAATGTAGTTGCCTGCAGCATAAAAGGCTCTTTTAATGGGTGTTGGTTCATCATCAAACACAGTTCTCCAGTGGCTGATGCAAGCCGGTGGGGACCTCAGCAGAACTCCATTCAGGGTGTCCTTAACAGCCTGGGTCACCGTGGTTTTGCCTACATTTCATTTACAGAAGGAAACACTCATTATGTTATTTACCACATATACCTACCTGAGTTTCAAAAACTGGGAAACACTCCTCTCTGTTGATGTGGAGCACAGCTTCTGATATCTGAACATGTAACCCGAGCATCTTGTCACAGGGTTTCCAGTGGAAAATGATTCTGAGTCTGGTTGCAGGAATTATTGCTCCCCTTCCTGCTCTCTGGGCCTTCCAGCCCTTCCTTTAGCCAGTTTTCAGTCTTCACTTCCTTAAATGCATTAGGTGCATGGCAATTTCTCTATATATTTATGGCAATTTCCCTATATATTCATTTATAATATTTTTCCAGATTGCAATTTATGTGAATGTTGCCATGCTGGTCATCTAATTTCTTCTTTTTATGGGGGTTTCCAGCTCTCTTTAACTGACAAGTCAGAAAACAAAGCTAGTCAGAGTCAAGTAATATTTTTCTCTTATACAAACTGCTGGCAGTTTCCCAGACTGCCACTATTTTAGTTCATTTATTTGAAAACTCTCCATAAAAGTATGTTTCATAATCTACACAAGAAATTTAATTTTTCAGCGTTCCACTCTGTATTCTTTCATTTGCATAGGTAAAGAATTAAATCACTGAATGTAAATTAGCATACATTAATCTTTTATAAGCAAGAGAAGATAGATTGGCATTTGTAATTATTAATTCCTTATCTGTCACAGGTTTGCAATATTTTTTAAAATTTTATTTTAAAACCTATGCCTAATAAAAAACAGCAGTTGCTCCTTTCAACAATTTCTCATCTGTGGTTCATCAACCACACGTTGCTCTTACCTGTGGCATCTAGCCCCTCAAAAACTATGACGGGAAAACCTCCTTTTTTTTGGTGCTCTGGACATTTCTCCAGCAGGTCGAGTACTGCTCCAGCCTCTGGGATCCGTTCAGCACACTGCAAAGAGACATCACAGAATCACAGAATGTGTTGGGTCAGAAGGGACCTTTAAAGACCATCTATTCCAACCCCCAGGCAGTGCACTGGACCATCCTAAACTAGATCAGGTCTCTTAGAGCCTTGTCCAGCCTGACCTGCAATGTTTCAAGGGATGGGACATCCATCACCTCTTCTGGGCAACCTACGCCAGCGTTTCAGCATCCTCATCGTACAAAACTTCTTCCGTCTGGTCAGAATCTGCCCTCCCCCCGATTTAAAGGATTATCCCTCATCCCCCCGGCATCCGCCCGCGGAGCTGCGGGGCCGAACGCCGGCTGCGCTCCCGCGGGGCTGAACGCCGGCTGCGCTCCCGCGGGGCCGAACGCCGGCTGCGCTCGCGCGGGCTGAACGCCGGCTGCGCTCCCGCGGGGCCGAACGCCGGCTGCGCTCCCGCGGAATGCAGGGGCTGAACGCCGGCTGCGCTCCCGCGGGGCCGAACGCCGGCTGCGCTCCCGCGGGGCCGAACGCCGGCTGCGCTCCCGCGGGAGTGCGGGGCCGAACGCCGGCTGCGCTCCCGCGGACCGCGGGGCCGAACGCCGGCTGCGCTCCCGTGGGGCCGAATGCCGGCTGCGCTCCCGCGGGGCTGAATGCCGGCTGCGCTCCCGCGGAGCTGACCTGGCGCAGCCGCTGCCGGAGGGCGCGGGCGGAGGACGGCAGGGCACGGACGGGCCGGGAGCCCGGTGAGCCCGGGGCACAGCGCTGCAGCATCACCGGGAGAGAGCCGCGAGCAGAGAGCCGGGAGCGGAGAGCCTGGAGCAGAGAGCCGGCAGAGCGGAGGGCGGCGGGAGGAGGCGGAGGAGGAGCCAGCGGGAAACGAAACTGGCCCGGCCGGCCGGGAAAGCGCCGGTCTGCGGGGACAATCCCGAGACAAGGAGCAGCTCCTCGGAACGCCCTCGTGCCTTGCCCGCCCCGCGCCTGCGGCACCGGGCTGAACGCGTTGGGTCCCGCGGGGAGCGGCTCTGTGCGCGGATGGGCGCCAGCAACCACGGGCTGCAAGGGGCCAGCCTCGGGATCCGCTCTGCCCGCCCCCGCAACAAAGGGTCACATTCCCACGGGCTCTCGTGGCTGAATCCTGGTGATCTTCTAAAAAAGAAAAAAGAAAAAAACAAACAAACAAAAAACAAAACAAAAAAAAAAAAAACCAACAACCAAACAAACAAACAAAAAACCAAAACAAACAAGCAAACAAACAAACAAACAAACAAAAAACCAAACAAAAACCCAGAAGTGCAAATACGCTCCGCTTCTTAGGACTGGCCCAAAATGACAAACAAGTCGTGACCCAAACTGACGTACTTGGTTGAGTTCCAGTGCCCAAGCAGCACTGGGCTGTCAGACATATCAGTAACTTGACCCCATTATTTGGTTATTCAGTGCCCTGATGACAAGACCAACAGACACAAATAATTTTGAGAGTGAACTGGACTTTTAGAAGCCGGTTTTCATAATTTTGCAACGGCAAATTTCAGCTTTCATCAGCTCAGATATAGGAACCAGAAGCAATGGAAATAACAATAGCACTGACTTAGTCTCATGGCAGCTGCTATGAGTACCATTGCCCAAAATGTATGTTTTGAATTTTCAGAAGATGTAACTTAAAATGCTGGAGAACTGTAGAAAATTTCTCCTCCTTTTCAATAGTTGGAGAACTGCCACTTAGAGATATCTGAAGTTAAATTTCTGATGTGTTTTCTGAACTAATAAATTCCTTGGAAACTTGTCCTCCTCTGGTCATCTCAAACACCTGCACAAATACCTTATGTTAGTGTAACTGCAGGGAGAGGGGAGCAGCTGGTAGGCAGTACTAGTTGCAAATCCTCTGTACTAGTTGGAAGCTGCCCATCCCAAAGAAGCTGATGGAAGGCTGGGCCAGAACCAAACTGGGAACATAGCCTTGGAAGCTCTTCAATACAGTCTCAGCATCATGTACCAAAATTCATTCGGTTCTTTTTAAGGCTGTTTAATTCCAGAGAACTACAGCACCATTTCACATCTCTCAAACATATGGCAATGGCATTTGGGTATGGATACCAGAAAACACAGGGTAAAACATTGTTCATTATACAGGAAGCCAATGGATAGATTAAAGACCATAATAATAAGCACTGATCAAGAGTAGGGGCTCAGCCAATACTTCCTCTGGCAGAACGACAAGCTGTTTGTATGCCTGGCTTATCCACAGCCCCATCTCCAAGTCCTTGTGCTCCTCCAGCCCCCACAGTCACCGAATTAGGAATGTTAAACAGCAATCCTCATTTTTCCCTTTCAGCACCTGCTGTGGATCCTTGCTCATGGAGTTGCCTAAATCTCTTTTTGACTCTGTTATACGGTCTACCTCCACAAACCCCTGTGGTCTCCAATTCCAGCAATGCTACTGTTGCATAACAATTTTATAAGTTTTAAACTCACATCCTATTTATTTCAACAAGTGTCCCTTTTAATAATATTACTGATTTTGGTGATTTTCTAAAGGTCACTCTGATTTTCCCTTCAGCTTTTTCATGTCAAAAATGATGGCCTCCATCCCTTGGTAAGGCAGCTGCTTCATCCCCTCATTCATTTAGAAACAAGGAAAACTTCTTTAACTGTGAGGTGTGGCCATGATGTGGATACCTGAACTGGACCACTAGTCAGGGTTTGGTTACACTTACCAAAGTTTCACAGACCAGCAGGGTAATGTAATCTACCTTGTTTCTGGGTGACAGTAAGCTTTAAGTTGACTGTTTTCTCTGCTGCCTCCCACAGAGCCATTGACTTCAGAAGAGAAGCAGCAGTGACAAAGATCTCCTTCCTGTGCACAAGTGCCACTGCTGAGCTCAGCGTCAGGTACACAAGGTTTCAATGACTCTTTTGGATCTGCACTGACTCACATTTATCTATACTGAAACTGATCTGCCACCTTTCTGTTCATTTGTTTGCTTGAGGTCCAACTGACTTGCAGCCAAGTTTCGTTTCAAAAGCACCTGTAAAGCTGGCCATTTCCCTCACTGACCTCTTGGCTCCTGTCTCTTCTGTTTGTTTTTTTTCCCCCAGTGCTACTGTTGCCTGTCACCTATCTGCTGAACAAATGGAAAGAACTTACTTTCATTTTCCCTTTTCCCATCTCGCTGACTTTATATAATCTTGTTACAACCATTCCTGAGCCAAGCTGTTGGTGATTTCTTCATTTATAATATGCTTATGGGATCATTCATAACAGGCATGTGATGCCTTTGAATTACTTAAAAGTACCCTCTTGCAGGATTCAAGTAAATATAGAGGAAAAGAAAGTTGTCTTTTATGCCCAATATGTTTTGTTGCATTTAAAATCAGTGGAGAGAGTATGACTCAGTTTTGAAATTAACCTATGTTAAGCATTTTTCAGCCTCTTTACAAAGATCTTTATAATTTTGTGCTCTGTATAATATGAAGCAACGTTGAAGAACAAATGTGCTAATTATGTACAAAACACTGTTCAGAAGCATTTTCACATCTTTAAGTGTCCACTGTGCTTACATAGAGCCATAGGGATGAGATACAGAGACAGCAAGAGGCCACATGAATATTCAAAAAATTTTGATCCACACAAAGTGGAAAAAGAGCAAACTACAACAACAACAAAAACTGGAAATTGATTAACTTGTAACTTAAAAATATATCTAAGTGTACAGTCCTGTAAACAGCTGTCTGATCCACAGGCAGGAAAAACTTAAGTCATAAAAGGTGTAGGTACATAGAATACACTCATATAAAACTGCTCTTTTAATGCAGAATAAACTTTAAAGAATATTAGTAAAGGGCTCTCAAGTAAAGAAAAAGATTTGGCGATAAGACCACAAGAACACAGAAGACAGTATAGTGTCAGGCCAAGAGAGATTCCTTTTTGCCCCTGACAGTGGCCACTGCCAGATGTTTGGGGAAGGCTATGGAAAGGACACAGAAGGATTCTTCTCTCAACATACTTTTGTCAAGAAAGGATCTGATGATCCTTGAGGTCTCTCCCAACCTTGTATTCTACCGTTCTACAATTCTATTATTTTTTCCTAGTTCATAAAGACCGTATTTTTGAATACTTCCTGAATGGGAAATCACATATACACTATTAAGGGCCCATGGTGGACTTCTTTCAAATGTGCCTAATCTGTATCTATATTTGTATTTCATGTTTCATGTCTCTTGGTAACTTAATTGCATGTGGGTTTAAGCTTTCTGTTTGGTAGTTTCCTCATGGATTTCTGCATCCCAAGGAGAGCTGAGTCACTCTAAGTACAGAGTCCTTGACAGATTTGCATTCATAGTACTGCAGATGCAATGAGAAAGAGATAATTTCCAGCTGAGACCAGAGCAAGAGGCAATACATCTATCAAATGCTAAAATTGCATCTGCCATTGCATGATTTGCATGATTTGCATGATTTGCATTATTTGCATGATTTGCCTGGTTGTCCTTGGACCATTTCTGGTCCTCCCAGGTGATGTGACTCCTCTTTTAACCTTTTTTATGTTACTGGTTTGTATCAGTAACTTGGTTTGCCCAGCAAGATACTGTTTGACTGGAACTGCCAAACAGCCACTCTGTGCAGTATATTTATTTAAAATATAGAATTACATTAATTAGACAAATATTACATAGCTGTTTTAAAAGTTTTGCTTTCCTAGCAACTAGGTACAAAAGCATCATCTATGTTTATCCATTTGGATTCTTCCATGCTAGTTGTGTACTTATTTATTATCTAGTGCACCATTAAAAACATTATTCAATAATTTTTGGAAAATTATATTAATATTTAAAGGGTTTTTAGATATAGATTTGGATAACAGAAACATTTTTATTACTGGGACTCCATCATGCCACTGTAAAATGGCTTTTGTAGGAAGCTAGAGGAAGGAATCATACTTCCTACAATTTTCAAAGAACATTTATGCTTGGTTTTCTGAGATTCTTCCAGAAGACATCAGGACAGAAAATTTCATTACAGTTATTGCTTGCAATATTTCTTGTAGATTCAAAGCTTGTGTATAAAAATGTACATTTATGTTTTCTTGGGAGGCCTCACCACAGACCCTGTCAGCTAAGACAGTTTGATATGTAAAACATGAATACTTTCTTGATGCTGCTGGGACTTGTACATATGTAGAAGGCTCATCCTGGTGTGGATTTACTTTGTGAGACTTTACAGTAATGCAGAGAGTGTCATCTAAAAACATACTTAGTTGAGACAAAAAATAAAAAGAACTATAATTGCCATTTTCTAAGAAAGCACTGATAGAATTACAAAGAACAGTACCCTTGGGTGCAAAGTTCTCTGCATGTTTTGTTCCTTGAAACAGAGATCTGTATTTTCAAATAAAAACAGTCCAAAAATGTTGATGTTTTAGTTTTCTGATTGAGCAACATTTTTCTGACATGTTTTTGGAGTGTTTGGGTATTAGATGCAAGTCCTGTGTTGAGAGAAATTGATAATCATCAAGGATTCTTTTCCGACTTTGGAAATTAAGTATTTTGAACCTAATTTTTCTAGCCAGCTAAGGTACTAGGCAACAAGCTCAGGGCTAGTAATGAGTCTTCCACCTCAAAAAAAGGCTGTAGTCCCTGTACCTGCATTGGCTTAACCTGACATGAACAAGGACAGCAAGGAATTTGAATTGGGGCCAGAGAAGATAAGAAATGGAATAGGGTTCCTACCATGCAACAGAAGGGATATATGGAGTGAGGAGGAAATCAGAGGAGATTTGGATATGGAGGAGAGGCATATCAGAAATCTCCAAATTAATTGAATCATTGAAGCTATCAATTAGTAACTTCAATGTCGGATTTCAGATTAAATTTGCATTGTCTTGTCCACCTCCCTTTCCAATTATATTTTCAAGTTATAATCTCTGCTGACAGCCTCTGAGACCATTTTGGAAAGCCTCAGGAGTGAGATGCTGCCCATCATGCTGCAGCAATGTGGCATTACTGGAGCCAGACACAGCAAGAAGTCTTCCATCTTGCCTTACTAATATGAACCTGCTCAAGCAAGAAACAGCTCATGGGGACAATAAAAACTGTTTAAACAATAAAAACTGTTCAAACTGGTTTTTGCTGATCCAGACATTATTCAGTCAGTAGATCACCTCCAGGAAATTCAAGGAAGGACAACAGGAATGTGATGATAGCCAATGACAGGACTAATTATGACTTCTTATTCCCAAGCAGGTTTTTATTTCCAATGAAAATTGAACAGGATGAAGATAGCTCTAACCCTTTTTTCGAAGGGATAAAAAAGGAAATGAAAAGAAGGGAACGTGAGGGCAAGACTACTTGGCTACATCAGCAGTTCTGACTGGTCAGTGGAAATGAGGGAAGCTCCATTTTAGGCCATTGACAAGATGCAGTTGGAAGGTGTCAAGATTTGAGTATGACTCTGTGCCTTGGCAGTGGCAACATTCAATGGTGACGCAAGAGTGAAGACAGGCTGACTGAAGACACAGTGATTAAAAAGAAAAATTGTGACAACCCCGCTGGTGTGTCTGGACACGCTGGAAGACTGAAGATAGCAACCAGTGTTATGATGGAGAAGCTCCTTCTCCAGCAATACACGTTGCACCACCAAGGAATTGAGGAACATGGAAACTGGCAGCTTGGTTCTGGTTTCTCATGGTGTTAGCATGAGTGGGCAGCCACCAATGTCTCACCTCACCTGCCAATTGTTGCTGCTGTTAAGGCTAACCATGTGCCCAGCTTGGTGCAGTAGCTTTGCTTGAGGTGCATTATTGGAGATCAAGAATCAAAGAACCTGCAGTTATTTTCTTTTCATGTATCTGAAGTCATCAGGCTCCCTAACTTGGGGTTGCCCTTCCATGCAAAACTGTTTAAACTTACGGGAGCTCTTGAATGCCTGACAACGGTGCGGTGCAGTTATACATGCTCAGTTTTCCCTCCGATTCACGAGTTTAAGGACAAGAGCCAAAGTCTCTGAGACCTCAAGCACCAAAAGGGGTCCCAAGTGCTGGACCCCTCAAAGCCCGAGGTGCTCAAACCTTCTCCCAGCGGCTGTGGGGCGTGGGGACACTGGAGTCGCGGGTGGGGCGGGGCGGGAGGAGGAAAACACCGCGTCTCGGTGCCAAGTTTCGCTTCTGGCAGAAGGGAAAACGAAACCGAGCTGTTCCCCGCGGTCCGGCGCGGCGGGGCGGGACGGGCGGGGCGGGAAGGCGCTCCCCGCGCATTTAAGTGCGGAGCGCCGGACAGCTCTCGGCAGCCTGCGAGCCGAGCCGAGCCGAGCCGAGCCGAGCCGAACCGAACCGAGCCGAGCCGAGCCGAGCCGAGCCGAGCCGAACCGAGCCCAGCCGAGCCGGGTCGGATTGAACTGAACCGAGCCCAGCCGAACCGAGCCCAGCCGAACCGAGCCCAGCCGAGCCGGGTCGGATTGAACTGAACCGAGCCCAGCCGAACTGTGCCCAGGCGGGACCAAAACCGCAGCGCATCCCGGGTCCGAGCCGAGCCGAGCCGAGCGCCGAGCCGAGCCGAGCCGAGCCGAGCCGAGCCGAGCCGAGCCGAGCCGAGCCGAGCCGAGCCGAGCCGAGCCGAGCCGAGCCATGCAGCTGGCCCTGCTGGCCCGGCTGCTGTCCGTCGGGCGGGCGGTGCTGGCGGCGCTGCGAGGGCGCCTGGGCGCGCTGTGCTGGAGCCTGGCTCCCCTGCCCCTGTCCCTGTCCCTGTCCCTGCCCGGCTGGCGGGACTCGGCCCCCCGGCAGCAGCGGGAGCAGGAATGGGACGATGCGCTGCCGACGCCCACCAGCGTCAATTACCACTTCACCCGGCAATGCAACTACAAGTGCGGCTTCTGCTTCCACACGGCCAAGACCTCCTTCGTGCTGCCCCTGGAGGAGGCCAAGCGGGGGCTGGCGATGCTCAAGGAAGCAGGTGAGTCGAGGGCAGGTGGGGCTGGAGGGAACAGGGGAAGGGGGACCCCGCAGGACCAAGTGGAAAAAGTTCTCCCGGGGATGTCCCTTGTCCCGCTGCCGTGGGGCGTTGATAACATTGAGCAGGAGCAGGCGATGGGCAGCAGAGGTTCAAAGCATCTTTCTTTGGCCCTTCCCTAGGAATGGAGAAAATCAATTTCTCGGGAGGAGAACCGTTCCTTCAGGACAGAGGTGAATTTGTAGGCAAACTAGTCCAGTTTTGCAAGCAGGAGCTGGAGCTTCCGAGCGTCAGCATTGTTAGCAATGGCAGTCGGATCCGAAAGCAGTGGTTCGAGAAGTACGGTAAGGAGGGAGCACTGCACAGCTGCACTGCCAGGGCTGGGCAGCCTCACCCAGGGATGGGCTTGGGGGCAAGTGGGAGATGGTTTCTTAGTGGCTCATTTATAGTAAATGCAAACCAAATGTAAACACCAGTGAAACACTGTTGCTTATCTGTTGTAAACATGGGCATTATACCACAAAATTTTGGGGTATAATGACATAATAAAACAATAGTTCTGCCTGCCTCCATAGTGCTGGGGACACACACACACACACAAACTATGTGTTTTAATGCTGCTGGTGATGTGGTTTTTGTGGTTGATGGGATGACTTGACAGAACTGCATTTACATGGCATTTTGTGACAGATGACAAGGAAGTGAAAGTGAGCAGAGTCCTGACAGCTTTTAGTTGATCGACTGGATATTAATCAATTTTTTAAACTTGTTTTCAGGTGAATATTTAGATATTCTGGCAATTTCGTGTGATAGTTTTGATGAGGATGTCAACGTTTTAATTGGCCGTCATCAGGGAAAGATGAACCACGTGGAAAATCTGCATAAACTGAGACAGTGGTGCCGAGAGTATGCTGTTGCTTTTAAAATAAATTCAGTCATCAACAGATTTAATGTTGAGGAAGATATGAATGAGCAGATCAAGGCACTCAACCCTGTGCGCTGGAAGGTAAGAAAGTAGTATATACCACAGGTTTCCTGTTCAAAGAAAAGTAAAACTGAAGTGAAATCCTGGAGTCATCTGAACTTCTATTGTCCTGAGTCTTACCTCCAGCTCCAGCTTGGGTTGGGGTTAGGAGCCTTCAATGTTGCATGGTGCTGTGATAGGTTCTATCTCATCATACACTTTAAATGGAGCCCAGTAGGTCAAGAATCCTTTTTGTGTTATTTTAGTATGTGTAGATCTAGCTTGTTTTAGTATATTAAAATTTACACAGAAAGCCTTTAATATATGAAAATATGGTGTAGAGAAAATGAGGAAAAATTACTGAACAGTGATAAAGTCAATATATTGTTAGCAAGATATAAGTTAATTTTCTCCTAAAGAATATTAGAGGTTAGTGTACACATATTATGATTTTTAACTAGAAATAAGTTTTAAAATAGGTAGAGATAATGTGACATAAATATGGGAGAACTCGTGGAATAATTTCTCATTTTTTTGTCTCATGGATATTGTTATACACACAGAATCACTCAGAAAAAGCACAAACTTCAAAGAACACTTGAAGTGAAATCTCAGATAGTAAGGAAAATCATAATTTATAACATTTAGAACTCTGTAATATTAATTTAAAAAAAATAAATCTGTACCAATCCCTTTGTGGAGTATTCAGTTATCACAAGTTGTGTCATTTTGGCTCTACTGACAGAAAAATTAGACATTCCTACTGAGACTGAGGTCTCTTACCCTCAAGGCAAGTGAAAACATAAAGCCTTAACCAGATGTTTTCTTTGTTCAGGTGTTCCAGTGCTTGCTTATTGAAGGGGAGAACAGTGGTGAGGATGCTCTAAGAGGAGCAGAAAAATTTGTTATCAGTGATGAAGACTTTGATCGATTTCTGGATCGTCACAAAAGTGTCTCCTGTTTGGTACCTGAATCTAATCAGAAGGTAAAAATTAAACTGTCTCTTCATAACTTTATTTTTAAATAATGCTAGGACATTTGAAAGGAACAAGAAACTTTAGTGGCAATTAATACTTTCCCTATTAATAGTGGCTTAGAAGAGGTGCAATACAACTTTATCAGCAACTGGTTTTGTTATGGTGGAAGCCAAGATTTTTAATTTTTTTTAGGACTTTTTATTGACAACAAAGTTATTAGCAGAAGAGTAAAAGCTCAATCCTGTGGACACCAGTGGGAGTACTCCTCCTGACTTGGGCACAAGATCCTGAAAAGGTTCAAAGTTAATTTATAGTCTAAATATAGTTTCCTAATAGAGATGGACTGTGATGTCACATTATGCCAGTCTCATCAAGCTACATGAATAAGGCAGCATCCCAACCAGCATTATACTGAGTACTGAGGAACAGTACCAGTACCCAACTAATAGTATCTTTGGGTAATCCCTCTCACAATAAAGTTGCACTTTTAACATTTTCTGTCTGAACTCCTTTGGATTGCACATTGAAGCTCTTTATTCAAGAGAAGACTCCTTGTGCTCCTGCAGAGCTATCAGTTAATATGACCAGCTGTCATCCAGCTTACATGAACCACACTAAAGCACTTGGGTGCCTAAGAGTGGAGCTCAGGCCATTTTGTAAACGTGGGATAGGGAGAGTTAGAAGACTCACCCTTAGAGAAGTTTATGAACTAGGGAAGTTCTTCTGGTGTAGAAGTTAATAAAAAAACTTGGATATTATTAAAAACACTTTTGTCCGCTTGGGCACTCACATTTCAATTAGACCACTGGAGAGGTCATATTCCAGGAATTACTAGTTTATTCATACATAAAGTTATTCTAGTAATTCTGTCATTTATTTCTATAAATTTCGTCCAAGATCACTGAACTAGTGATGATACAGCAACTGTTTCAAAGATTTGTATCAGACTTTGAATGAATAGTTGTTTCTGTGTTCATCATTTTTCAGTAGAATGGAATTTTGATTTGTACATTAATTTAGTTTTTTCTTTTGATCTATTACAGATGAGGGATTCATACCTCATTCTGGATGAATATGTAAGTCTTTTTTTGATGCGTGGTATTTGTATGCTAATATATGTATGTACACAACAGTGATAACCAGTTAATTTACTCTGCATCCTATAAAACAATTTTACTATGTAGTACAAGGAACAGATGTGATTTATTCTAATCAGACACGTTGTGAACTACAATATAGTATGACCAAGGTAGAAGTTGCCATCAGCTTGCATGCATAATCCTTGCAACACAAATCTTAAAGTGTAGATTTTTTGCAGGACATCTTTGCTTTTTTTTTTCTTTAGTATAAAAATACAGAACTTGCCCTGAAAGTTAAGATTTAGAGCATCCACTTAGTTTATATGTAACTGAAGAGCCAACGTTTAATATTCAGAAATTATGATATTGCTTTGTTCCTGCTCCTGTCACATTTCTAACCATGAGTTTCTGAGACTTCTAAGGACTAACTAGAGTGAACCTCTTCATGCACTTACATAGGCTTTTGTAGAATTGCAGTGCTTAAGTCTGTAGAAAAGTTAAGCTTTTTCAAATTGATTTTCTAACATTTTATCATCTTATCTATCTTACATTCCAGATGCGTTTTCTAAACTGTAGAAATGGACGGAAAGAACCTTCCAAGTCCATCCTGGATGTTGGTGTAGAAGCAGCTATAAAATTCAGTGGATTTGATGAGAAGATGTTCCTAAGAAGAGGAGGAAAGTATGTGTGGAGTAAAGCTGATATGAAACTGGACTGGTGATTCAATATACTGAGTTAGGGCAGTGCATTCTGTAAAAATAGGTGTGTACTTATAGGTGAGTGTATACTTGTATCTAATGCTTTTTACTACACTTGGTGTTTTACCCAGACCAATGTTCATTATAACTCTATATGTGAATATGTTACATGTTTTTTAAATGCAGATTACGTTGTCTATTATTTTCTTGAGCATGACCAAATACTTTCAGAGCTTTCACACGAACAGATCTCTGAGATAAACTTTCTAGTCTATTGCACCAAGACCTTAAAGACAAACTACTTTTATAAAATACTACATGAGTGTGCATGCCAGATAACAAACCAAAAAACACCTGAAAGTCTAAATCATTCTAAACAGCTGTAATGATGGAGAAGTCAAAATTCTTATCAGGGAATGCATTCTGCCTGTTTCTCAGAGAAAAATGGATTGCAGTTCCTGGATAGATCACTGGAGGGCCAGCTGGCAGGCCTCTGGAAGCACCTTCTGCTTTTTTCAGGGGTAATAGAGGGTCAGAATCTAGGAATCATTAAGTAATATTGTATTAAAAGAAAATCAAGGTGAAAAAATTGGCAATTTTTATTCTTTAAGACTTAATTGTAACAGCATGTTCTCCCTCTCCTCTGTATACATACATGATATTTGCAAAAATGTTGGGGGGTGTAATTTTCCGAGAACATATTTGTAGTCATGGAAAAATATTGTACTTGTCCATCCTAAAACCTAGAGGTACATTTCACCTAATGATAAACAACATCATATTTCACACTGGCAATGTCTTTAGTTCTAACAAATATTTACAGTGAAAGACTGTTTTAATTTTATTAATATTTTCATTTTCCTTTCATCTGCAAATATTGATTTATTATTTTAAACCATTTTTGAACCATGGGCATATAGTTCTGATGAAGAGTCCTTCTCAAACTAATTAATACCATCTAGAACAACCTAACATATATCTTCTGTTGCATACTAGCTTTTTATTTGGCTAAGCCATGGAACTACAAACGGCAAAGTTCATATATCAAGCAACCTTGTTTTAAATGTTGCTTGTCTCAGTAAATAATTAGCTGGCTGGTCACAAACCTGCAGACATTAAATGAAACTAATCTGGTTTTGTGAGAGCTACCTTTGATTTTAAGAGCAGGCAGCATTAATATAAAATACAAAAAAAAATTTAAAATCCCCAAAACATAATAAAATATTAAAAAATAATCTAATATACTGCCCTCATAATTGATTTTCTGGCAATTGTTACAGCTTTATAATTGCAGGTTTTCAAATTTAACTAGTCCCATCCTCCCTCTGTCTGAAGGGCACAGGGACAGGCATTGAACAGAGCAGAATTGAGATGGCACTACTCATTCATCCTGTCCACTGAACTCCTTGTCTGGACTGTCTCACACATTTAAATATTTGCAGCAGTTGGGAGCCATCATGTATTAAATGAACCACGTTGAGAAAATGACACATTCTTTCAATTTTTTGAAATGCTAGTTGATTTTTTTTAGGAAAGAAGTTTTTGAAAGATATGTTTTGCATTCATGTAGTGCATCTTCAAACTGAAGGGGGGAAATGCTTAAGTAGGAGCTGTTACTTCTGTGTAAAGGAAAGTGCTCCTCTGAATACACTGTGAAAATGTTTCCATTTATAATTCCTTCAGTTTCTATTTTTACTGTCTTAACTGTAAATATATTCAGTGGTGCTCTTTTGTCCCTTTGTATTTTGCATTTTGCAATCACAACACTTCCTATACAGTGACATTTCAGTATTTTTTTTCTTGTATTAACACTAAGTGACATTTAAAATGTGGCCCACACACAGTAACCCCACAGTCTTTTGGCAGCTGTTTCACTGACCTTGGCTGGAGTTCTCCCTGGCTCTATGGGCAGTGCAAATTTATGTAATTGGGGTTTGACTTCCCCTGCTCAAATATTAAATCTAGTCTCCTCCTCAGTACCTACACCACACTAATAGAAAAGAAGCATTTTCTTTGCTGCTGGCTCAGTCCCAGCATGGGGAAAGATTTAGTGCAATAATGTACCAAAAAATTTACCACCCTGCAGCTTCTGCAGAAAATGCCAGCACACAGATATGAGGTACACAAACTCCTGTTCAGATCCAGAAATCCTGTCATTCTTTGCTTTGCATTTTACCCTGTAAATGGCTATTCTTTTGCTTCCTCTGTGCCCACAAAGGAAGCTGCAGGAGTAATAAGAAGGAGCTGAAACTATCAAAATTCAGTAAATAATGCACAGACATTTAAGATGGCTTTTGTCAGATGGTTCTATGTTCTTACCTTCTTAAAATATTAGGAATTTCACATCACCTCTTGTTACCATACATAATTAGAGAAAAGTTTCTGCTCTGTGTGATACTCTTTTTCAAAGGAAATATGAGTTGTGTACATTGTAAATGAAGAGCCTCACATTACAGTTTGAGAGCCATTTAAGTTAATGGACAGCTATTGGTAATTTTATATGCAAATTTTATTCTTGTGTAAAACAACAAAAGTTTGGCTATAGTTGATTAATCTAGTTTATTAAAAATTATATAAACACAGTTCATATTGGACCAATAGTGGACTTTGGCTTTCATTATATAGTAAAGGCTACCTTTCAGTATGGAACCAGGAAAATAAAACTGAATTCAACAGGGTTACTCCCAGGCTTAGTGATTACAGGTATGTTGTGATCCTGAAAAGTCAGGATTAAATTTAAGTCTTATGAGCACAGATATGCTTAATTGTATCTTTGTGTATAATATCATAGTATAATCATATAATATCATAATTGCAGCTAAGCACTTGCTAAAAATGTTGAATTGGGAAGGAATTCACACTGTGTTCTACTAACATTATACAGTTGCTTCTATGTGTAAAAAAATGTAAAGAATGACAGTTTGGGAGGATGACTTCCAATGAAATTGTGACTATACCTTGGGTAATGAGTAAAATTGTCACTTAAGATGCACTTTAGGATGCCTTCTGTTTCAGTGTGAAGGATGCTGATATATTTGAATGTTACAAATTATGAATTTTGGAGTAATAGTGTCAAATAATTAGTTCTAAGTATTTCATGAGTTTGTTGCACCTTTCAATAAATGTTTCTATTTTCCTAAGTTTGTCTGTAATTTTTTTTCTGTAATATAAGCTATACTAGCAGAATGTGTTGCTGCATTCCCAAGAGATCTGTAATTCTGGATGCATTTAGTCTGTATTTAGTGGGGGTGGGGGTGGGGGCTGCTTGCACAGTGCCAAGGGCAGCATCTAGGCCGAAATGGAGAACAATGATGGTGATTCTCCTCGTGATGAAAGGCACTTGTTACAAGCCTGAGTGTTCTGGTCTGTGCTGGGAGAAGACAGTTCAAATACCTTTTGCTGTTCGGATGACTGCCAGCACGAAAAGCACAGCTATCCATAAATATCTGAGGACAAAAATAAGATTATCTTCTGTTATGGTACATAAGACAGAAAAGCCAGTCTATTTAGAAGACTGAAGACAAGCAGCTTCTCAAGATCATCTTTCACCTTCAGGCTCGGTGTAAACTCTCGTACTAGGCAACCTCAAATGGAGCTTTTCACAGTATTTGGCTGTGTGTGAGAGGATGCTTAGCTTTTTACGCCCCCTTTGCCATCCTCCCGCACTCTGCGGTGGTGTGAGGGTGCCCAGCACCAGTGCCGCAGTGAGATGCGTGTGTCCCGTGCTTCTGGCTGTGTGCGTCACCCCAGGGTGGCTGTGCTGTGTGTGTCACCCCGGAGTGGCTGTGCTGTGTGTGTCACCCCAGAGTGGCTGCTGTGCTGTGTGTATCACCCCGGGATGGCTGTGCTATGCGTGTCACCCCAGGGTGGCTGTGCTGTGTGTGCCATCCCAGGGTGGCTGCTGTGCTGTTTGTGTCACCCCGCGGTGGCTGTGCTGTGCTGTGTGTGTCACCCTGCAGTGGGTGCTGTGCTGTGTGTCACCCCGCGGTGGGTCCTGTGCTGGGCTGTGTGTGTCACCCCGCGCTGGGTGCTGTGCCGTGTGTGTCACCCCGCGGTGGGTGCTGTGCTGTGTGTGTCACCCCGCGGTGAGTCCTGTGCTGTGTGTGTGTGTCACCCCGCGCTGGGTGCTGTGCTGTGCTGTGTGTGTCACCCCGCGGTGGGTGCTGTGCTGTGCTGTGTGTGTCACCCCGCGGTGGGTGCTGTGCTGTGCTGTGTGTCACCCCGCGCTGGGTGCTGTGCTGTGCTGTGTGTGTCACCCCGCGCTGGGTGCTGTGCTGTGCTGTGTGTGTCACCCCGCGGTGGGTGCTGTGCTGTGTTGTGTCACCCCGCGGTGGGTGCTGTGCTGTGCTGTGCTGTGTGTGTCACCCCGCGATGGGTGCTGTGCTGTGCTGTGTGTGTGTGTCACCCCGCGCTGGGTGCTGTGCTGTGCTGTGTGTGTCACCCCGCGGTGGGTGCTGTGCCGTGCTGTGTGTGTCACCCCGCGGTGGGTGCTGTGCCGTGCTGTGTGTCACCGCAGCAGGGCCGAGCTGCGCCGGATGAATGCGGCACACAGCAGCTCCCGTTCGCCTCGCACAGCCCGCTCAGTGCGGCTCCTGCCCGGCCTCTGCCTCCGCACAAACACAACAACAGGGAAGCTCGAACAGCTCCCGCAGAACAGCCATGCCCGTCATGGTGCCTTCCCCTCCTTCCTTCCCGGTAGGCAGGACAAACCCCCCTCCTCTGCACAACCAGCCCCGTTATTCTCTCTGCTGCTGACGGACCTGCTGGGCCCGGCCCATCACGCTATTGATTCAAGCAGATGAAGCGCCCCACGGTAAAACCGGCGGCTCGGCACGGCACGGCACGGCACGGCACGGCACGCCCGGGCCGGCGGCGCTGCCAAGCGGGAAATCCCGGGATCCCCGCGCCCGCGGGCAGGAGCCGCCTCCCGCCGCCGCTAGGGGGCGCCGCTGTGCCTGGCGCGGCGCGGCCGCTTCAAAGTGGGCGGCGGCGCGAGCGCGGCCGTTAATGGCGCCCGCCCGCCGCGGCCGCGCCCGCCCCCGCCCGCCCTCACCCCACCCTCCTCCTCCCCCGCCGGAGAAAAGACCGGGAGCGGCGCCCGCCGCGCACACTCCGGCTCCGCGGGGTGGAGACCATGGCTGGGGCGGCGGCGTCCTGCCGCGGCTCCGCGGGATAGCGCGGGACAGCGCCGCGCACCGCACCGCACCGCACCGCACCGCACCGCGCCGCGCCGGCAGGGGCTGCAGCAGAGCGGCACGGTAAGGCGCCCGCGGCGGCGGGAGGCGGGGGCGCCTCCCGGGGCGGGGGCGCAGCGGGAGGCGGTGCTGGAGCGCGCGGGGCACCCACGACCCCTTTACATGCAGGGCTGCGCCCTTCGGCGTTCCCGCGGCGCGGTGTCCCTGTCGCTGCTGCCCGCCGGGAGCCCGCGGCCGGCGGCGCTGTGTGGGGAGCGGTGCCCGGCTGCGGGGAGGGCACGGCGGGGAGCGCTGCCGCCGGCGGAGCGCCGCGGTGGGGGCTGCTGACAGCGGCACTCAGCCCCGCGTGTGCGAGTCTTGGGGCGTCCATAAACGAGCGAGAGCGTCTCGAACGAGCGCCGTGCCCGGGAGTGCAGTAGCCGTTCTTCGGGGAGGGCGAGATAATGAGTGCCGGGGTCTGTGGAGTGCCGCCCGCAGCCGGTGCGCTCAGTACGAGCGGAGTGTGCAGCCTGGAGATCCGGATCGTTTGGGTTGCAGGGGTGGAAGAAGTAGGAGCAAGGCTCGCGTTTTCCTTCCCTGAGGTGATGTTACCGTTGACTTGAGCTGTTGCAAGAACCCGTAGGTACGATAATGAGGTTGTGCCCCCAGCCGCTGCACCAAGGGTATTTTGTTCCGAAACAGATCAAGCCCTGCATCGTGTGTTTATTGCTTCTATAGACCTGGAACAGGGAGTGTCAGCGGGGCCGGCTGGTGGAAGAAGATACCAGTTGTTTGAATTTTTGCTGTATTCTTGGAAATACTGCCACTTCTGTCCTGGAACATAATATTCCTGTTCTACAGCAGCCATAAACGATGATTTATAAATAGATCCGTTTGTTTATATTGCTCGCCGTGTAGCCAAACAACTGTTTACATTGGGAAATGGATTGCTTCATTTCACATTAGCTTATCAGTGCTGGCCCAGGAGTGGCTACGCTGAAGTTACATGTTCTTGGGCAGAGTGCTACTGGAGAGATTACATCAGTAGTTTAAACTTCTGGTGGCTGGCCTGTCTGCTTGTGTGTGCTTCTCTTACAGGCTTCAGAGGCAAGTGCAGGGGTGATTGGGGAGATAAGAGTGTATGGGGTTGTAGTACGGTGAGGGGAGATTTGTGCGTTTAATGAAAATGCTTAGTTTATACTTCAGTGGGACTTTACAGTGTGGAAAACCTTTATTTTTTCCTGGCAATGAGGTATCAGGGTGTCCTGACATGAAGTTGGTTAAATACCCAAGAAAAGCAAGGTCAAGTGAGAAGAGTGGTGGTAGGAAGGAAAAAAATTCATTTTATTTAGGAGTGTCTTGAAAAAGACAGGATTTCTCCCACCACTATCCTTGACCCCCGGGATGAAATTTTCTTTCTTAACCCCTCCTCCCCTTTCCCTGGCCATCGTGTCTCATTATCATTATCCTCTTGTGCAGTCTGTGTACAACGAGGGGGAGAAACCATCTGTGATTGAAATAACACTACAATGATGGGTGTTTCAATTTGATATAACTACTTTGAATAAGCTTTATGTAAAACAGGGGATTGATTTCCCCTCATATCTAAATCACCATGATTCATATTCTAGGAGCTGCTAGATCAAATAAATGCATTTGTTGTCTGCAGTTATTGTAGATTTTTGCCCTTGAAACACAATATTAAAAGTATGCTTACAGACTGGTGTTTTTTTTTTCCCCCCTAATTCAGTATTTTAAGGCAATGATTTGTAGTGGGAAAAAGACTATATAGTTGCTTAACTTTTTTGGTTTTAAATGTGACTTTTTTTTTTTTTTTTCCCAATGCTGCATTCCAATAGATCTGACAAAGTATTTGTCAGATTTCATGTGGGTTTTTTTTTTTATAACTTCTGACAACTTTTCTTTCAGTTAAGCCAGAGGACAAAGCTGCTGTCTTAAACATGAGTTTTGGCTGCAGTGTCATACAGTGGGTATGAATGGCTTCAGTGTATCTGCTGTATTTGCAAGAATGCTCTCATAGGCTGGTAGAAAATTCTTATTTGCCCTCCTAGTGCTGATTCAGGGAAAAAGAATGGCTCTGATCATCCTGCAGCCTGGTCAGTGAGCACAGTCCTTTTCTCTCCTAGAGACCTGATGCAGCAGGGAATTGGAACCTGTTGTACTCAGCACCATGTTTCCTGTGGATTAGTATCAATAGTTATGCAGTTGAGTTAGTGATCTCTAGTTTGATTAGAAGACTTGCTTTTCATTGTGTTCCTTTTTAAATCTTGAGTTACAAAAAGGAAATGGAAAACAATTAGAAACTAACTCACCACTCATTTTGAATTGTGTAATGATTCTGCTGTGTCTAACTTAGGCTGTGGTCAGATGTTCTTTTTATAAGGCAAGATCCTTTTCTATATTGCTTTGCTGAAACAAAGCATAAAATTCATCTTTCCCTGACCACTTGAAAGAGATCAGACAAAAAGATGTTAATGTCTGTTTTTCACTTCTGATGGCTGGGAGGAGCTGTTGAAAATATACTTGTTCTTCTGGCTGCTTGCTGCAAAGTGGTAGGAATGTTTTTTGTATTTCCTGATCAACTGGGATCAGAAATGCTTACAGTTTTTCTGCATATACAATCAGCAAATTCTGGAGCTGGCAGTGTTAGTATAAAATGGATTTTTCAAATAGCTTGGTTGTTTGCTAATGGTGCCACTTATAGTGGTAACACCATTAAGTGTCTTTTCTCAAAAAGGCTGAATGAGGAACAGAGAAAGTGTATCAGTATGTCTGGTAACTTTTTATTTACTGTGAAGACAGAATATGTTGTCAGATGGTTCTAGTTTTGGCATTACTGTGTTACTTCCTTATTACAGCAGCATTTTCACCTTTTCATTTGAAGAATATCGAGTGAGTGGTAGCTTGTTGCACTGAAACACCTTGCTTTTATCCCACAGGTATCAGTATGACAGTTTAATACAACTTCATCCTGTTTATATTGAATGGAAATTACTTGTGTTTGAAAAAAAGCACTTAAGCTTATTAAATACAGACTTTTTCTTCTTCATGATGTCCAGTGGATCATTTGAAATACGTCAGAATGTGAATGGGTCTTGCAGGTTGTCTGGAAAATTAAGATCTAACTTACCAGGTTTAGGTGTAATTTTTTTCATTACATACAAATGTTTAGCTTTGTTTGCACTGATCATTATTTTGGTTGTGAGCAGCCAGATTCCATAGCTTTGGAGTCTTTATTCTTGAATTTCACTTGGGAATTTTACTGACTCTTCTGTTTCTGGAGTATTTGGGTTATTTCCTGTAACCATAAAACTCCAGTATGAACTGCAAGCTATGAAAGCTATCAGTATGGTTCTTGGAGACACTTGCAGCTGGCCAGCCTTTGTCTCAACTCCACTCTCTAATAAATAGCTGATATATAGGATAAGAATTGTATACTGTTCTACTCACTCAGTCCTTGCAGAGGACTCTTATATTTAGCCAGGAATATAAAATCTGAGGAAATGAAAATGAATTAGGAAAATATATTGAGGCAAAATCCGTTATTAGCCCTTGATAATCTGATACATGATCAGCTTTTTCCTATGCTTATTTCTGTCATTGCTGTTCAGCAGTTGATTTGCTTGATGTTTGATTGCTAATGAGGATCTGTGTGGATTGTGGATTTTATAATCTCACAGATATTAATTTCCTTCTACTTATATTTTGTTTATGTGTATAAAACATATGCTATATACAACATTCTATGCAATGTGTGTATATAAATATATCTTTTTTACTTTTCGTTTCTCTAAACAGCATCCAATGGGGGCAGGTCTGACAGAAGCATCAGACAGAATGATGGTTGCATTCTGTCCTAGACAATATTTTCAGTCAGGGCTGCCTCCCTGCACTGATCACACAAGATGGCCTCTGGTAATACAGTGTTCCTTGCCCAATTGCCCCCTCCCTGGGCTGACAAGAGGGGTCTTGCTGCATTCCATAAAACAACTGTGTTTTTCTGGGCTTGATGCTTCAGACAGTGTTTGTCCTCTTAGAAGGAAAATGAATGTGTTTTAGGTCTTGGTTTCCTTCTGTTGCTACTTAAGGGAAACAATTTTCCTTTCACCTCTCTATTCCTGTATTAAGAAATACATCCATCCAGACAGAATGAGAGCAATGCTCTGCAACTTGTGTGGTCAGGCTCATGTCTCCAGTGCAGTCTTGTAACAGAAACTGCATGTTCAAGACTAAGCTGTGTGCAGTCAGGGTATGTATATTTTTAGCCTGGTTTTCTGAGAAAACAGAGATTGCGTGC
Source organism: Muscicapa striata striata (assembly GCA_030060385.1). Lineage (NCBI taxonomy): Eukaryota > Metazoa > Chordata > Aves > Passeriformes > Muscicapidae > Muscicapa > Muscicapa striata. The sequence continues at coordinate 1,490,818 of JAREIS010000077.1, read as the reverse complement.
AACTCTCTGTAAATGTTTGACTTTAATTCTTAATTTCTAAACCTTTTGAGCAACTCCAATTGCATTTGTGAGAGGATGGTAGCTTAGCTCCAATAAACCTACACCTTTTCTGGTAGTAGGTGGCCTCGGCTGATGGAAAGATGCCTTCTTGAAGGACAGATTGAAGTCTGAACTCTTCCTGCAACTTTGACACACATTCCTAGGAAACTGGGTTTTACTGGCTCAGTTGCTTACAAATCAGCTTACATTGGGTTCTTATTTTTTGACAGTTTCAAATTATACTGTTCCTTAATTTCTGAATATTTTTGCAACAATTTTGAATATGAAGTGTTAGTCTTTAGCCACAAGTAGCTTTATAATATGGCAAAAAATGCATGATGAGAAAGGGAAGATTCATTGGTTTTTTAAAAGATTTTATTATTGTTCTTCATACATGTCCTGCTTATGTGAATTCCTGTTTGTTAAACTAATTATTTTAATTCTTGTCTTGTAGTAATTTTGCTTTGTAATAGCAACTCTTTCGACACACAGAAACTTTATTTGTAGTTGTATTGTATGAAGATCGTTCCCCAAATGGAACAAGACTTAATAGGATGCAAACTGGAACAGTTCAGTCTTATTTCTGTATTCCTCCTCAGTATTTGTTTTCTGTAAACAAACTGTGTGAACCTTTCAGTTAGCTGATCGCTTTTGCACACCGCTATCTGTTGAATACATCTTGTGGTCTTTGTTTGTCTTGTCATGCTGACTTGATTAATGTTGTACCATCATCTTCCTTCATGAATAATGTATTTCCTGTCATGCAGTTGGAGCCTAGAGGAGAAAACACCTACACCTACTTTCTTAGATTAATTATGCATTACTTTTACCTTTGATGTGTACTGTCTGTTCTTACTTTTGTGGAAAAAGTGCTGACCAAAATATACATGTTGAGGGTGTTTAAGGTATGTTAGATTTGTGGAAAGGCAGACTATATTTAAATGAAAAAAAACCCCTACCAAACCAAGCCCCAACTTTTATTAGAGTTTTCTGGTGTTTTTCTTTGTACTTCTGATATTTATTGAAATCCTATATTTTGAAAGCTTTGCTGGTGATTTCTCTCTACTTTAAACTACCAAGTTTTGCTAGTGTTAATTACTGTTTCTTAGTGGTGTGTGTGTGTCTAGCTTTCTAGCAAAGATGCGACAGTATTCATTAGGTCTCACTGTTGCTGGAAAGCTGTGAGAGGTAGGATAGTCACAGCTGTAGAATGCATGTGCCAGCTCAAATGGGCTGTTGATGGTTATTCCATCTTGTTGTTTGGTCTCATTGATCCTCAGGACCACACTTGGAGCCTGCTGGGCTCTGGTTTGCTGAGGTTGTAAGCTTTGTGCCTCGGGTAGAACAGAGCAGTTGCCTCTTCCTGTTAATCGCTGAGAAGTGAAACTGATGCAGGTTAAGCACAACGTGAACCTCGTAGTTGCTACAGGAGCTGAAGCCAGCCTCTTCCTCAGGGTGCAGTATGTATCATCTGTAGTTCTGATGTAAGCACTTAAAAATCCTTCAAAGTTTATGGATGCTCATCCATTCATACTCACCTGCAGGGTGTAAGCTTATCTCAAGGCTACAAGCTTGTTTGTTTCTCTTTAGCATGTGATGTGACAGTCCCTGGCGTTGAGGAAGGTTGTGCTGGAAGAATTGGTGCTGTGTGAAGCTTGCTCCAAGCAGTGCTGCTGACCCTGGCACCTCTCCATGCTGTTGTTGGCTCTGCTCTGTGTGTTTGGTTGTGCCCTGTACTTCGTATCCTTGTGGCTCTGAGGGAGCCATTCTCTGCAGTGTGAGTTCATCCTTCTCTCCACTAGTGTAGCTTTTCACCTTTGCTGCTTGTTGAAGCAAGCAGCTTGGCTCCATCAAACTGCTGCTGTCACTGGGCATCAGCTGTGGTGGTGTTCAGAATATTTAACCTCATGTCACCCTTTCTTGCATGATGTCCCACTGGAGCAGCATTGGCCATTTACTTTGCATGGATTTAGGTCTGGAAATTCATTCTTAAAGGTTTTACCACTTTTTTTTTTTTTTTTTTTGAGGGTGAAACATAATAGTTCTAAGTGGTTTTGCTGGCTTAACCCATTTGCATCTGTAGAATCACTCGGAGTGTGATAAGCCACTTCTGTCTTCTGTTCTCTTTTGTTCTACCTTGTAATTGGCTTCAAAATAAAATCTCACTTCAGAGGGGGCAAGAGGGTAGTTCTAACTTCTGTTCATGTTACATATTTAGTCAAAATTCAAGGTATGACAAATTCATAGACAACTCATGAATCTGAAGAATGTGTTAGTCTTTTTAGCAAACTGTCAGTTAGTGCTAAATATTTGCATCAGTCACTTCACATTTCCATTAGCTCCTTAGAAAGCTGAAATTCACAGATTTGCATGAAATACCACATTTGACTGTGCTCCCTGCTTTTCAATTTAGACTACTGTGGTGAAGCTTTCTTAGAGTTACAGATAAATGTGTTTTAGGGGCTGCTCTTTTTTGCAAGAAGTTTACTGTTTTGCTCTGTCTTCTCTGGAAGGTCTACATGGGTTTTTTGAGGTCTCTTTGGTTTGTTTTTGTTTCTTGTCCTCCAGGATTCTACTGTATTGGTCTTCAGACCAACACAGGCATGTCCTTGTAACTTTTATTAATAGGAATAGTTGCTTTTGGATGGGGTGATTCACCACAGCTGCCAATATAAGGAAGAGTCAAACCGCTGTGCCCCTTCATCGTGCTAATAATAGTGATGTACCATTTTACTGGCTGGCAACACTGCTGTTAGTGGCAGCTTCAGGAGGGATTGCTGCAAGGGCAGTGAGGATCTCTGCTTTCTCCCTTTTGCCTTAAGTATATTTTCTCAAGCAGCTTCATTTCTTACCCCATGAGACTGAACCCATCCTTTTCATTGAAATAACAGTGTATTTTCACTTTGCTATCAACCAATTCTGATCTTGAACTATGGAAGGGCAAATATGGTCCTATTTTTGGAGGGGAAAAAAAACCAACCACAAAAACCCCTGTGAAACAAAACAGTTTTTGTGCTGTGTTGGACAGGATGTTACTAAAACTGTAACCTGGAGAGTTCCAGGGTAAAACAATATGTGCACATAAGGATGTCCTATCAAAATCACCTCAACTAATGTGAAAACCCAGTTTTTTTCTCAATACTGAGGGAGTTCCCATGTGATTGCCTTAATGTGGGACTTATCCAGCCCTACTGGTTATGAAGAATTCACAGTATGTGGAAATTTAAGCAAAGACAGGTAATCATTCTCTTAAAACAAAATATCTTTACAGTCAAAGAAACTTAAAACAAGCAGGATTAAATGAAAGACAGCATGTATCTGAGCTCTTCAAAATTGCTGAAATTGCAGAGGGTTAGTATCTGACCATCAGCAAATAGGTCTTCCTAGAAATGTGTAGGAAATGTTCTTTGTGGGAGCTGTAGATCTGAGTTAAGGTACTTCATGATAGCTAAGGTCCTTGTGTTTGCTGTCCAGCTGTTTCAGTGCTTGAGTGGGAGAAAATCGGAGGTTACCCAATGACATTGTTCCCAGACATTCATCAGGCTTTGATTTTTTCTTTCAGTGAAAATACGTAGAACTCCACTACCTGAAAGCAGTAAATGCTGTAACAAGAAAATAAAGAATAATTTTAAAGACTTGTGTTCCTATTTTATGCAGACACTTCATTTTTGAATATGTGCATCAGATAAAGCACATCATGTTTTAATGTGTTTATTGAATGCTCAAAAGGGCTTTGTAAAAGACCCTTCTATGATTGCATCATTTTGTTCTTAGGAAGTCTTAAGTTCCAAACTGACTTTCTTCTTCATTGAGGTGGCTCCTGACATTTAAAACTATTACGTACCTACAGTGATAGAAAGTCTGCGGGATCAGAAGAGGTTCCCTCGTTTAGCAGAGAACTATTTTTTTCCTGAATGTACTGTTTTCGTATTTCTTTAAAATGAGCTACTTTTCATAATAATAATACAAAAAGCCTCCTCCAGTTTCTTCTCCTACATATTCTTCTTCCTACTCAGCAGCCATTCAGTATATGGAAATAAGGAAATGAGGATATTTTGAAATAGGGATACTTCGCATAAATTATTTCCAAAAGTACTTGCTGGATTTGAATGTTGACATTCTCTTTGGATGTTAACAGTTAAGGAATATAATGAAATAGTCAAAGAAAAAAAAGATATGAACTCCTCAGAAAACAATTATGTAAATACAGTGGTTTTCCTGTCAATTCTACTTTTGTAGATGTCATCTATTCTGGGGAAGTACCCCATATACAAAGTATGCAGATACAAAGGGTGGTTTTGGGGCAGTCCCAAAACGAACAAATGTTGGGTGTCTGATGGTACAGCTTAAACTGTATGAACTCTTAATGTGTGAAGGCTTGATGTGCCCACCAATGGATGAGCAGTGCCGTGTGATGGGAAAGGTCCTCTCAGAGGACTGTCTGGTGTTGGCCATGGAGGCAGCCAGGTTGAGTGGGCCTTTGGTTACTGTGGTGTTATGAATTGCAGCATTGCATGCCTTGTCATATATGAGCACACAGGGAAGGGGCTGTATTTTCTATGTCAGTTCCTATTTGGATATTTTCCCTCTTCTGCATGCTGTCTGTGTGTTCTCTTGTGTGTGCTAGGAGGGGGGTGTTGTTTATTTGACTCAGTTTTGAGTCTCCATGGGAAACTTGAGGCAGAAAACTGAAGATAATTTGTGTATGTAATTCCCTATTCCATCCAAGAGCCATACTCCTCTCTTAACTGATAGAGTGCCTTTGGGAAAAGTCTGATATGGCACAAGATATAGAAGAGTACTGAGAGTCACCTTGAGACAGTTCTCATCCAACAGGCATAGGGAGACTATCCCCAGAATTCCAGGGTTACAGAGGGTATATGCTTTGGGATAATGCCATTATATCAATTTCTTCTTGCCTCCCGTTTTACCTTTATTTTGGCTGTGCAGCTCACTGCCAATTGCAGTGATGGAGCCATTGCCAAGTCAGTCCATCTGGCTTAGCCTATGCAGAATGCAGTTGTACCTCAGTTCACATCTGTGCCTTTTTGTGTGTTGTATGGCCCCTTTGAAGCCTGGAAGGGTTGCCCAGTATGTTTCTCTTCACCCAGTCCATCTCCTGTGGGGTCAAGTTTCAAGAGAGAAGGAATGTGAATCTAGGGTCTTCAAAATGAAAGAGTATTTCCTTTTTTTCTTTCAGTCTAATACCTTCTGTGTTTCAATGTATCTGAGAGGATGGGTGACTTCTTTGGTCCATTTGTGATTGACTGACAAAATGAGGTCAGGTTAGGTCTGTGTTGATTTCTAGGTCAGACTGAACCTTAAACCCTTTTTTATTTTGATTTTTCTCTAGTACTTGTAAATGAACAGTAACTTTAAAAATATTTGCAAATGAAGGAATTAAAAATGGGTGTATGTTCTCATACAGTTATGAGAAAGTTGCAAAATTTAAACTGTTTTTATACCACACTCAGATCCCATTCGTGGTCAAATTATTTTAGTATTTTTCCCTAGGAAATTAGACTAGCCATGTGGAAAAGGCATTTTTTTTGTTCTCCTACACAATTACATTATTTTTTAAAATGGTGTGATATGCCTACCTCTACCTTTATATAGGAAAATATACAATATTTAGTCTACTGCATTTTGGGGTCTTCTGGAAGGCTTAGAAAAGGTCATCCAGTAAAGTGAATATGAAATCGTGATTTCATTATTTTAACTGTAGGTTTTGATTGTTCTTTGGTGCAGTGAAAAATAAATACAGGGATGACATTTTCCATTCCAGCTTTTTAATAAGCAGGTGTGTATGTGGTGGGGAATTGACGTCTCACAAAGACTTAATTCTGTATGCTTTTCTATTATATATGTTATAATAAACCTGATAGTTAAATCCAGCCATCTCTTCTTTAAAATCTAAAATGACAAAGCTTCTTTAGAAGTGCATCCAAGAGTTAGTAGAGTAGTAATAGCTGTCAGGTTCAAAGCAAAGCTAGCAATTAAATCTTCTGGCCTGTCATGCTGGAAATGTATTATATTTCCCTGTTTTCAGCACACAGTATCTCCTGTATTAGTATGAATGGATCTATTAGAATGCCTTTTATCACTGTGCTTTGAGCTTTTCTGTCTTCATGAAATCATGTAGTTTTCTCTAAAAAACCTTTAAAGGGCTTCTCACATCTGATCTGATGAAAAGCACCTCACTGTTGGGAACCAGGCAGTCAAATAGCTGTTCAGCCATGGTAACTTGAATAGCACTTGGCAAGAGAAAATGGTGTGGGATATGTAAACCACAGGGAAGGAGGGAAAGGACTGTGACAGGTGGGTAGCTTCCTACTCTGCTTCAGGGAGTGCCTGGGAATCCCATCTCCTAGATTGAGCAACAGCATACTTAAGTTGGTACTGTGCAGCAAGGAGCTTTACCAAAGTTCATAAGTGCTTCTCTCTACTCTCAGCTGTGCATTTAAATTTTGCTGAAGTTTCCAGGATGTAATTCTGTGTCTCCTTGGCACAGGGCTTCAATTTGTTTGTGGCCTGTACCTGGCACAGCAGAATTTCCCTTTGACCAGTTTGTTGTGCCCCTGGCTGCTGCAGGAGCGAGATCTCATTTTTCACCCTGTGTCCCTTCCCCCATGAGTAGGGCTGACAGTGTATGACTGTATGAAATGCTGTCTCCTGACAAAGCTAAGGAGGCTGGTGAGTACATGTTTTGCATAATCACAAGCTGTCACCACTGTAAAGTGAGAATCCAAAGCTGAAATTCCTTCTTGTGCATATAACCTGTCAAACCTCATCCTCTTTCCTATGTGCCCTTAAGCGTTTGTCCTTGGACCCTGTGGCTGCCAGGCTGTGAGCTGCATCATAAGCTCTGACAGGATGAAGTGGAGAGAGATGAGTTCACGGCCATTTGTGCCTCCTGGCCACTCTTGGCTGATACAAAAAACAGATGATGGGCTGTCACACAAATATAGAGTAGATCCCACAGCCTTTCTTTCCACATCTGCCCCTGGTCCTGTGCTGAGACTGACACAGGTTTCCTAATTCTTCTGCCTGTCAGCTTGTGGCTCTCTACAATGCAGCTTTCTTGTTGGGGAAACCATTACAGCACATCAGCAAAAGCCTGCCAGGTGAATGCAGCAGCAGTCTACTGTAAAATATAAATAAGTAGATAAGTATCTGTGGGAAATAAACTGAGAATCAAGGTGTTCCAGGACTGGGCTAGGCAAGACACCATTTAACATTTTCATTTCTAAGGCAGAAGCTTAAAAAAAACTGAGGCATCCAATTATGCTCTTTGCCAGATTGTAATAATAAGTAAGTAGCCCCAAAGAATGATTTCTTTTTGATGAGTAAAACCAAAGGTATGTGTACAGGATGTGGCTGTTCAGGTTTCTTGGTGAAAAGTTTTCCAGACATGAAGCTTGAGGGACTGCATCCTGGAAAACAGCAACTCTGCAAAAGTGTAGGGATCAAGCTGGATACAGAACTCTTGAAGTATCAGTGCACCATTATAGGAAGAAAACAGAGGGCTAATTTAATCCTTGGTTGATGAGATTTATAAAATAAGCATTTTTCTCCTGGCATAGTAGAGGTGTTATTAATGGCAATAACTCTCAAATTTTGTATCTGATCCTAGTTTTTACATCTTTAAAAAGTCTTTTAAAAGCCTTCAGGAGGTGTAGAAAGAGCCACAATAATTATTAGCGGTGAAAAAATTCCTGGAAGTGATTTAATGTGGAAAGGGTGGAGTATAAGAAGCTGCTTTTTTTTCCACCTGCATTTTTATTAGCTGTAACTGGATTCCTGTCCAGATAATTTTACTACAGGCTTCATCTCATCCAAAGACAAATGTCTAAAAAATGTTGAATGGATTGATTAATCAGGTCATCTTTGTGATAAATTGCTTTGCTGCCGATGGAAGATAAAACACTAGTTAAAAATGACCAAGAGAAAACATACTGAGAAAGTGATTAAAATTATGGGTAAAGAGTTTGGAGGGGGGAGTTTTCATGAATTAAATAGCAATAAAAGTGTTAAAGTAGCTCAGCAGCATGTGCAGTAGATGACCATTGCATATGCAGAAATTCTTGAAGTTTGAATCATGTGGTTGAGGCCTGAGAAAAGGAGGAAGATCTTGAGTACCAGGATAACCATTTTAGTTGTCTAAGAGATCAGAAAAAAGACTGCATTTTATGTGTGTTATTTGCATGTTCTTTCTACAAGATTTAGACATGCAGCTTCGTGTTGAATATAATGATCAGTCTGCAGGCTAGGGGACTGGCTGTTTAAGAAGAGACTCTTAGGGAAGTTTGTATGGGAGAGGAGATAAGTGGTTTATCCATCTGTGTAGAGCTTAACCTAATTGCTGGATAACTCCAAGGAAATGTCAGAGAGAAGGGTTGAAATTTCCAGTTTGGATAAGAGGAGAGAGGGAGTTGGAGAAAAATCTGTGAGGTCCTTCTGTAGAGGATAAATTGAATTTTTGTGGTTGGAGGAGATTGCCCAGGAGCAAACAGGAGGAGTGACAAACACTGCTGATAAAGAACGATATGTTTCCTCAGAATCCTTCCTCCCTTTGCAAGATAGAAATGGGAGGGCCCCAGGAAGGCAGCTCTGGTAGAGAGGTTAGTGAAGTGCTGAGTGAGGTGCTGGCAAGGGCAAGGTTTTAAGAGGAAGAAAGAGATTAGGAGATGCATAAGTCAGATGAAGGTGATGCAATGACTGAGAGTGCTGGCCCAGGAGAAGTTGTGTGCTAAAAAGGAGAGCTGGCAGAAGAGATGAAAAACATCTGTGGTAGAGCTTTAGGAAATGGGCTGAAAGCAGCTTAAACACTGACCATACCCTGACTGTACAAGAAAACATCTTAGTTGCCTTGACAAGACAGTGTGTGTATGCTATTCTTTTACTTTCCTTCTTAAATTTATTTTCTTCCTCCCATTTAGAAAGTGGACCTCTTTGAAGAGCTAAATGGAAAGGTGAACAGCTACCGCTCTTCAAACCAGTAAATTACCCTTCCTGCCATTAGAGAAAATGGCGAATCTCTCGAGGTTTCCAGCCCAAGGCAGGTTGTATGTCCAGGCAGTATTTGTTATCCATGTAAAAGCTACTTGTCTTGCTGTTCAGGTAGTTGGAAAATATGTAGTTATTTGTGGTGTTCAGCTTAACAATCTAATACATCCCATGAACCTTCTTACCCCAAGGTACTGGAAGCAGTTTTCTTATTTTACAAGTAGATGCACCATAGTGAAAATAGATTTTGATTTTCCTCCTGAAAGGTCAAGGTAATTTAGGAAGAGGACAATAACTATTTTTGTCAGTTTTCCTAATTTTTCAAGCAAGATTTGTTTTAAAGAAGTAGGAAGGGAAGGTTGAAGTTAGGAGGATATGGAAGAAGTGAGGAGGGAACTTTGTTTTGGTGACACAGCTGTTAGCTGATCAGTAGCCGAGAATTTTGGAGTACATATATCTGAGCTTTTTTCGAGCATTGGTTGCCTGAGTAACAGTAATTACTGTTTGTTTTTTCTAGAAGTATGGTAGATATTTTTCCCATATCACATCTCCCTCTAAATGGAAATCAGTGGAGGATGAGAATGTTGCAGGAATTAAATGCTTATTTTTAGGAGTTTTAAATGTTAAGGCATACTTCAATAATTACAAATATTTTTAAATAGCAAGTTGTTTAAAACTTAGGATGAATAAGGAAAATGAGAATTTTGTGTGTTTGGCTGTAAACTTACTCTAAGCTGCATTTTTTTATATTTGGTAACAAAAGACAGGTTTTATGTTTAAAATCTCAGTTTGAGTAAAGAAGTTTTATGAGTATTTGTTGGAAAGTAGCTCAGCTGATGGTTTATTTCTGAGAAAAAACATTATTGGATAGTTTATTTCCGAGAAAAACACTATTGGATAAGTCTGAAAAATGGGAAATAGCTTGCAGTGAAAGTCGGACTCGGAATTCACAGAATCATAAAATTGTTTAGTTGAAAAAGACCTCTAAGATTATCAAGTCCAACTGTTAACTCAGCACTGCCAAGTCCACCATGAAATTTTGTCTGCTAAGATGTGTTATCACACATTTTAAAAGCTGCTTGGCAAAATGGGACTCTTAGTTCTGGCTTTATATGGTCAGTTAAAATAAAGTGTAATGCTTATCTTTTGTCTTTCAGGCTTGTCTGACACTACCAAAATTGTAGACTCGTTGTTGCTTTCTCATGGGACCCCTGTGACTGACAAAGGAGGGATTGTTGTGGTAGGTGTTTGCCTTGACTGTCTCAATAACGCTTGGCTGGGGCACAGACAGATGCAATTTTCTATGCTACCACACTTTCATAGGGCTCTGATGCCAGCAGAAGCTGTGGGAGGGGAAAAAATACTCCTGAGAGATGGGTTTTACAGTCTTTGGAATTGCCCTTTTTATGTGGTTCCCCATAAAAGCAAAACCACATAGCCTAGGGTAGTATAAGAAGAGGGAATTTGTCAAAGTTTGTTTTTAGCTATGGAGCTCTGACATGAAAAGGGTTGGTTCATTTACCAAAGAAATGTAGGAAAACAACCAAATCTGCTTTCTAATTAGCTTCCTAGCAAAATCCAAGTCCCAGAGACTTGTTTGATAGTAATCCTCAAAGCACAGTTTAATAGTACAACCTAAAATGAGCTCACTAGGCTTTCTTTAAGTCTCTACATAACATGTGAATGTGTGTATATATATATATGTCACACACATAAAACAAATAAAAATATATCTTCACCTCTGTAGCAGAGCCTGTTGTGCTTTATGGTTTTTGATTTTAATAGTTCTGTTTCCTATGTAGTATATATGTCCCATGTAGTTCATACTCCAAATAAGGGAGTGAGATAATAGATTTCCTTTTTGAGATAGCTACAGTTCTATATGTACTCCATAGCAAATTATTGATATAATTGGTAAATGTATCTCCTGTCAAACAAAAAGCATAGCACATATTTATCTTCAGATCTTTTAGAAGGCAGCAGAACTTGTATTTAAATAATAAAAAAAAACCTATCTGTTTCTCTGTGGTTTGGAAAAGGTCATCCTGCAAATATTACTAGAGCTGCAAGTTCTGCATTATGCTTGCTCTAATATATGGCTATATGCAGTAATAATAGCATTTTTAGATTTTTATTTGCCTGAACTTGTGACTTGCTGTTGGTAGCTTTCCATTTTCTCAAGCAATGATGCTTTTGCACACATTCATTTTCTGGAAATAGTACTAAAAAGTCATATACTTATGGACTAGCAGATTGTGCAGTTTTTTTTCCCTCCTGTCTTAAATATAAGCCCTCATTGGCTTATATTTAAGTATTGAAGGTTTAATGTAACAATCTGTATACTCAGCTTGAATAACGTATCTTAATATAAAGAAGTAATTATATAGCTAGTTGAAATATTTTTCATCTTCTTTTTTCTGCTCAATTTTAAGTGAAAAAGTCTATATTTTCACATCTTTTTTACAAGCAGAAAATCTAAATGGTAGGGGGAAGAAGAGAGAGATTTATTTTAAAACCAAAATGTTTGATACTTCATATCCCTTGCTTAAAAAAAAAAAAAAAGTTGAGGTTAAAAAAGTGTAGAGTTTTATTGTTTTCTTCTTTAATTAGTTGACTTAAAATTTAAATACAAGAAGAAGAAAGGGTTTTTTAATGCCCCTCACAGTGCTACACTTAATTCCTTTTATAAACTTTTAGCTTACAAGCGATTAACATTTTTCCTACTTTTAGAAAGCTATGCTAGAAACATCATTTCTTCCTGATACTTAGAAACTTGAAGAAAATCCTTACAAGAAGTGGGAAATGGCAAGTTTATGCATGTCTGTCCTTAGGGTCAATGATTTCTTGAAATAGTCCTTCTCCCATTTAGTGATGTGCTTTACCCTGCATCGTGGCTATTCAGGGAGTGACCGTATCTCTTTTTGATCTCCATGGGGAAGCTAGATGAGCCAAGGTCCCTCAGCCTCTCTCTCTCCTTTCCTGCAGCTCCCCACCCCTCTCCTGAAGAGTCCCATGCCTTCAGGCATAGTGGTCTGCTTCTGTACCAATTCACCACTGTGTTCTTTCAGCAGCATAGCTTGTTCTATTCTCACCTTGAGTTTGTTTAGTTTCCTGCTGAGGTGCCTGTAAAGATCCTCAAACTTCTCCAGACACTGTATCCCATTTTCTGAAACGTGAGGAAAAAAAATGTGTGTAGCATACTCACAGGAGTTGTGTCCATTGTCTTGGAAAAGCATGCATAACTGGTCAGTCTTTTTTTCATTTTCTCAAGCAAGTGGAAACCTGAGTTGAGTGTGATAGGTTCTGGCAAAATTCAAACAGCTGTGAACTTCTATGGTCTTTCCCTGGCCTTTGGTCAGTGTGAGGGCACCTCTGACACCTTGTGAACATACACAGTTAAAATGTGCCTTGTGTTCTTGAATTTTTCTGCTGCCTTCCAACCCTATTTCACTGAAATGGCTCTAAGGGATTACTGAAATGGAGCATGTCCTGGCAGAGATCTGTATTGGAAAATATTTGTGGCATACAGATGATCATGAGGTATTTGTGTAAAGAACAAGAACATACCATGCATAGCTCAGATGATTAATACAAAGCAGAGAAGTGTTGCCCTCTGATTTCCCTCATCTGGCAGACAAGATCCTGCCACTCCTGTCTGTGTGATAGTGAACATAGGGGGACAGCTCATTGATCTGTCCTAAGCATCTAGAGAGGCTAATGCTCTTGTCATCTGTAGACATGCTTTCACAGCTTGCTCCTGCTCATTAGTAGGGAGAGATGGGAGCAGATGGGGAAAGTCAGAGTTTGCCAGTAAAATGCAAAATTCTTCTCTAATGATCTAGTGTTGGCTTGAAATTGTGAGATTTTTCTATTGGAGTTGATAATTTGTCTCGTTGTTTATAACCTCAAAATAGTTCTAATGTTTCATTTCACTGTGGAAGGAAACAATCAAAATATTTTGGCTTTACTTCAGATAAAGATGTTTTCAAAGTAGCTGTCTGCAACCTTAATGGCAGTTGAGGCCCATATAAACTGTATCATTGTGCCATAATTTAGTGACAAGTGGGTGATCAAGATCTAATGATACAGTAATAGTTTGAATTGTTATTATCATAGTCATCATTTTTATGTTGCCTTATAGCAGTAGCCAAAGGCACAACTTGGTTCAGTCCAACATAGGAACCTGGTAACTAAAATAAAATTTAATAAAGATGTAAATAGCTGTCTATAAAAGTCAAAGTGTTTTTCAGCCTGTGACTTGAAGAAAGAATTGCATTGTGGAGGTGACAAACTCAGTCTGTGATTTTAGCCACAAAGATAAATTTGTTTTTAATTATAGTTCATTAAACAAAATGAAAAACTAAATGTATTTATTTGCTTTAGTCACAGAAAATCTTCCCCACTAATAAAGAAGGGCTTGAAGGTGGGAAATATTTATCAGTATGCGAAAATTTTAAAAGTAAATTATCTCTGCTCATTCTGAAACCATCTGCATTTCTTTCTTTGCCTGGTTTGCGTATATGACTAGCTGTGTATAGCTAGTATATACCTGTTTATATGTTTGGGTCTGTGGCTAGCTCAGATTAACATGGAAGTTCTGACCAGGCATGACCTCCTCAGCCTTCATGGTTTTTAATTCTTAGTTTTGAATGCCCCTCTGGTGCTGCAGAAGAACTTAGCATCCTATTGAAATAAATAGCTGGAGAGTTCAATTCTGAGGCTTTGTTTCAAATGTTGGTGGTTTTTTTAAAATTTTTGTAGTTTTCTTGTAATGGGCTGTTGTTTTTTTTTTTTAAACAGTATTACCTTCTAACATAGGAACATTTTGGGGTTGGACCATATACCAAAACACGATTAGAAGTTATTTCTCACCTCTTTTGAAGTTTGTAGAACTAAGTCTGGCTGTGAATGTTTACCTTTTTATACAGCTGCTATATATTTGTGATAGTGGCTTTTTGTAGTTTGTTCCAGCTTCTGTAAAATTGGTTACCTTTCTGTTAAGAGGAGATTACAAGAGTTAGTGGAGCTGGGAATGGTTTGTTTTTTCTTTCCAATTCAGCATGTGAGAAAGGAAATAGAGGACACTGATTACTGCAAATGTACACAGTATTAAATGTGCTGGAATGTACTGGCAATGTATGAAGCAGGGAAAGAGGCACAAGTCAAGACACTTCTCTGCTGTTGTGTATTTTGCCCTTTATAATGTTAAGCAACCACTGTACACCTTGCAGCAATTTTTTTCTTGTGCAAAAGAATCTCATTGCTGCATAAGTCAGTTCTAAGCTTTCACAAGCTTTCTTCCACTTTTTCTATTTTTTTAATGCAATGTACAGAATTCCATTACAGTGGTATTTAAGAAATTTTCTTGTCCCTAGATTCAGACATTAGTGGAGTCTCTAATTTTCTCTGATCAGTTGTTCATTCTCCTGTTAATACATTGATCTTAATAAGGATCAATAGCTCTTTCTGTGTTTCCTGTCATGTCAGTATTACTAAATCTTCCTCCCATCCCCAGCAGTTACAAATTCAGTTCTTCCTGCTTTCTTTTGGCTTGCATTTTGCATGTCTCAATCCAGTTTCACTTTTCTACAAAAATTGCAGGTTGGCTTGAAGTAACACTGGAGAGTAAGAACTGCCAATGGGAGTGAAGCTGCTAGAGAGATCTGGATCTCAGGAAGGGAAACTGCCCACTTCATCGCTTTCCTTTTCTGTCATGGTAAAAGGCTGATTTACAGCTTGCCATAGTATTCAACAGTCCTTTTAATGTCTCTGTTATAAACAGAGGTGTTGGTTCCCATTTCTGTCAAGCCTTGAGCTCAGAGCTGGGGAGAAAGCAGGTTAGTGGCTGGTCTGTCAGGCCTAAGCTGAGCTGCACAAGCAAGCTGGTTTTCTCAGGGGCTATGGAAAGAACTTCTCCAAGCACTTGGGAGCCTTCTCAAACCTCAGTGCTTGCTGTTCCAAGCCCAACAGCTACTTTTCAACACTGCTTTCTTTAACCAAATGGCAAAACCAGTCTCCACAGAAGAAAACATTTAATTTTGAGTATTAGTAGGGAAGGCAGGAGAGAGCACAAACTGTCTTTGTCACAGGATAATTATATTGTCTTATGCACTACATACCACTTTGCCTGCTTTTTCCATCTGCTAATTCTGACCACTGCGGTCTTTGCAAGAGCCCAGACCTCCTGGTTATTTCAGGTCACTAGCAGGTATTATAGCATCCTCTTCAAGCCTGCTCAGGTGATTCAGATCTGTGGCTAGAAGTTAAGCTCAGTTTGTTGCTCAGTATTAAAGTGTTGTGCCCAAGTGTGAGAGCCTGTATTGCTGTTCAACACCTGGGTGAAGAGGTCTCTGCCCAGCACTCTGAATTCTTATTCTAGTGCCATTTATCTATGTCCATAATTGGTTTCTTTTATAGTGCTTCAATTATTTTTTATACTTTTAAAATCTTTATTAGCTATTTTTACAAATGGTTTTTTACTTTTATTAATTCCTAACAACCTTATGATTAGAAGCTTCATGTAGTCAGCTTTTGCTTTATATGTTTTTAAATCTAATATTTGGATGATTCCTGGTCTGCATATCCTTCTCATTTTCCTTATCTCCCATGGGCCTTCTTTAGTAGAGTTTGGGTTTTTTGTTCTTTTCAAGTACGGATAGATTATGAATATACTGGTGGTTATTGACCTAGTTGCTTTGTCAGTCGTATTCCCAAACTCCCCATTAACTCAAATGCATGACTGCAGCTATCAGATTTCACAGGTTTAGAGTTTATGTAGCACTGCCTTAGCTTATAGCTGGTCCACTATATCTGATGGCAAATCTTCCCTATTCTTCATCTAGAACAGAGTTTGGTGGCCCTGTAAAAAACCCTGAATTTATTCTGTTGCATCATAGTTTTCCTACACTGCTCTGCTCTAGCCTTTCCCACCTAAGTGAGTTCTGAAGCCCACCATCACCGCTTGGTTCAAGTTGTGCTGCTCTTGCTCCCATCTGTGCTCAGCAGGAGATGCACTGCTTTGTGTCTCCATTTTTAAAATGAATAGCTTCTTCCAACTCTGTGGAGAAGCAGCAGCCAGCTCCTGTGCTCTTCCCTCTTTGTTTTTTAAAGTAGCGCTGCTTTACTCTTGAATCTATTTAATTGGTTTCCTTGTGGAAAAAAACTCCAGAGCTGCCTTTGCCAATTAACTAGGACAAAATACTCTGTTAGTAGACAATGCAGGTTACCCAAGAATTTTAGAAAATAAATGTGGGATACCTTTGATGGTTAAACAGTTGTTCTTTGGTGGTGGGTTCTTGTCATGAAATATTCAGTAAGAATTCAAAGATGTTCCAGGTTTAGTTCCTTCCTGAAGGCTTTTTTTTTTTTTTTTTTTTGCATAGTTTTAATATTGACAAACTATTTAATCCCAGTAATGTGTCAAACTTTTAAATCCTAGTCAAGCATTTACAATCTTTAGATTAAAAAAACAGATCTCAAAACCTAGCATGTGACTTAAGGCCTATGACACAGCTCAGTCATATAGCAGACTATATTTAGGAAGATTAATAGCCATATTTAAAATGAAATTTCTATTATTGGCCTCCTAGATTGCTAGGTGCAGTAACTTCAGCCAAGAAAGAGCAATCAGATTGAGTTTGTTACTAGGAATATCTAAAACCAACCACAAAACCTAATTTTAAACAGTGGGTTGTAATCCACGCTGTTTGGTTTAAAACCCCTGCAACAATTCCTTTCTAAATGCCTTTTTTAGACTGGTATGTCAGACCTCTGGCTGTTTTTTCACAATGTCCCAAACATAAAACACTATGATGGCCATTAAAGTAAATAGTAAAAGGTAACAACTGCAGTACTTTAAAAAATATATATTTTTTAGTACAGTGGGTTCCCTTTAAATAGAGAGGTATGTTTGATGAGGTTGGTGGTGGTGTGTGTACCATGTTACTTGGTTGGGACCATAACGAACAACCTCATCTGTGATCTTCCCAGCAGCTGGAAAGAGGGCAGGCTTCTGTGGTTTGTGTCTTGTTTGGTTTGGGAAAGCACGAGTTGAACTTGGAAAGCTTCCTACTATCTGAAATGTACACTTGACCTCTGGGAAGTGTAGAGTATTTTTGCCTACCATTTTTTAAATTCAGCCTTTTAGTCATAACTTTTTCAAAAAATGGCCTTTTTTTCTTCCTTTATTGCTTATTTCAATGTTGACTTGATTGGTCTGCTTTTTTTGTGGCTGCATACAAAGGGATGGAAGCTGCAGGAATCAGAACGGCTCAAACAAATACTGTGTTGGGATACTTCCTGACGCCCAAGCGGCTCTGCAGAAAATGCTTGTTCACTACATTCAGCTACTCGTGTTTTCTGAGGCATTTGGAGTTTAGTATCAAGGCTGTTGATACTAGTTGAATTGTCTTACAGCTTGTTTGTATTCATGTAAACTTCTGTAACCTCTGGCCTATTGCAGTATGCACCATGCAAACATAAGAGAGTCTTTTTCCCTCAGAGGAGTTTGGAGTTGATTACTGTTAATAAACTGTTTGGGACTGTTCTGAGTACCCATATAGGTATATGTCAAGCTCTTGAAAAGGTTTTTTCCAGACATAAGTGATATCCCAAGTAGAAGACTTGACATAGATATTTTGCATAGGGAGAAGCATATTTTCAAAAAACTACTAACCTTTTCCTGGATCTTGTTTTTGAGAGACAAGCTTTACTTAACCTTCTAGGTAATAATGGACATGGTCTGATCATTTGTACCTGTGGTAGGAGCTCATTTTATGAAGTGGCTTAGGGAATATACTGTGTATGTAAATGCTTTAAATATAAGCATCACTGGTTTATTTTATTTCCTTTTTAGGAAATAAAATTACTTAATTCTGATATTTTTCACTTCTTCTAAAAGCCATCAGGACTCACTGAAAAGGGTCTTTGTTTGACTTTTTGTTTTTAAAGCTTTTCTTAATAAACCCCTATAATAATAGCCACAAGCTTAAGCTGCCCTAGAAATGATTTTCTCCTTGCCAGAAAAATTCTATGCAAATTCAGTTGCTTTATGCAGCAAGTCAGATCTCTCTGCTGAGCGACTGAAGAGTAAGTAGGTGTTTTCTATCCCTGTGCCCAGCATGCTTTCTGCTAGTAACCAGGTCAGCACAAGATGTGCAGTGAGGGCTGTGCTGCTTCAGCATCCTTCCTACTCACATGCATGAGCATGTAAAAGTTATGGATTGAGCAGGATGCATGTGGTTTGTACAGATACAAAATCCAAACGTGCTCTCATGGATGTTCAGCATGGGGTGTATCCTGAACACCAGGACTATTACCAGTTGCAACATCTTTGTTAATTTTGGGAAGGGATTAATATGGTCTAGGAGTGTTAGGAGATGATGCAAAATGGTAGCAGGCAATTCCTCTCTTGAGCAGGCTGTCACATTCACTGCATACTGAATCTACAGCAGTGTTAAGTACTCTGGTGCACTGGGCATTAATGCCTGCATGTCTGAGGTGTTCCCTCCTAAACAGAATTAATTTATGGGAGTATGTAGAAGGTGTAAGGGATTGACTTAAGTGCCTTCAGCTTTCTTTTTATAGCAATACAGTAACATGTAAGGCAGCATCCTTTTTTATTTAAAATTTTATTGCAATTAAAACTGATTTTGCTCACACCATGTTGGAAAAGCTTTATTTAAATTATTTTTGCTAACTTATTCTATTGGTATATTCCTTGAATAACTTTTGACATCTGTTCTGTTTGTTTGACTCAAAAGCCAAGCCTCTTCCATAATAATAAAGGTTAAAAATCCCAAAGGTTGGAATTACAGAGTGGGTCAGGTTGGAAGGGGCCATGGTAGATCACCCAGTCCAACCTCCCTGCTCAAGCATTCTGCAGCACATGGCACAGGTTTGTGTTCAGACAGTTACTGAATTTCTCCAGTGAGGGAGACTCCACAACCTCTCTGGGAAACCTGTTCCTGTGCAGTCACCTCCACAGTAAAGTTCTTCATCATATTCAGGTGGAACCTTCTGTGCATCAGTTTCTGTCTACTCTACTAAATGAATTAATTGGTAGGGAAAGTGATTTGCCACTCTAGAACTTCCTGTCGCTTGTTAACATTTTGTTGTAAATGAGGAAGGAAACTGTAGTTCAAGTACCCAAATTTAATTTTTAATCTTAATTTACTTCAATTATTCATGAGTAAACGGAGAAAACGAAATGTAAAGTAGAAGTAATAAACCAGAGACTGACACCTATTGATTTTTTGAGCTGTCCTCAAGTGTACAAAGTGGTACAGAGGAAATCCCAATAGCATTTCTTTCCACATGTTCCCAGAATTAGAGGTCTGTAATGTACTGTATTTGTTACCTGGACAAGGGGAGCACTGAAGGGAGTATTTCCCTCACTGTAGTGATTGTGTGCTCTTTGTTTCTTCCCTACCTATTATGCTTTCAGTACTTCAGCCTTTGGTTTTGGTATCTCTGCCTGTGTGGTTGCAGAGGCGTTGGGCATGATCTGCCATGTGCTGCTGCTTTCTGCAGTAAACAAGGGTTATATATGTATGTTGTACTGCAAATGTTGTTTTAAGATGGGGAGGGAGGTAAAAAACAGTGATGAAGCTGTGGAAGCATTACTGTGCAACAGAAATATTACTGTGAAGGATTAGAGCTGGGGCTGATGTTGAGGCTAATACATTATACCTCTGAGAGTACTGTTACATGCTGATTCTCTGCAGAGGGAGAATGCTCAGGCACATGTACTCAGGCAGCTAATGCACTACTCATTCCCCCATCCTCTGCTCAGCCCATGTGGTGTGGTAGGTACCAGCTGGTGTGTCTGTCTGACTAAGCTGTGTGAGCTGTTCAGTTATGCAGTAAGTTTGGGGCAGAAGAGGTTATCAGTTGTTCCTTATAACACAGGTCATGTTCTAATAATTAGATTCTTTTTTGTTTGGTACATGCAATCTTAGTGGTTCACACTGGCATAAGAACTTTCCCTTGATTTTCTTTGTTGAAGGTCTTGCAAGGCCTGTGCTAAATAAACTTGACCAGACAATTGCTTAGAAGAGAGAGAAACTAAGCATCTGTCCCTAATCCAAGCACTGTTGTATATTAAACATCTGTCTTTAAGTTCCCTGGCCCATGTGAGTGACATATCTGCACAGGCATGTGCTGGTTGTCACACAAAGACATGGAGATACATAATTGGCACATGGAATTTTGGATGTGCGAGATGAAACTTGGAAACAAACACCGCTTGATTCATCAAGCTAGCATGGCTGAGATACTAGTGTAGACCAAAATATAATTCCATAACACTGTGCTTAGAGGCAAAATGCCTCTTTCCCAGAGAGGAAAAGAGAAGCCAGTTGCCTGGTAGGACAGTGAGAATGAGGAACTGGATTGTGCTACAGATATCATGATGGGGAGAGGGCAGGCTGCTTCAAGCAGGAGGAAATTAGAACAGGAGATAGAGACAAAACTTCGATGGGGATGCTGGGGAATAATCAACTGGATTTGAACTGTCCAAAAAGAGATTTGAATCCAGAGTCAAATTTGTCAGTCTGGAGATTTGTTGTAAAATGTCCTAGCTGATAGCTGTAATTTTTATCAAGTAAAGAATCAGATGACATGAATAATGATAAAAATATTTTGTTCTCTTACCTATTTTTAAATTTAGGACTACTAGTAAGAAAAAGTGAGTAACAGCTAGTGTTAATCAGACTAGATCCTGTCTGCAGGATGTACTAAGCAGGCTGTATCTTTTTTTAGTGTTTGAGAGGAGGGGACATGTACTGATATATAATTCAGCCCACTGCATAGCTCAAGCCATTTGGTTTATTATTAGGTGACATAATTCTTACAGAAATGTGTGGTGGTTTGTTTTGGTTTTATTTTTTTTCCAGTTTGGGTGCGTTTTTTCCCTTTGGCTGAAGTGCTTGGTATTAGAAACACTGTCTTCCTCTGAAGGTCTTCAGAATCACTTTCCTTCCTCTCTCTAAATAAGTAGTGTAGGCAGTTATCTGAAAATCTGCTTCCTTAGGCACCAGCAGTAGCATAACTATCTTGGACAGTCTAAACCTCATCCTAAGTTTTCCCTTATGTTTAGTCTTGTGTGTCATACCAGCATGGTGAATGAGTGTGGATACCATGTCATCTAATTCACAGGGTGAAATGGTATATTACAGAAGCTGGTGATTTGAGTGAGAAGCTGTCATTGCTAAAGTTGCTGATTTTAAGTGTAGCTTTGGAAAAAGTAAATTTCTATGTGATTGTAATGACTACACAAAACATGCCTATAAAGATTTACTCTATGAAGAATCTTTGTTTTCCTCTATTTTGGCAATACCTTCTTTCTGCTCCTATTGATTAAATGTGCTCTCTTGGTTCTTCTTCCTCTTAATACTGTTTGTGGAAGATAACCTCCCAGAACAAGGGAAATCTTCACTCTGATCTCTGAGGGGTAGATCTGGGACATGAGACCAGGAACTTGTCCACACTGAGAGCTGTGAAAAATACTATCTCTTATCAGTATCTGCCCAGAATTTTGTGTTTGTCACCGAGTCAAAAGAAGAAAGAGCTACGGGGGAAGTTAAAAGCAGACTTCATCCCACTCTGAATGCTGCTTTCAGCCAGCAGCATATCTGCTTTGCATTTCAGATCTAGCATAGGAAGGGATGGTGCTTAGATATGTGTTGTCTTACAGCTAACACGGGAGCTGTTGTTCAAACCTCAGCTCCACTGTTAGTATACAGGTGACACCTTGAGAGGGTTTGTGGTGAGTTTTTCAATCCCATGTACTCTGTTCCTCATTTGAAACTTGAAAAACACAATGGAAATGCAGCATGCCCTAAGCATGCATTTTGTCATAGTTCCAAGTAAAAGAATAGTTTTGATTTCCTTTAGAGAGGTGGTCCAAGTGTCTCAGTAAGAACTATGGCTCCATTCCCCTTACTATTATCTTCAAATTCACAATAACTTTGCATAGCTTTAAATGTGGTTTCTAGCTTTAAGCTTCTGAGGCTTTTCTTTCTCCCCCAAGAAAGCAACCTCTTACAGAGCTCAAACTTGGTGTTATTTGGACTCTGTGTAAACATAGCTCTTACTTTTCTGAGAGAGTCAACTGTGGATAAGAAAAAAGCTTGTGGTATGTCAAAGCTTCAAACTACTCCTTACTGATTTATTGCTAGTGTGGAGACAGCCCAGAGTGCATTCATTTATCAATTCTTGTAAGCAGAGAGGAGGGAAAGAATAGGAGGAAACAAGAGAGGGGGTGGAGGGGAAAAGAGTTGAGGAAGAGATAATAAAAGCATGGGGAAATATAGGGGATGGGAGGAAAGACATAGCAAAGTAGTTGTTTTTGACTGGGTGGTCTAGGAATTCCTGGAAAATAATAAGGTGCTTCCCTAGAGAGCAGTGGAATTGTCTGTGGCCTTATTACTGTGGCCTTTACAAGCTAGGGAAGTCTTTGGTCTTGAGTCACTTCTGACTGCCAGATAGTGTTGAGGGGTTTTTGCAGTTGTGCTTAGGTTACAACTTAAGATCAAACTCTTTTAGGCTGGCTTCATCTTGTCTTGTTTTAAGACCTCTTCTGTGTGCAGCTGATACTCCCTTCTCTGAAATACTCAGAGCTTAAACATTTTGGCTGTTAGTGATTTAACCTGTGGCCTCCCTCAGTTTTGTATAGGTCTAGTTGTTGCCACAGCAATTCACAGGTTGTGCCTTGGTGTTGGCCCCAGTATACAAAGGCAGTGGTTCACTGCAGTAAAGTTTATGGAAGTTTCTAGTAAGAATCTAATAGGTTCATGACTCTTAAAGCAATAAAATTAGACAGGCAGGCTTGTTCTCTTCAGACCAAAATGTGTTGCCAGTTTTTAGATCCAGTTGATAAACCAGTTCTACAGTGTCCAGGATTTTCGCCCGTATTATGTGGGATGGAGTTTTCCCATCCAGCAGAGATGAGGATGCTTTTTAAATGTGTATCATCTTGACCTTGCTGTTTCTAATTATCTTAAGCCTTGTGCCTCTGGCTGCTGAGAATGCTCTGAGGTATGCAGAGGATCTGGGACTCCAGTACTGGGAAATGGCATGGTGCAAGGACTTCCCAGCTTTTGCCTGAGGTCATCTGCTGCTCCAATGCTTTTATAATCTCTTAGATAGCAAACATTGCTCAGAATTCATGTCTCTGATCAATGTTCTTTAGTAGTTACCCACCTATCCTTTTGTTCATGTCATCTTTTGGGAATATTGAATGTTTGGATGATGTTGCAGGGAGATTTCATTTCAATTATTATTTTATTCTGTATAACAAAGTACACTACCTCTGGGAAGAGCTAGGAAGTTGATCTATTTCAGCTATTTTCTCCAGATTTCTGCTTTCTTTCCTATGTTCTCTATTGTTTTATTACACCGTTTTTCTTTCTATTACTTTTCTTTTTTTCTTGCATTTGACTCTTCCAGTTCTTTCCCCTCTGCCTGTTTGCCTTTCTCATCTGCAGTTTCTTTCAGATGAAATTCAGTGATTTTCTTTTTTTCTTTGAAGTGTTTTCACCCTTGCCTACAGGGTCTGAATAACAGCCTCACCCAGTTTATTTCAGGTTGCTGCTCTTTGGCAGTGCTACAAGAAGCCACAGTGGCACCAGTGCTGGTGACAAACACAGGTGAATGCAAGGTCAGGAAAGTCTTTGGCTCTGTCACATTCAGTGGCTGTATTTTTGGGAATATGTGCAAGGATCTAGCTTTCTGGGGCACTTCTGCATGGACATCTTATGGCATTTTCATTTGTACTATTTCTTTTTTTGAAGGAGGAGTTTTAACTCTCTTATTTTTTGTGTTTGTTGCCATAATATCTTGTCTTTTCTACCCACTCATGTATTTGATAGACAGTATTCTCATATCAATAGATCTAGAAACAGTCCATTACTTTTCTAATCTTTAAAATCTTTCATGGTCTGTGCAGTAATCAAACCTCATTGTCTAAGATTTTGGCAGGGGTGGTTGACATATATAATACTCTAATTTCTCCAGAAAAGAAACAAAAAAAAATGTACCCGGGTATTTATCTAAGAAATTGGTGTGGGTTTTTTTGAATCTTTTAACATGCCCTAACAGTGATTTGTCCCTGGAGCAATCCACTAGTTTTATTCTGTTTTGAACTCAGTGTTGCTGTTTTCACTTTTATCAGTGAAAAGACATATCCTTTCTTCTTGGCATTGGAATGTTTCAATGTAATCTTTTAGATGTATCTATTTATACATCTCTATCTATACACACATATGTATACACACATATGTATATATAATATATATGTTATATTTATATTTAAAATACAGGATTTTATCAGTCAGGGAGGTAAAGCAAAGAAACAGAGTGGCTGTTCATGAATGGACGGAAGTCCCTGGAATAATTGTTTCAACTCAAAGTAAGAGCTTGTTTCCCATGTCCTTTATTGTCCAGGAGACTAGAGTTGCTGATGATGTTCTAAAGCTTATTCATGGTCTTTTATCTCTTGTGAGTTTGGGCCCTGGAATAGTTTGAAGGTAAGAACCTGGAGAGGTTTAAGTTGGTGGTTAGTCTGTGTAGGGACTTAAAGGCTAGGTCTGAAGAGTTCACAGAGACACACAATAGACAAGGCGTTGACACGACTTTCTGCACTGCTCTCTAAGTATAAGTTTTCCTATATGTTGAAAAGAGTTATGCCTATAAACAGCAGCCTGTTATACTGCTAGAATAAAGAATGTAGTTTTAGCAGCTGGGATTGGCTGGAATTCAAAGGATGATACCTATCAGCTAGACTTTTGCAGTTGATTGTGGATCAGATTTATGAGTAAGTCTGGAGACGTAGGTAGGCATTTGACAGGTTGACAGGATTTAAGAACCTGAGGAAGGCAGGCATGAAAACTCTGAAGTTAGTCATCTTTAAACATCCATGTAAATCAATCTTGTGTTAGTGTGACTGACACCTATTAGAGAGAGTAATTCTGCTTTACCAGGCAGTTCTGTGCAGATGAAGACTTGAAGACACAGTTACTGCAGTGATAGATGCCAGTAACTAACTGTGATTGATAATTGAGAGATACCAAGTCTGCCTGCCAGTTATTGTAAAACCTACCTGGTAGGTGGATGTAATAATTTTTTTTATAAAGTGACTTTAAAATGACCTTATCTGTGCTTCTGTTGCATAATAAAAACTGGTGCCACCGACACAAAACAGTTGCAAAGTGGTCAATTATCTCATGTAGACTTTTCATATGATCCTTCTGAAGATATTTGGAAAAGCCTAGAAAAAATGAAAAATAGCATCAAGTTCCAGCTCAGAGAGAGGTAGCAAATAATGCAAGCTCCAGGACTGTTGCTGAATGCTCTTAGCCACCAGCCTGGATCATGGGGGCTTGTCCCTGCTGCTGTGAGAGTACAGCCCATGGCTGTGGGATCACATGTGATGAGCCACAGCTGTGGCTGCAGAGGAAGGCTCAAAGTCAAAAAAATTGACTTAAAAGGTGTGGCAGGCAGTGCCAGTTCCAGAGTGCAGTGTAGTATTCTTTCTACAGATGACTGCACTTCAGACATCTGTGGGCTTCTTCCATATAAGCAAAAATCTGTAGCTTTTAGTGTAGATTTATATTTTTATAAATATTAGTTCTATAAATAGATAGGATAGAAACAAACTTCATATATTAAATAAAAACATACAATTGTACTGACAGATATGCTTAACTTTATATAGGAGGAAATGTAGTCTATATTGCATACTTTTAAAATCTATAAATACATATACACAATACTAAAACTGTACTGTAGCAGATGTCTGATTTCATCTAGTAGCTTGTTTTACTTTAATTAGACTTATTTTGATAAAGAAGGAGAAGAAGATTGAGACCAAATTTTAAATCCCATTTAAGTCCCTTCCTTTGATTTCTAAAGAGCTGCTTTTCATCATGTCAATAAATTCAGATTAAGTTAATCAGGTACACTTAAGTCATCTGCCTAAAGGAGTTAACTATCTGTCTGGTAGGAGAGGGGACTGAAGTCCTTAATTTAGAAATTAAACTCAGCCCTCACCTAAAGCTGAAATTGAGATTCTGCTGAAATCTCTATTTTGAGTCTTGCTTGGTGGAAAAGACCCACCAGCTAGTGTGCTGCATATGACTTCTATTCAACCCTATTTTCTAGTCACTCTTCTCACTTAGGCAGTTGTATATCCTAAGTGTAGATGATGCAATTGCAGATTAAATGTGCAGTGCTGTGAAATACTTGACTAGAGTGCAATAAGAAAAATCATATTGTTTTATGATTTCTTGAATGACTTGTGTGTAAGGAAGTTGCATTATTTCCTGCTTTCAAAGAAGTTTTCACAGTATTTCTGCTTCACTGATTTCTGGAACTCTTTGAGGCCTGAAAAGAATTGTTCTATTCTTGACTTACCAGAGGTCATCAGCCACTTGTTCTCACTAGAAAATGTATTCTGTGTAGGTGGACCAAAAACCGAGGGATTACTGATCAGAAGTACAGTTCATGTTCATTAATTCATTAATTGTTCTTCAGAAATAATGAAAGTTTCCTTTTCATTCCGTAAACATCTCTGGGAGTGCCTAAGGGTCACATTCGTATATAGATGTGTTATTACAGTAAAAAGACTTCAGTCGCTTCTGCAGAGGCTCCCTTTCAGTGTGGACATGCACACAATTGAAGAATTAAACAGTCATTAGTCAGGTTGTTAATTATTTATGACAAGACTGCTCTGAACAGACTCTTATTAAAGCTATTTCCTATTCTTCTGACTTTCATTTGCTTTGGGATGCTGTTCCAGAAAATGATGTGCCATCTTACCATATATCTTACAAATTCAATATTGCCAGATATGGACCACAGTCAGCAAAAATATGTAAATGAGACTGACCTTGGCTTTAGTAGAACTGGGAGTCTGAACTGGTGACCAACTTCTCCTCTGATTTTCTGTGTCTCTAAGTCTGATTTGGTGTTATCTGTTGTCAGTATTGATGTTTGGCAAGCAATCTCCAGTGAACTATATATTTAGTGTGCTAAGGGTCTGTTGAACTGTAGTTCTGTACCTTCACTAGCTGTTTTTCTTGGGACCTCCTAGTAAATAGGAAAACTATGGGGCAAAATTTTTACTAACTGTTTGTGTAACTAGTGCTGTCATTCAACACAATGACACACCAAGTTTTTCAATATCTTGTTCCTCTAGAAATCCTTTTAGTTACCTTGTCTTTCTTGCAATTACTTAGCATTGTCCCTGAAGTATTGCACATGACTAGAAAGCATGAGAATACAATCTGAAGCCATAAAAGGCCACAGTTTTGGAAGAGTAGGAGTTTTAGTCTTCTTTTGACAGGTGGTGTTTGTTTTCCTGCTTTTATCTTACAAGTTTTTTATTTGGCTTTATGCTTTTTTTTTTTTTTTTTTTTTTAAGCTTTTTAAAGTGTTATGGTGTAAACATAGAAGCTTATTATTTAGTTGCAGCAATGTGCTGGATGATCATGAAATGAGACCTAGTCCATGCATAGAAAAGCTTCATTCTCTGTTCCTTTACAGGGATACCCCAGGAGAGATGGTCTAGTGAGGGTGTGGAGGCTTTTTGTACAAGCTTTTTTAGGCTAGGTGGCAAATTTCTTGGTCCTTGCTTTAATGGCACCCGTGACATTGTGTCCTCCCCTTTCCCCATAATCAATGTAAAATTTCTTTATTAAAAGGTGTTTGGCAAGGAAGGGAGAGCAGGAGTGGCTTTGCTACCATTTGAGGCCGTATTCAGAGTTTGCTCAGTTATCACCATGTCTGAATTCAGGATGGATTACATGCCAGCTGTATGGGGCAGCTAATTCCTGCTTGTCTGCGGAAAGCTGACTTGAAAGGCATTTTACTTTGATTTGTTCTTGCTTTGCAGAAGATAAAGAGGAGAAATATTTCCCAGTGAGGTGTTACTGCAGTATAGTTGCTCTGCAAAAGTGGAATTACCACAGTGATACCAGTTAGCCTGTTGAATATCCTAGAAAAAAAGGCTAAGCCTTGGAGCTGAAAGCTTGGTATTTTCCCTTTGTTGTCACTTATTGAGCCACACTGAATATATATATATATAATTATTTTTTTTCCTGAATTAAGCTATGTCATATATTTGGTGAGCTTTAGTCTGAATTGTCAGATTCTACATCTTAGCCATAAAATTTGCTATGATTTTGATCTGCCTGATGCATCCTAAGTACATCCTTAACATAAATCTATCCTTTGTTGTTCATTTCCTAGTTTCATCTGCTTGTAGCCATAAGCATCAGATGTGCATTAAACTAGGCAAGAGAAGCAAATAACTAATAGCAGACAGTTCAGATGTGTTTGGTCACTACTTCTCAAATACTGCATGAATCTGTCTGTAAATGTCAGATAAACCAAAGTTTGGAAGAAGAAAATTGGTTTTGCAAGTAATTTGTGTGAAATGAAAAAGTAGTGGTGAAGCAAAGTAGAAGTCTCGTAGCCTTAGAAATCATGGGGCTTCATTCGTATCACTGTCTTGGGCTTTGATGTTGAGGTCTCTGAAAAGACTGCATAGCACAAGTTGTATTTTGTGATGTGAAGCTGTTATTCATGTGGTGTTCTATGGGACTGTTCCATCTGTTTCCTTTGAAACAGTTTGGAGTTTGTGGGCTCTTAGAGGAAGTGCTCTAGAGCAACCCTAGGAATGGGGTTGCTTAACCTTTATTCTCTCCCCACTTCTCCCTGTTGACTGCACTAGAAAAAAAAAGTCTTTTGGTGGTACTTAGATATATCATAAAAAGCATCTTCTAATGAGTTAGACTGAATAGGAGGGCTGACAAAAATCTTCACTTTCTTTCAGGAATGTTAGGGACCTTGGTGGAGTCATGCCCACAATTAATTGAATATCAAAGACTTGCACTTGAAAGAAATGTTTGTGAAGTCTGCATGTAATTTCTTGGGGGACAAAAAGCACATTTTCCTTGAACACCTGCCTAAGTCTAGTCTAGTAAGCATTAGTTTGTTGCAGTTCTGGAGGTCTTGCAAAGTTCACAGATATGACTTAAATTAGCAGTTCCTGCAAGGGGTAGTGGAGGCAGAGGAGGGAGGAAAAAAAAAGGGGGGGGGGGGCAGGGAGAAAACCCCCAAAAAAACCTGTAACCATGATTTGAATAAAGTAACTGCTGATATGACACCACCTAATTTTGGGAAGGGGGAAGGCATGACATGATAATGTGAACCTCTCAGCATCTTGGGATATAAATTTTCTATGCTTTGAAGGTCAGTGTCAAAGTGATAAAACATTACTAGTAAATATGTTGTTAAGATTTTATGTACTTCATAAGTTACCCTAGCTGTTTTGGGGGAGTATGTGGGTTTTTGTTTTTGTTTTTCTTCATGTAAAATTCATAAATTAGCTTTCCTCTTTGTGGGAATACATTTCTTATGTGCAAGATTTTCTTTCTGGTTAGTTAGTTGACAACACACCATCTGGGTCCTGAAGCCTAGGATAAAGATGCTCTGTGTGATCCTATCCTATCACTATCTTGAGGGTGGTATATATGTTATTATAGCCTCTTCTTATAGCTCACTTTGTGCCCTTATTTGCCCCAGTTGGTTGTTGCTACAGCAAAGTTGTGCTCTCAGCATATTGAAAGGGCTGGAGGAAAATACAGGCTAAAACTTGCAGTGTACTCAAAATATTTATTGCTCTTGCTAAAATTAACAGCAAACTGATTGATCTGTCATGCTCCTGGGAACAAAAATATCTGGCTCTGGGAGCTGAAATATCATCATGCTGGAAAAGGGCATAATAAATGCCTGGCTTATGAAGGACCTTTTGAGTCTTGCCAGGGTAGCTGAAGTTAAGGAATGTCATGAGTAAAGTTTAATGTTGGTGACAGAAAGCTTGTAACTAATGATGAAAATCACAGGAATTGGAAATGAGATTTTTGCATTTGCAATGTGCAACAAAAGCCTGTGACCTAAGGGTATTCCTATGAAGGCTTGCCTTCATATGTTTAGTGTATTGTGTGTTACATTTCCTTCTGCTTTCTCTGTGCAAGTTCTGTCAGGCAGGGGATATAAAAGAGATTGCAAGTGCTGGCACTGTCATGTTAACTATTGCTGGTTAATTAGGTCGTTGGAAAAAAACCCAACAGGAAGCAGCTGACAATGTGATTTCCAATGACAGAAATGTACTGAGTATCAATATAAGGAAATAATGGAGTGTCTTTACTTTTTTTGCTGTTCTCCAGACAGCTCTGCAATGACTACAGCAAGATACAGGCCTACCTGGGACTTGGTACTTGACCCATTAGTGTCCTGTAAGCTCTGTCTTGGTGAATACCCCGTGGAGCAGATGACAACAATAGCACAATGCCAATGCATCTTCTGTACCCTGGTGAGTTTGTGTTCTTTATTAGACATAAAAAACAAGACAGGTTTAACTGCAGAAATAGTGTGGGTTTGCTGGATGCGACTCACCCTGAAATACTGATCTTGCGGTGGAAATTAATATTTTTTACTCAAAAGCTAGGAAGTAAACCTTTGATTTCCTGTAATAAAAAAAAATAATTATTCAGCACTTCAATATATGTATTATCTCCTTACTGAGGTTATTCACACTTTCTCTTTTATCTATCAGTGGCTTAGATTTGGGGTGGTTTTGGTGCCCCTTATGTACCTTTTGGACTGAATGGGAGGGCTCACAAAATGTTTACTTTCTTTCAGAAATGTTAGAGACCTTGGTGGGCTCATGCCCACAGTTAATTGAATGTCAAAGATTATTGGAGGTGGTTTTATGATTGATTGGGTTTTTGTTTGGTGCTAAGGTGTTTGGGGTTTTTTTGTTTTTTTTTTTTTTTTAATTTTTTTGCTTTTTTTTTGGTGTTTTTTTTTTTGTTGTGGGGGTTTTTGTTTGTTTGCTTTTGGTATGTTTTTTAACTTTAGAAGAGAATAGAGTCTTACTGTTGAAAGTGGTCACTTCAGCCATGATCTGTGGTCCAACTGCCTGGCTGCTTTATGGCTCATCAAAAGCTAAAGCATGATTTCTAAATACCTCATAAACACTGCTCTAGGAAGTCTGTTCCAATGTTTGGTCACCCTCTGTGTAAAGAAGTGCTTCCTTATGTCCAATCTGAACCTTCCCCGGTGCAACTTTGAGCCAATCCCATGTGTCTTGTCAATGGATACTTGGGACAAGAGGTCAGCACCTCCCTTTGTACTTTCCTTCCTCGAGAAGCTTTAGAGAGCAATGAGGTCACCCCTCAGTCAACCATTCTCTCCAAACAAGACAGACCTAAGGTTCTCAGCTTCTCCTCACAGAAGCAGCTGGAAATGCACCCGAGGACCTTCACATCTTTCATAAATGGTGGGGCCCAGAACTGCACCCAGTGCTGAAGGTGAGGCTGCACCAGCTCTGAACACAGCGTGACAATCGCCTCTTTTGACCAGCTGGTGATGCTGGATTTGGTGATCCCAGGATGAGCTTTACCTCCTGGCTGCTGGGCACTGCTGACTCACATGGAGCCTGCTGTCACCCCCAGATCCCTTTCTGCAGGGCTGCTGTCCAGCCACTCCTCTCCTAATTCATACTTGTGCCTGGCATTACTCCATACCGGGTGCAGAATCTGGCAATTTGATTTGTTGAAATTTAACAATGCCACTAATCATTTCCCTGCTCTAATTTATCTAGATCCCTCTGCAAGGCATCTTGTCCCTCAACAGAATCAGCAGCACTTCCCAGTTTTGTATCATCATCAAAAGTGCTAATGATACATTTGATTCTTGGGTCCAAACAGTTGATAAACATATTGAACACAATTGACACTGTAACTGAGCTCTGAGGAACAGTGCTGGTGACTGGTTGCCAAGAAAATATAGTCCCATTCACTACAGCCCTTGGAGCTCAATTTTTCACTCAAAGCTCATCTCACAGCTGGACAGCTTGTGCAGAAGGGTGCTGAGAGGAGCAGTATCAAAAGCCTTACTAAAATCCAGAGAAACTACATCCGCTGCCTAATCCTTAATTCCAGGCAGATGACCTTGTCATAGAAGGTTATCAAATCAGTTAAAGAGGCTTTGTCTTTTTGATCCCATGTTGATGGTGCCTGATGATTACATTGTTCTTTAAATGCCTTTCACTACTACCCAGCATAGCCATGTACACACTTTTAACTAGAAAAGTATTTAATGTATTACAGATTCTAATTTTGCTGTATCGTAATTGCAGTCACATAACAGGTTTCCATTACCATATTGTACAAATGCTTACCCAGAATAACAAGAATCCTGTCAGTTAAATACAAAACATTGGGGAGCATGTAGTATTTGACAAAGAGCATCATCACAGTTAATGGATATTGCTAGTTTAGGAAGAGAGGAAACTACTAGTCAGTTTTCATCCCTAATACTGAATTTAAATTAAAATTTTGGTTCATTAAATTTTGCAATGGGAGCAATTGCACCAAAAACCTTGTAATGATGGTTCAGCAAAGGAAAAATTGGAGTATTATCAGTAAGAATATAACTTGTGGGATACATGATGCTCAGACTTTAATTTCCCAAGAGTTTATGATATGGTATTATAGACTCAGACGTGGGATTGGGTGACTTTTTTTTTTTTTTTTAATTTGAAAGTCCATTCCAGCAAAGTTTTTTGGTGTGCATCTTTAATATTTGAGATCAAGGATTTTAGTTTATTTTATTTTTCTTCATGGAAATACTACTGTTTTTTAAATAGTAGATTTCCTTTTTCCTGGTGGTTATTGAAGATATAGGAGTCATCCAATGTAACAGCTAGATCTGCTGTGAAGTAAATGTTTGCTCAAGCATGTAAAAGCATATAAAATAATAGGTTTCATGAATAAGAGAGAAACAAGCTTCATGGAAACTGTTCTGTTCTAGTGCTTCCAGCTGAGTGTTGTGTTTCTTCCTGGTGCTTGAATGCAGAGAATAATTAAATGTCAGTTTTCAGTAACATTTCCACGGCAGCAGAAAGACTGGGTTACCAAATACATTTTTTCATCTTCACCTTGTTCCTTCTAATGTTTAGTGCCATCCTTGATCTTTTGTTCTTTGGTTAGAATGTGGTTGCTGAGTCTTCCTGCTGTTTTGAAAGATATAACCAGTTAGAGACATGAGATATGTAACCTTTACCGATAACCTGTTCTTAGCAGCTGATATAGTAATCTGACTGATGACATGGAATTTGTGTTTTGAACTCTGTTCAGGTGGAATCATCAGCCATTTTTTACTACTTGTATTTGATTGTCTTAAATAGTTCATTCAGATTTGTCCTGTTTAAAGAAATTTCCGTAGTTTGTCTGCCTCTTGTTTGCCACTTACAATTTTTATACAGTGACATTAGAGTGTCCTGAAAAAGTGTTGGAGCACAGGCCTTTATCAGAAACCCAAGGCCTTCATCTCTACCTTTGGGCCAGCCTGAGGGTTGATCAGTTGCTAAAGAAAATACTCCCATGGGTCTGGCAAGATTGGTGGCCTATTGACAGTCATTAAGGAAGAGTGTGACAGAATCCTCCACTAGTGTTCCTTCAGCAATGATTTCCAGAAACACCAGGGACACTGCATGTGAATTGTGCTTTGTAAATGGCCAAACAATCTAAAAAAGTAGCCTTTTGACTCAAGATTTTGCATGGAGTCTGTGTACAGTAGATCCGGTTCATGTCTGCTTTGTTCTTGTTTTGACCAATACGTAGTTTTGTTCTGGCTTTTTTTTTTTTTTTTTTTTAATTAACAGACAAAACTGGTAGTCTTTCCAGGAATATAAGCAAAAAAGTAAAAGGAATATCCATACAAGTGTGAGGACTACTTTTGCTACAGCTTTTACCACTAGTCCTAGCCGTTCTGTCTAAACCACAGCAAGCTGAAACAACATGAGTATGTATTACAAAGAGATCTTTCAAGTGAAGTAGTACTGGTGTGTTGGCAGCATTTGCATCAATGTCCAGGTCTCTCCATCCTATATTTCTGTCTGCAGTTCTTGACTCTTTATAATCACAGAAGTGCTGTAGTAAAGATGCCATGAAGGATTGTCCCTTCCTGACACTTGTACAGTAACACAGCATTTCTATTCAGAAAGATAGAATGGGGACACTGTTTCCATTTGCTTTCTGGCAGAGCTGTGCATGGATTAAATAGAGCAGGCTGCCACTCCTCTGCCGATAAGGCACAGGCACTACAATTTCCCATAGTGTTATTTTGCCACTTAGTACAATACTCCATTATTTTTTTTATCATTTTGATCATTAATGCCCAGACAATACTGTGAGCTTTCAAGTCATATCTCATCCATTAGGAATGTTTTAAGAATGTATTTTCTCTGGTACCTCAAGCAAATCCATTGTTGGATTGCTTGAGGTACCAGAGGAACAAAAGTCTAAAGGATAGAGAGAAAAACAAGATACCTGCTGTTAGCTTTTTGTTTTTCTGAGTATTATCAATTATGATTTTTCACGTTTTCTTCAGAAAGCTTTACACTTAGAGTAGAAAAAGAGAGTAAAGCAGAGAACACCTTCTTTTTTTCTTTAATTTTTTTTTGTATTATTTGCCGCACTAAATTTTTTCACCTACTACTTAGCCTTTGCTTTTTAAAGTGGATTACAGGAGATAAGCAGGAAGCAATTTTATCCAATTCCTGTCTGAAATTCTTTTGTAATCTGTGATGAAATTCACATGTATCTTAATGGACAGGATGTTTCTTTGACGTGTTACCAATTGTATATGTGCTGAAGTTACAACAGGCTTTTTGCAATTGATATGCTTGCATGGAAGTCAAGCAGTTAGTTGCTTGAATGTTTTTGGGTTCAGGATTTACATGTACATCTGTGTATATAAATACTGTATAATTTATATATATAAAACACACACATGGATGTGTCAATGTGTTCCTAGTGCAGTGATGCCACTATTACTCAAGACAGGCTAAGCTCCTTTTGACCTCACATTAGATTATTCAGTGCACTTCAAAATGTTAAGCACTACTGATTGCTCTGGTACCAGTGGATTCATTGCTTACTTATCTCAAATTTAAAACAAAAGTCTGTCAAGTAGGCAGTTCAAGCAAGCAAATGTCTATAAGAAATACAAAGCATGACAGAAAACTTGTCTTTTATGAAAAAACTTTGATTACGCCTCTGTAGTCTACCTTATTACTGATAGAAGGAGAAACTGTAGTTCGGTACATGAGAGGGCCACCTACAGTTGGAAAATAACAAACCTAAGGTTCAGACCTGCCTTCTGCTTCATGTTTTTGCTTTCCTTTTGGGCAGATAGCACATGTGGATCAACTTTGGTATTTTAAACTATCTCTGCTTCGTAGATACGTATACTCTGGTTCTTCAATGCTTGAGTCAGCTGGTTCATCTTACCTGAACCTTTTGGTGTCCCTCCAAGTTTGTTGTATTCTATCCCAAGTAGCTTGATAGTAATCTGTTATCACTATCTCTTTTTAAACAGGATTACTGAACTTGCCTTATCATGACTGGTTATATAGATCTGCTTAGTTCTAATCATTCTGCTATTTGAGCTTCCTTATAGGCTGATGATCAGCAAGGCAAATATTATCCTCCCTATTACTGGTATCAGGCACCCTCCTTTTCTTGTTGTCATGCTTGACCAGAAGCACATGGAGCTTCTCTGAGTTGATAGGCAGAAAAAAGAGTGATTTACTTAGTATTATCCCTCACTCCAAATGAGGCAGAGGCAGCATCAGCCTCTCCTTCCCCCAGGGCAAGGGAGACACCAAAAGCAGCATGGATGGAAACAGGTGGGCTTGGCTGCTTTCCTGTTCCTGCGTAGTTTTGTCTCTGCTTGCCAAAAGAAGCCTGCCTTATCAGGGTAGCACTGTGCTGGCACCAGGCTGTTCCTTACCTCTACCTCACCTCTGCTTGCTTGGAGACAGGAGGGAGGGGGAAACCTAATGGCTTGTCAGGTTTTATAGAGTTCAAGGTCCTTCTGAGCAGCTGTAATGTTTCCCTATTTCCCACCACCAAAGCTTAGAGCTTGCTGCTTGAGCTCACACAGCCCAGCCTCAGCAGAGAACTGATACTAATCTTGACACGTGGTGTGTCAGTAGAGGCTTCATGGTTAGAGGTCACTGTGTGTTTGTGCAGCAGTTCATGTGGCTGGCTGTGTTCTCACTTGTCTTGTAGGTGGTGGGATGGCAGAGCTCCCCGCTTCAATAAGCAGGAACCATGAAGCCCTGGGTGAAAATTAAACTTGATCCAGAGCCTTCAGCTCTCATCTCCTGTGTTGTTGTCCTTAAATGAGATTAAAGTTATCTGTCTTCATCAGGCTGTTGGGGAAACTAGCTCATTTTGGTTTGCATAGGGTTTTGCATGTGAAAGGGGAAGGCCCTTTGTTTGCTGCAGGTGTATTTTCCTCCCACTCAGAATTGCTGTTTCTGTTCTGAAATGGAATAGACTTTTCTCAAACATATAAGACTGAATTTTTGGTGGGTTTTTTTTGCCGTCTGAATATTTGATTTTCATCACACATATGTTGGCATTTGCAAATAAATTAATTTTTGTCAAATTTACTCTGTATTTTTACCAATTGCAGCCCTAAATAGGTGAGAACAAAAAGTTTATATAAGGTAACGGAGGGATAAAAATCCATAATGAAAAAAGTTTACATGTACATCCACTTGAAATATCTATTCAGCGATGAATAGATATCACAAGGTATTGTCCTTGTCTCATTTGGCCATTTTCTGCTGTCGACTACTGTGATTGCTTCCTCTGAAGAAAAATTGCTCATCTTCCATAAATTTTACAGTACACAGCCATAAATAAGTGTATATGTAAAAGAAACAAGCCCACCACTCCAAAGGCTAGGCAGCTGTAAGTCTATGCTGGCTTTTCTTTCTCTTTCAAGATACTTAGCTGGAAAAAGGCACTTGTTTTTCCAGTGCTTTTAGTTCTGGTTGCTTGGTCTTGCTTGTGGTTTCTGCAGCCATTGATTGCTGTGTCTCAAAGACTGTTTGCCATGTCCTGACATTTCTTAAGCTGAAGTAGTCACCAGGGCTCTTCTTTCTACATTCTTGATAATACATTTCTTCTTGCCCTACTTCATCATTAGTTGACTGATGGCCTGGTGGTGCTGTTCCCTGTAGTCAAAGTGGTGCAGTCTCCTATGGAGGATTTGGAGGCTGGACTCAGAGTGGTGATGCACCTGATAGGAACATCTTGTCTGTGAGTTGTTGTTTGCATTCATTAAGAAGCATGTACCAGGGACTGCTGTGGTATTTGAGTGTACTGTCAGAAGGCATTTGGACACAGGTAGAACCAACACAGCAATGAATCACAGGATGAATCAACAGCCATCACTGCACTAGCTTCAGCAGCATTTGCAATGCGTGAGTGCCTGCTCCTGCCAGGATGCAGTCCCCATACTAAGATTATACCAGCTGCTGGGAGCACAAGGACTCTTAGACAACAATAGTCTTTACAGCTCAGGAAAGAATGCTCAGATGGTTTGTTCTCAAACATGGAAGCACATGGGTTTTGTTTATCTTTACCAGCCCTCATCCTGGTTGGCCATCATCCAGAAGCAAGATAATGTGATTGCATTTAGGCTGACAATATATAACAGGGCTACGGAACAGCTGATGGAGTCTTTAAACTTGACAGCATAGTGGGAAAAAGAGGCATTTATCCTTGGCAATTTCAGACAAAAAAAAATCTTTAAAATAGGCCAAGTATCTGGAAGACAGAGGCAGGAAATTTTCAGAGGTCTTCTAAATTGCTTGCCATTTTGAGGAAGATATGTATCATCTGTGATGTTACCTATCTCTGGTCCTGGCCAAAGTGTCTCTCTCTCTCTCTCTCTCTCTCTGTGTACCTTCTTATTCACAGCATAAAGCTCCAGATATTTCCCTGTTTTGGAACTCTGGAGTGCCTTGCAGGGGCTTGTCTTGGAGTCACGGGTTGGTATGCTTGTGTAGCAGAATTTTTGTCTCTGTAACAAAAGAAAGGATATAAAGGATAAACATGTAAGACAGTTCCCTGTTACTGCTTTCAGATTTGAAGTACTGCATGTCAAGATAAAGGAATTTTTTCTTCCTGTGATTTATTCTTAAGATGATAAATTAGGGTTAATAAAAATTTGAGTTCTAATAGTGAAGACTTCTTTGCAAGTAGATAATTGTTTCTGAAAAGATGGCTATAGAAGTGGAAATTTAATTTCAAAGTATTAACAAAAACATTCAACCATTCTAATGTACATCTGTCTGTGATTTAGGTGGTTTGTGAAGTTGAATATAGCTTGTGCTTGAGCATTTGATCAGGATAGCTGACAGTTTATCTAGCAAAGAAAAAAAATCATTCCCACAGTCATTCATATGCCTGAAACAGATGTCTGTGATTAGGTGTGCATAGATATTTTCCAGTAAAAGTCACTCGTCAACTAAGTAGGATTAGGGTGATGTTGAAAAGATAGATGGTAGATCTGCTGTAGAGAATTGGGCACACTGGTGCAGCAGCACAAGAGAGGTTCCAAGTTGAGCCTGTTGTTAAACAATAGGTTTGAGGCAGGATTATAACTACTTTACACAAAAAGGCCATGTAGTAAATTCGAAAGAAGCTTAAAACCTCTCTGAGGAACCTACCATTCATTCTTTTTCTTTTCTGATTCATTTTCTTCTGTGCTGTGAGTATACCGTGGAAATTTCTCAGAAAGTAGTTTTCTTTTTTTATAAAACACTAATTTTAAAGTAATGCTGCTCTTATGACTGGAGTGTTGAAATAGAAGGATACAGGCTGTTTAGGAAGGACAGGAGGAAGAAGTGAAGTGGAGGTACTACCCTGTATGTCAGTAACCAGCTGGAGGGTGTGGAGCTACACTTGGAGATAGATAAGGTGATAACCAAAAGCTTATGGGTCAGGATTAAAGGGATGACAGGGACAGGTAACTTTATGATGGGGTTTACTACAGGGAGTCCAACCAGGAGGCTGTACAAGAAAATGGGAGGGACTTTATAAATAAAGGCATGTAGTGATTGGACAAGTGGGAGTGGCTTAAAATTGAAAAGGAGTTGGTTTAGATACTAGGATGGAATTCTTTACTCTGGTGGTGGTGAGGCACTGGACAGGTTACCCAGAGAAGTTGTGAATGCACCATCCCTGGAAGTGTTCAAAGCCAGTTTGGATAGAGCTCTGAGCAACCTGGTCTAGTAGAGAGTGTCCCTGCCTATGACAAAAGGTTGAAACTTGCTGGTCTTGAAGATCTGTCCTAACCTAAGCCACACTATGATTCTGTGATTTGTCCTTTTACCAGGTGAGCATTGCTGTTGCTTTAAGAAATATGCACCAAAATATTAAAAAAGCTAGTGTATAATAGTTATATGTGCCTGCAAGAATCACTCAGGAATAGGGAAGGCTCTAGCCTTGTTGTGTCATTCTTCCGTCTTCTTCAGAGAACACCCCAGATTCAGACTGCTTGTTTTAGGGGAGTTACCTTCTTGAAATTGTTCAGGTTTGTCTAAATGGAAAATATTTGTAGAAAATTGTATTCAGGTAAAGGCTCTCTACCAGAGTGAATTTGCTATTTGGATAAAAGGAAGGGGAGTTATTATTCCCAGAGTATTAGTCTTCACCTTAGACATAGCCACTCAGATTTTTTTTTTTTTTGTAGTGAAAGAAATTCACTCACTCTCACACATGTTTTCTCCCCCTGCCCCAGTGAATATTGCACACTGCATCATTGTACTGTTCTAATCTGAAGCAAAAATAGGACATTACATCATGGTACCTGAAAGATTTACAGGCTGTTTTTCTGCAAGTATAAAATCTACCTATTCACCAGACTGACTGCAGAATTAGCTTAGGAGATTTAACACAGGACAGTAGAACAATGTTGGTTCCTTGTGGAAGGAAAAAATCCTTCACCTTCTTAGAATTAATTTTAAAGCAATGTAAAGAAAAATTCCCATTACGCAGAGCATAAAAATACTACAAAATACTACCAAATGTAGTTGATGCTGCAGTTGGTTCTGGTCATCTGTATAGCTTCATCACATGAATTTTGAGCTTTGGCTTAGTATCCTGTTAACATAAAAGCACCCCATACACCAAACGGTAGATTTTTAGCTAAGACACAAAATAAGTGCTTCTCGCTCAATATCCTTTTATATTCTTCATCCAGAAGAATCTTCTTGTCCCAGAATGGAATGCTCAAAGGGATCTTTACATGTAACTGCCCTGATGTCATTTGTAACATGGATCACAAAATACTAACCAGCTTTTCCTGAGTGCTCATGTGGTTGAATGCAAGTTTATGTAATTATATATGTGTGTATTTATGTATGTATATTTTTAGATGTTCATCTAATCCTGGTTTACAGATGATATAGAATTTGAGACCAGCAATTTAGTCATGTTAATAATTATCCTATTTAAAAACTTTTTCAGCTTGAGCTTTAAAAAAATCTCCCTTGTTGAAAAAGTATATCAGCCCTTCCTTGTGTTTCTGAAGTGCAGTGTAAACTCAAGCTTAAACTTAAAGCTCAAGCTGAAAATGTCTCCCCAAAGTGCAGGGTCATCTCCATGGTTAATATTTGTGCACAATAGCAACTGCCTTTG
Organism: Muscicapa striata striata; assembly: GCA_030060385.1. Lineage (NCBI taxonomy): Eukaryota > Metazoa > Chordata > Aves > Passeriformes > Muscicapidae > Muscicapa > Muscicapa striata. The sequence goes on along the minus strand of JAREIS010000077.1, from coordinate 1,450,199 downwards.
CTTACCTTTAATATTTATTGCTACTAAATACATTGTAAAAATGTGGCCCCCTTTCTTTTTTAGAACTTAATAAATACTAGATTTCCTATTCTTTTCCCCCTTTCAATTTTATCAGTGCATGTGTTTCAGTTTTTTAAAAATTGTTTTCCAGAATGTGATGATTCTGCATGTAGTGCATACTTAATTTGGTGATGGCTGTGGCTTAGTCCCAGCACTAAAATACATTTGAAGTTTTAAGAAATAAATCAAGTGATCTACTGATGATACGCTTGGCTCTTGTCATGTGTTTTTGGCCTTCCAAATCCATGGACTGACTAAAAAATTTCCCATATGATTTGACAATTGCATCTGTAGCATTAGTGTAGTCAGAAGTCTGCATTTTAACAAATTCAATCTATCAGCTGTTAAGAAAATAATGCAGGATAATCTTTTTGTCTTCCTAACTCAAAAGGTGACATTGAAAAACTATTCCTTGTTTGCTGCAATAGTAGCAATAACATGCTCTTAAAAATAAATTAGTTACAACTTTCCCAAACCATCTCTCAGTGTTTTTAATTATGTGCATTTTGTATTGTAAAATGACCTCAGGCACAAGTGAACACATTTTTTCTGGCCAAATAGATGGTAGATAAGTGTTCCCCCCCCATGTAAACAGTGAAAGTCAAGATTCCTTTTTTGGAATTATGATGGATTTTATTTGGGGTTTGATGTCAGGAGAAATAAATCAAAGCACCAACATCAGAAATAAGCATGCTTATTCCTGGAATTCTTCTAAAAGAAAAGGAAAAGCCAAAAATTTTTGCTGTGGCCTGTGTGCAGGTTTGTTTGAGCTAAATGCTGCAAATCAAGATTATGTGTTATGGTTTTGAAATTAGGCAAAAATAAGCATTTTGATTCCTATATTGGGTATGTTGATCTTTGTAACATTAAATAAAAAGCTGTGCAGCTCTAATGGCACATCAGTGGTCACTGCACATACCTTCCTGTGTAGCACAATCCTTGATGTATAGAAGTACAACTTGTCTTGCCGAGCTTTAAATACTACACTGTGCTTAGCAGCTTCAGAAAGGAAGTCATTCCTTTATTAGTCATCTGTCTCTGAGGCAACAGAAAAAAAGTGTTCCCAATTTATATAGGCATCTTATAGTAAAACTGCTGCTGAATTGGGCCCTCAGTTGTGAGGGAATGGATCTGGGCCAAAACTTCTCAAAATGGATGTGCTTCTGCCCTTTGTTGTGGGGACAGCAAATGCCTGTAGGATTCATGGATTACCAAGTGACAGAAAAGGTGATGCACATGTCAGAAAGGACAGCAGCAGTGGAAAGAGGGCAGAGCAGGGATGCACAAGGAGTATGCATGCACAGGGAACAATCAATACAGGAGTAGTGCTCAGGGGAGCTAACTGCTCTCTTCTGGCACGCATCCATTAGAGGAATAATAAAGATATTCCTGAGCATACTAGTTCTGTACAGGTCAGTGTACTCTTGTGGCTTTACTCCCATCTCAGGCCTTAGGTATCTAATTTTAGCTCCTATTTTCTCTGGGAAAAGTTATGTAATAGCCTTCATTTTGAATATTGTTTGGGGTGACCTACACTCCCCCATTTTTTGTTCATGCTATAGAGTACTTTATTGCCTTAATGGAAGGACTATGAAAATACTTTCTTCCAACATTGGATCAAGTTGCATAGAAAATTTGTAAAAATTTGTCACCTTTTTTGTAACTGTTTTACTATGAATTTTTCATAATATATGATTGAATATCTAATCCTGCTTTGTTGTGTTGTTTGCATGCTGCTGCATTTCTGGTACTATAGCCAGTCTTCTACAAGTTGTGTGTCTTGTGTCGGCTCTCAAGAGAAGCCACAGATACCCTGTGCATCAAAATCTTTTGCAACTGCTTTGGGTTCCTCTTTCTCCACCCAAGAAGTCTCAGGGGAGTCTTGAGTGGATAGCATGTTTTATTCTCTGCCTATTTTCCAGCACTGTTTTGTAGCCTTGAGGCATTTCTCAGAAGGTGAAGCATGAGAAGTGCATTTGGCTGTGCTGATTTTGAAAAGGCAGCGGCCAATGCCCTGTCAGGGGAAGGGAAAGGCCATGGACACTGCTCATGACAGGGATGAACTGTGTCGTTTCTTGGAAAATGAGAGGAAAGGGAAGCAAATTGAATAGGCTTTGGCAATAGTCCTAAACAGGTTGAGAAAGAGAATTAGCCACATTAATGATTAATGATAGCAAAGCTCGTTCAGCTTGAAAAGTACTTTCTATAAGTGCTAAGTGCTGTCATTAAAAATGCATGCATTTTCATTTCAATCCACACTTGGCATCTGCAAATGGAGAGGAAAGGAAAGAGCCAGCAGTATCATTATAGTGGTACTAATACCTCACTACAGCTGAAATCACAGCTTGCCAAGGCACACAGGCTAGGGTCTGGGTCTTGCAGAGCTCAGCCCATCATGGTTAGTGATAAGGGTTCTCTTGAAGTGTTCCACCACCTGCCCTGCAGAGTGCAAGTGAAGGCTTGGAAACCTTCTGCTAAACCTTCTACTAAATGAACAACTGTCCTCATTAAATCCCTACTGAGCAAGACAGAGACTATGTATAGTCTGTCACACGTGGATTTTTTTGCACAATTAAAAATTGTATAAATATCAATTATTTGATCTCTGTTTTTCTCTTCCAAAAAATTGACCTGCTTTCTCTAATGTGTGGGAGACATAGAGAAAGGGAGCTCTAACAGAAATGATTTATTGTGCTATCAAGGTGGTGGCAACTTGCCACCACCAATGCTGTGGACCAGAGCAGTAGAGATTGTGTGGGCAGGAAGTACAGTCTTCACTGCAATCAAGCTGCAAGAGGTAAAATCTAGGATAATTTGTTAATAGTGGTGTCTTAAAGAAGCTGAATAGATGAATTGAGAGACAGAAGAGAAAGAAAAGAGGTTTAAAGTCTGAACTTTTAACAGCTACAAGCCACATGCCTGAGGCTTAGGCTGGAAGGTGCTTTTTAATGGACTATTTGATTGCACAGGATGAAGGAAGAAGTAGTTCGGGAGAAGCAGTTTTGTGCTCTGACCTAAAGTTAGGCACACCAGCCTTGGCCCAGTCAGTGCAGCCCTTTGCCTTCCCAGGCTGGTGATGAATCAGCAGCTGCGTACCTTTTGCAAATGTCTGGAAATGGTAACTGAAATCCTTGTTTTGCCAGTTTGCTGCAGAGTGTGTAATCCTTCTTGCCTCCCACACAGCTGTATGTTGAGCTGGTTTCATATCTTCATTTTACTCTGCTGTTGGTCTAGCCTCACTCCTTATTCATCCATCTGCAAACAGAGTTAGGGACCTCATTGCCTCCAGTTTGCTTATGCCAGCTGAGGGTGAGAACACAGGCAGGGTAAGAACATCACAGAGTGCCCCTCCACTGGGAAGCAGACCCTTGTCTGCTCTTTCTGTGATGTGTTGGGCTGGTAGAAGCTGCATGGTAGCAGCAGAGAGCAGGGTCTCTTCATCTCTCCCTTCCCAGTAGACACCTATGCATTAGCTCTCAGCTTAATGTAGGAAGGATGGAGGTGGAGGGGAGCTGTTGCTCATCAAGAATAACTAGAATTAATCTTAATTTGCTCTTGGTCAAAAATACCTACTTCTCTTTTTCGTTGACAGCTGTGCTGTGCAGTGCTGTGTTAGGGGCTACATTTGCAATTATGAGTTGGGTAAAATGCTGTGGTTGCTAGGGGAGAAAGGTATTAGTATTACCAATATTTATTATTTGGTCCCCATGGAAACTATAGTTCTTCAGGGAGTCTAAATTCTCACATATTTCCTTTCTATGGAAAAGTTATTTCTTTCACCATGAAGTTCAGATAGTTATTTTCCAAGAATAGATGGCAAGATACACAACTCCCTTTGTGTTCTAGTATGCTTGACAGACGTCAGTCTATGGGGAATTACTGCTTACTCAGCTGTATTGTGGCTTCCAGTCACACAAAGATCTTTAGAGTGTGGTTAATCTAATTGTATCATGGAGGTGTTTTATTATTTTCTGTCTCTGCATCCTCATTGATTTGATCTTTCCCCCATTGTTATTTTTTAACTTGCTGCATATTTTAAATTGATGAAGAGCTATTTGGTTAATTTTGGTTTAAGTGATCTTAGAGGTTTTTTTCAATCTCAGTGATTCTGTGATTTGATGGGGAAATGAACTTGCTGCTTTCTAAAGATATGACTGTGGCAGAAGCTATGAATGTGGCTCATGGCTGTAAAAAGGACACAGTAGTACCTGGTTTTTTTCAAAGTTCGAGTTCTTCAAATTTTCAGACTAAAGCTGATAAAATAATGAGTGATTTATCCTTGCCAGAATAGTTAACTCTGTGTTTGGCTCTCTTACAGTGCCTAAAACAGTATGTGGAACTTCTGATCAAAGAAGGTCTAGAAACAGCAATCAGCTGCCCTGATGCTGCCTGCCCAAAGCGAGGTCATCTGCAAGAAAATGAGGTATACTCTTCCTGCAAAGAGGGTGTTTTCTTCTTCTTACAGGATGTTTAAATGTGTCTTGCTTTTTATGTTACAGCATCTATTGTTGACAACATATGTTTTTAGTAATTCCTTAAAGGTCAAATATTCTGTTTAAAATTACTAGATTATTACTGTTTCTAATGGAATTTTTTCTTCTTTTCCTTTTTTCAACAGATTGAGTGCATGGTTGCATCAGAAATCATGCAAAGGTATAAGAAGCTACAGTTTGAAAGAGGTAACATATGTAGCACTACCCATTGAAGGCTGTGGGCATGAGTTAGTTTCAGAGCAATTCTATAAATCAGAATCTCTGCATGTGTTCTTGCAGTAGCATTGTGCATTAACTGCTTGGTCATCAGAGAGAAAAACCCCAAAACCTAAAAAGTAATTGCTTCGGTTCTTGCCTGCATGATTTCCAGTACTGCAGCATTCTGGGAATAAACTAAGGAAAGAAAATTGCTATGTATTATATTCCTAAATAACTAAGGGAGGGAGTGACTTCTATTTTGAGCTTTGCTGTTTAAGTTGACTACTGGCATTGTAGGGGCTGGAGAGGAATACTGACCTCTTTCACAGAGCCAAGATTATCTCCTAGGTTAGCATTTGGTACAGTATTAATGAGCCATTCTATGTGTAGTGATACAAATACATTAAGAACATATGCTGACTGTGTGCCTATGGAGATGTGGAATGGTGTGGCCATAGAGAATTTATAGTAAAGTTTTGCTGCAGGCAGGACCCAGCCTAGGACCCCCTGCAATCATTGGTAGGTTTTTATTGTCTTCCCTGGAGGTTTTGAAACATCCTTACTTATCTGTAAGGAGCCTCCAAGAAAGGGATGAAACTGTATCTTATGCTGTTGTTAATCACATGGTAACTTTAGGGTAGATAGGTTCCTACTGGGCAAGGCATTGTGAAAAGGCTTTCTGGTGGGTTTTACTGCATAGTATATGCTGTATTTAGCTTCAAGCACAACTGAAAAAATGCATCTCATTCTCAGAACAAGTTTAGTTCAGTGAATGAAAGTGGGTAATTAATTGAGACTCATGAAAATCACTTTGGTTTGGTGCCTGTTTGCAAAGCAGGCCAGATTTATGTCAATGTGGGTCGCATAAATTAAAAAGCTTCTTTTGAAAATTTGTGTCTTCAAATGCCCTGGCAGTCAACCTCAGCTGAAATGCATTGTTATGGAAGGCTGGTCTTGTATCTGCCTTTGAATTTGGTTCTTTTGTGTCTCTTTGCAGAAGTGCTTTTGGATCCATGCCGGACTTGGTGTCCATCCTCTACTTGCCAGGCAGTTTGCCAGCTCCAGGAATCAAGCCCACAGGACCCTCAGCTGGTCCAGTGCAAAGTGTGTGACATTGAGTTCTGCTCTGCTTGCAAATCTAATTGGCATCCAGGTCAAGGCTGTCAAGAGAACATGCCAATCTCTTTTCTTCCTGGAGAAACAAGGTAAGATATTGCAAAAGATTAAGTATTTAGAAGCCAAATACTCAAAGAGGCATTTTCCTGATGTTTTGTTCTAAAGCTGTTTCCTTCACTTAGTCATTCCTATTCTTTTAATCCTGTATTCTAAAACTGAACAGCTCTTGGCAGCCTCACTCTTTGCCAGCATTCCCAGCAAAGCACAAAGGAGCTGCTTGAGCCTTTGGCCTTTTGCCCCAGTGCAAAAAATATGACATCCAAGCAGCTCATCAGCTTCACTTGAGATGATCTTGTTACTGCTGTTCTCCTGGACGATGTGAGAGTTGCTAACATCATGCCAGACAATGATTTTTAGGATACTGTCAATCATCCCCTCTGCTGCACATCTGGCCCATCTTAAGATCTTAAGTTCTGATTCAAGTGGTCTCTGGTGACAAACTGCAGTCACAGAATAAGAAAGGCCATTGTGCATGTGTTTCACTTCATGTCTGGGCTTTTTCAAAGATTGTATTGCATTCCAAGACCTCATTAAACCCTGCCCAGCCTCAGACTTAGTTACTCATACCTTATCTTCTTTCAAGCTTTGCTGTAACAGATGACTAGCTAGGATGCTGTCATGATGAGTTCCTGATCAAATACACTAACTTTTGCATATGCTTTTGTGTGTGCTTGACAAGAACTGAAGGTTGCTAAATTTCATGGCAAGGTAACAAAATTTATCTATTTTTGCTTAGTATTTTGGTTGCTTTTAGTTTTTGTTCTATATCTGATTTTTTTACTCCACTGAGTAAAAGTAAAAATTATTTTTTTATTTTTCTGAAGCATAATGTGCCTGTTAGTAGCATTTGGAGTTTCATATACATTTTACAAAGCATTTCTTTCTAGTACAGTCACCCCTAGTGTTAGTAATTAGTGTGTGTCCTTTTATCCTGCTATTGGGCAAATCAATCAGTCAATCAATCAATCAATCATCAGTCTGTCCATCAGTTTTTTTCCAGCAAATTATCCATCAGTCATTCTTGTATCTCACACTGGCAGTAGCTGTAGGAATTGTCATTTAAAGTACATTTTAGTTGTTAGCAAGTATAAAACCTCCGTACAGTAGAAAGTTACACAAGGGAAATAAAAGTTGTTTCACTGTTTCAATATTCCTCTGTGTTGTGCCCATTATATGAGGGAACACTTGTGGTTTTACACACTTGTTCAAGAACAGTCAGTGCTGACCCTAAGTCATGAACAGTGACTTTTTAGGAGTCTGTCAACAGAGACAAAATTTACTGAAAGAATGACATGCACTAAAACCTTATTGTTCTTGATTTGGAGGGAAACTCCTAGGCAGCATCCCCAAGGAGACAAGTAATCTATCCCCAGTGCCCCAGTCCAAAGAAATGTAGTCTGGGGTTATTGTGCAATGAAGGGTTTGCTTCTTCATCTGAGAAAGAAAGGAGAGAATAGGAAAAAATATAGATGTACAAAGTATTTAGATGTGAGCTACCTGCTGCTCATCTGGTGCGTTACAGGAGAAAACTGTTTAATGTCTGTTAGTATCACTAGGTAACAAAAACAGATGGTTTTTACATAGTAAAGAAAATATCCTTTTATGTAGACACTGTAGTCATTAAACATCTTTTTCTAGAGATATGTTTGAAAAGTAGTGTACAGGCATAATATCTGAATAAAAAAGTCACTTGAATACCTGAATCTCTTGTAATTTCTCTTTTTAAAAGCAAAAAAGCAGGCTTGCCTTTGTAGCATAGTTCTTAGACATTCTCCTTGAAACTTACATGGTCATGCATTTTACTAATTTCTCACTCCCACAGTTCAGTTTTCAAAATGGAAGATGATGATGCTCCAATCAAACGTTGTCCAAAGTGTAAAGTTTACATTGAACGAGATGAAGGCTGTGCCCAAATGATGTGTAAGAATTGCAAGCATGCATTTTGCTGGTACTGTCTGGAATCTCTTGATGTGAGTACATGTCATGCACTTTTGGCACTCAGAAGCTTAGAAGTTCATTGCTTTACCATCCAGCTATCTCTTTAATCAATTAAATAAATAGTTCACTAACTTCTGGCCACAACTCACCAGAGCTGATGCTGGGAATTTGATAGGATTTGTATCCTCTCTTTTGCTTGTCTGACCTGTGTGAGTTTAGCATTTGGTCCAAGTCAGTAAATAATTATTAAAAAGTAAAATTTTATTACAATAATGTGTGTACAATTTTTACATGATACCTAACATGGGGAAGGGTGTTGCTTTTTTTTTTCCAGTGCTGACTTTTCAGTGTTCCCTTTCTTGAAGGCTTTTACAGTATGAGATTAGCAATGCTCTTAGTCTGAGGATGTTTAACAGACTAGATGTGGTATGCCACTAGCAGTCTAATTTGTTTACCATTCATTGTATTCTGTGGGACAAGAAATAGATCTGACATAGGAGAAAGAATACAGTGTTCTCCCAACAGCAGGAATTTATTGGTCTATAAGTTGCTGCTGTCATATGTTTATATTTATTTAAAATCAGCCTGTTATCATGCCCACAGATCAGAGTATATACAATACACAACATCTGTTTCCATGTCATCAGTTTTACTTTGTAACATTATTAACAATAGCAAAGGAAATTAGGTTCCTGAAAGCTACTCCAACTATTGTGGTTGTCCCATTTGAATACTTTACTAACAATCCTGAAGTCACAGGCTTCTCACATGCTCTCACAGATAAAAAAGCAGTGTTTTCTTAGAACTAGGTCCATTATCTTGTCTGGTTTGTGAGAGCCTGACAGGATTGATAGGGACATAATATCTCAAAAATCTGTTTTGTCTTTCTGTTCTTCAGCTAGATAAAGGAACCAGCTTTAGGAAGTCTGCAGCACAAGTTCTGATTTTCCTTTTCTCTCTCTGTATGTGTGTAAAAATACATGCAGTGGTCAGCTTGTCTTGAATTCTCTTGCTAAACTTCATGCTAGCATTTAAATACGCAACTTGAGACCCTTTGGGAGAAGAATTTGTTACATATCTATAACACACACCAAACAAACCTGTTTGTGAAGACAACTGTAAACGAAACGCTTTGGAAAGGTTGGACATGGCCAAACCCACTTGCTTTTATCTTCCTGTGTGATTCCTGAGTTTAAGTTGTCAGGATATAGTGTTTTGTAACTTGAAGAACTTCTGTTTGTTGCCTACCTTCTCATTTAATATTTGTAGGATGATTTTCTCCTTATACATTACGACAAAGGACCTTGTCGAAACAAGCTGGGGCACTCCAGGGCTTCTGTTATCTGGCACAGGACACAGGTAAAGCTTGGATCTTTGAAAGCTCTCTACACATCTACTACTGTCATAGTACCTCATTTGAACACCTTAGGGTAAAAGTCTGTGTCAAACAGTAACTGACTTTTGTAGCAGAAAAAAAGAGGGCAGTAGCTTGGAGTGGAATAATTAGCTGTCCTTGAGAAGACCCTCCTTGGCAAAATGCTACTGAGAACTAGAAAAGGTTGTTTGCAGAGCCAGTTCAGTGCCACTCCAGATATGTTCTCACTGAACTTGGAGGATGAGCTAGGTTGCCACTGTCAGTATTATTTACAAGGATGCTCTTCCTGCAATGCATTTTTAACTCTGTATCCAGAACTGGAAAGGAATTAATGTGAATACAGACATTATCTTGCTATGGACTCTGACTCCTTCCTGTTGGTTGGGTAGTAAGTAACCCTGAAGGTTTATCAGTAGTTTCAAGCACAGATTCAAATTGACAGTTGCAGAGAGTGTGGAAATACCTCTTGTAGTCCAGATTCAGTATTGCTAGACTCAGCAAGAATGCTGGTAATAAAAGAGCTCTCTGCAGCACTTGGATGCATGCAGTATAAATGCTAATGTTGACTTGGTCCAATCTACCACCTTTACAGACACTTCAGAGATATGGGGACATCTGTGTGTCTGAGTCATCTCTTCCTAAATTAACTCTGTGCCTGGAAAAAGCTACTTTAGCTTGAGATGAGGTACTTTTCTTGAAGTACAGATTTCTTTCCATGAAAGCCCCCCAAGTCTATAAAATAATCATTAAGTCTGGATAAACAGCTAAATGGTAATAAAAGAAGGATCTCACCTGTCTTACTCACACCACTGAGTCTGAGCTGTGGACTGGCTTTTGCTTGGAGTAGCCAAATGATATCTCAAAAAGCGTGTGGATACATTAAGTTTACTTGATAAACCTGTAGTATGAGGTGATTATTCTGATATTTGGAATCTGTTCTAAGCCACTGCAGTTTATGCAAATGTGTTTGATATAGAGAATGTTTGATGATCTGGTCATTGTTGAGAAAGAAGGTGATAATTCACTACTAGTCAGGATATAATTCTAAGTCCCCTGAAGCCAAATCAACACTGCAATTGTTTCCTTAACATTAATTTTCATTAAGTTGTTACGGTTCTTCTTAGGTTTATCCAAAGCAAATTGAGGTGAGTCTTTGGTTTGTTGTTTGTGGGTTTAAAAAAATATTTGTTTTGGCCAGAGAAAATGGCTTGATGCCTAGTAGGGCAGCAATTTCTTCAGAAGAAAAAGAACCAAGGAAAAAGTAAATAAGTAATACTCAGTGGGCAGTTTTACTTAAAAATAAACAACACCTCCCCACACATGCACACACACACAAAACCACACCAAAAAACAAAAACAGCAAAACAAAATACTGAAACTTGATGATTTCTTTGATGGCATATTGAGGCTGAAAGGAAGGAGTAAATAGATGTTTTATATTAATTACCAGTAGTCAGTCTGGTCCACTGAATTGCCAGATTCTAGCTTGGCTCTGTCTGACCAGTGCACTTAGCCTGGGCTGCGAAGAGCAGCATGGCAGTAGTTGCAGCTCATGTTTTTTTAAAGATGAGAATTTAACTTTCGTATCTGAGAAATAAATGCAAATATTAGTAGAAGTTTCATCAGATTGTCAAAAAAAAAAAAAAAAAAAAAAAAAAAAAAATGAAACATGCTCACCTCTGAAGCTGGAAAAGAAGTTTCTGCAGTGAGAAATGGAATGGCTGGGGCGCGGCGGCCGGGGCTGCTCGGAGCCGGGGGCGGGCGGGCAGCGCGGTCCCACAGCGCCATCTCCCGCGGCTGCACCGCCCCGCAGCCTCCATCAGCATCACCAGCACCGGGTATCCCGGCCAGCACAGGAGCTGCTGCATCGTCCCCTCTGTACCATGGCTGATTTCATATCTGACAGCTAACTGAAGTGGTGTATCTAGCCCTGACTAGAAGAATCCTTCATGAGTGCTGCACTCTAATTTCATTTTGCCTTCTGCTGTGAGGTTTTGCTATTGCATTAGCATTCCACTCTTGCCATAGTATTCAAAATTATTCACAGACACTCTCATGTGAATAAATCTAAATTATTCTTTCAAATAATTTGTGGGCATATCATCGTTGCAGCATCATTCTTACAGTTACCTATGCCAAATGGGAAACTTTCTCTGGTGATGAAGCTCAACTTGAATGTTTTTAAAATAATTTTCCAAATTTAAGTTCTGTAGAATTTACTGCTTTTACTGTCACAGTGATTAGGTAGGTAGTGGTCCTCTGTTCATGCTGGGAAGGAGGTGATTGATAAATTTCAATGAAAAAGGTGCACTTTGAGTTAGATCTTGTCCCCTGAAGCAGCAGCATGAGCTCAGGTCTCCCTGCAAAAGGCCATTATATATGCAAAATCCTCCTACAGTCCGTGATGTTAGTAATCTGTGATTGAAATTCCTAAGCTTGAGTGCATGCTGGTGGGACATTGTGGGTTTCTTCCCAGATTCTCTGAACATCACCAACACCTTGACTAATTCTTCTTGAAGCTTTCTGCAGAAAAGAAAGAGAGTACCTGAAAGTGGGAGTCATTCTTGTAGCCTTGATTTCAGTATTTAGTGTTTAGGTTTGATTAAGAAAAAAAGTTGTGATTTGCTTCATTAGTTGTTTGAGATATAAGAAAATTCATGAAGGCAAATAGCCACCTGCATCACTTTGTGTGATACAACAGAGTTCTGTGCACAGTTCTGACTGGAGCCGTAAAACATTAACATTCACACTACTTTCACTCACATTTACTGGTCACAGGAGCTGACTGTAAGGGGAAGTCCTGGCTCTGATAAGGTCAGTGTCATTTGCTGAGGCCTTTTAGTTGGACACAGATGATGCTATGGTATAGCAGACACAATCTAGGCAGTGCTATCCCTGACACAGTGCTATCTCTTTCTCTTACAGGTGGTAGGCATTTTTGCAGGATTTGGTCTTCTACTTTTGGTGGCCTCCCCTTTCCTTCTACTTGCTACACCATTTGTTCTGTGCTGCAAGTGCAAATGTAACAAAGGAGATGATGACCCTCTACCTACCTAGACTGAGAGAAGATTGGACTCATCACAACATGTTTTGATTTTACTGTTGCTGTTATGTTTCCCTCATGCACTCACATTGCTGTAGCCTTACTTGCCCCATTCTGCTTCTGGTTGACACAGTCTTAATTCCAGGAACTGTTGTTACTACTGTTGTACAAGTCACAACAGACAAAGAGGGAAATAGAAGGCAAGTTTGGTGCTAAAGGGAGACCACAGACCTGGGTAGCTATCTGAAATTAAGAGCTGATACTGCTGAAAATAATGCAAAAGGTTCATGCTGCCCTTCTGGTGGACTGGGAACTGTACTGAATGACATCAGCAAACCAACCTGAAAAAGCCTACAAACTTCTGCATATCTGTTTACTTCCAAATTTGGTGTCTTATTACTGCATATTTTTAAGTTGCCTATCATTTAAATCAGATAGTCAACTTCATATGACTGTATTACCCATCTGTTTTTGTTAAAGCCATCACAATGTCCTTTTTAGTACCTTTAGTACTTTTTCCAAGTATGACAAAATTAGAAAGGTGTGTATAGACCATCCTATGCCTTTTTTGAAATCTGGGGAGGATTGGAGGGACAAAGTTGGTCCTGCTGCCTTCCACAAATTTTATAAAGTCTTGTAAAAATTTGTTTGATTAAAAGCTTTTAATCAAACATTTTAAAATTAATTGATGAAGCTGTAAGGTTGAGTGGTGACACAACCTGCTGTTTAATCCAGTTTCTTTTAAAAATGCATTGATGGTATTGATTACCCCTGGACCACTAGTGTTTTCTGAATTGTTATTTTTTGCTATTGTTTAGGGTTCTGCTACACTTATAGGGCTATGTAACTTCTAATCCAGGTATCTTAATCTTTTTATAGATACATAGATATATATATAGATAATCCTATTTAAACCAAATGTGTAAATAGCTGTGCTATTGAAATATTTTGGAAATTCAGGATAGCTTGCTTCTGTCTTTAGGACAATTATTAAAAAAATACAGGACTAACTTTACTGTTTAGCAGACTCTGGGGTCTTTCCTTTTAAATACAAAAATACATCATGGTTATCCCTGTAGTTAATATGAAAATGCCTGGGATATTTGTGGAAGTTGTACTTTGCATTTAAACTACTTAGCCCATTTTCAGAGATAATATTGTATGATATGTGGTGTATTGTGTTAATAACAATACTGTGACAAAATAAGTTATTTGAAAGCTAATCACTTGATAGTTTTGCAGAATTCAGTGGTGTGTTTTCAGGGTAGTAAAGTGTGCTATTTAACATACTACATCATTGAGGTTTCTTTTTAGAAATAATTTTTTGAAAACAATTTTGCTCTGATTTTAAAGCCAATGCAAATTTGACTAATAACTTCTTTCAATGAAATATGAAGCACCTGAAACAATATGTATGTCTGTAATATAAAGGAAAACATTCTTTTGAATGCTTGTGGACTGAATTTTTATTGCATTTTTTCTTCATCACTTATTTCTGTCATCAGAAATGTACTGAGGTGGATGAAGCTAGGATATCTTTATACTGAAAATGTCCTAAGATCCTTAAACGCATCTTCTTCTGGCTGCTGTCACAGGCTGGGAATATGTTTTCATAGCTCAACCATTAAAAAATTACTCTTCAGTGGCTTTTGGTTTAGACTGTCTATCTGTTTAATAAAAATATTGTAGGGCACAGTTTTGAAAAGGGACAATTTCTTTTTATAAATCTATTCTCCTCCCTTATCTTCCAAGTTCAGTGCTATCCAAATTCAAACTGTATCAAACCAGAGGTTTTATCTCCAGGAGCTGGTGATTATCTGCAATTCACTAACTTGGCTTCAATTTAGTGAGTTGGGCCTTTAATGTGAATAAAAAGGATAGCTGGTTTCCAACAAATCTGAACTCATGATATCTTCAGATTGTTTATGGCAATGCACAGCTCAGATCTTTAGTTACCAGAGTATCTTTAGTATTGTAGCTATCTTTGTAATTAAAAATTGCTTAGTTGTTCAGAAATATCCGTAGGGAGGTCTGGGTACTGCATTTGATCCCTGTTTGCCTGCTCCCAGGGGTGTGTGGAGCACTGCTGAGTTCAGTGGGCAGGGAAGTGCTTCTCTCCCTCTGGCTCTGGCATCAGCTCAGTCCATCTCCCAGAGGGATCGTGTGCCATGCACTTGACTTGTCCTGAGTCATAGCTTCATTGTCCAGAATAAGTGGAAACCCTTCTGCAAAGGGTGGCTTCCTGAAGGTTAGCTTGGACCATAGCCTTTCCTCCTTGGCCCTGTACTGTTTAACTGGAGAAGAAAACCCTGGACAATATGATGTAAATAATTCATGGGTTATTAATTTTCTAGCTGGGGCACTGAGGGGTTTTGATGTATTGTGGCTGTGACTGATGACCAGTTCTCCTACTGGGATCATAGTAAACAGGAGAGATTCACTGACCTACGAACAGTATGGAGTGTCCTGGTATGAGGAAGTTCATTTTCTCTGTGCCTTTCTTAGACGATTTGTCAAAATTCAGCAAAACTTGACTTTTCCAAAAGTGCTGTGCAGCCAGTTAATAATCGATGTCAGAATTAATGCATTTCCAGATTTAAAAGAAAAAAGAAAGAGAAAAAACCTCTTTGCAAATACAGACATTTTAAAATTATAATTTATAATTGATAGTCACAGATAACATTATATATAATCAGAAAACAGTGTCAATATATCTCTGATCTCAACATACTTGAATTGCTACTAGCAGTTTTTGTGATGTAGCTCTTGTTTCACATCCCAGCTGTTGGAATAGACTATGCCTACATATATTTACCAAATACCTACACAGTCTTTTCAGGTTTGCTAAGTATCATTCCATTTGTATTCTCGGGGATTTTTTGTTTTTATTGTTGTTAATATTATTATTATTGTTATTTTTAATGCTGATTTGGTTCCAAAGTAGCAACTTTTGGTGGTGATGTATTAAGTTCAGGGTGCTTTTATGTTACAGCTTATGTTGATACTGTGACATTTAATACCCCAAAACTGAATTGTAAATATGTAATTTTAAACTCTGATATTTAAACCCCCTGCCATGGGAAAGGGAATGTTGGTTTCTTTATCTTTTCACTTGAAAATCTGTTACAACAGCTATGGTTTTTGGATTTGCACCAGAAAAATAAGTATCACAGCATGATTTCTGCTGCATTTTTATGGTTATGCTATTATTTATGGGGTTTTTATTCACACAGAACTATAGAATATTCTGTTTTGAAAAGATCCACAAGGATCAAGTCCAGCTCTTGAGTGAATGGTCTGTTTGTAAATGCTGTTTAATGGAGTTTGTGACAATACATCATCTGCATGTTCTTCTGGGGTGTCCTGTGGTGTTCTGTCTACTAAGTGCGGATTCCCAGTTCCAGAGGCTGTGCAACACCCTGGATTTGCCATTGTTGGGCTGAAGCCAGTCCTGAGAGAGATCAGGAGCACAGCCCACTTCATCTCCAATGGTGGTAGTGCTGGGTTTCCCCCGTGACATTGGACAAGTCACTTACCGCCTTTTATCTCAGTTTAACCATCTTTTAAGTGAATGGACCAGTGTTTACCTCAGGAGGGCAGTGAGAGAAAATTCATTGTTTTGAGGATCTTCAAAAGTTTGTGATGAACAATTATATATAAAAGATTACTGTATTTTTATGTTAATATTTCAGTTTTTACTCATGTTGGCATTCATCCTGAAGCCTCCTACTACTGACTTTAGCATGTCAAGAATTTAGAATACTTTCCCCCACGTGTTAAGAAGCATCATCTTTCCTCATATACTCTGGTGCATAAATTAGGTAAAATCCCAAATAACAGCAGACTGGATCAACTCTCAGTTTTCAGATGAGCTCCTAACATGCAGAAAACAATCAAAATTAGTGAAAAGCTCTCATTTAAGGAATTGACAGGATGAAATATCCATAGGTCAGAAAAATTATGAGTGTTTTTTAAAAAAATTGTTTTGGGCAGGAAAACTAGAATGAAGTTCTGTGCATTTCATCTGTAGGCCTTTTACTGTATAGGAATAAATATTTTTTAATGCAAGCCATTACCATTCCAGTGAGGTGCAGCATGCATAAACCTTTGTGCAGGTTTGCTTTTTTAAAACCAAAGTTTGTACATTTCATGTACATAATCTAAAAGCCTGAGGGAAACAAGTAAATTACGGTTGTCGATGACAGTGATACTAAGGACATCAAAAAAGCCTGCATCAGCCCTTAATTGCTAATGCACTTGTACTAAGTAAGGCATGCTGTTTGTGTTTAGAGCCCTGTGGTCTTCATTATTGCTTTGATTTGTGTAAATCTTATAAGAATTCCAGGAACATTAGGTACAGGTACATGGTACATAACTGAACCTTTCTTGATCATTTTATTATGGTGTATTTCAAACTTGTGTAGGGATAAGCATGAAGGAGTCATGCATATGTATAAATAATGTATTTGACCAGTGTAAAAATAGTTCTGTTGATGTATTTGAAATGTTAAGTGCATTTTGTGCCACTAACACTGTGATGTATAAAGGAGCTTTTGAATGCCTTTTAATGTGGTGTTTTGTACTTTGAATCATATTGGAGAGTTTAATTTGTAATTTCAATAGATATTTTAAATGAATGTGTTTCCTGTGATTCTTCGTAGTGACTTTTCCCTGTGCTTCTCTGCCTCCCAGTCCTTTGGAGAAAGCACAGCCTGCAGCCTGGAGACCTCCTGCCTGCCACAATTCTGGACATAATTGTGGTTCCTGACTTACCATCTCCCAGCTTAACTAAAAGAGGGAATCTGGCTGTCTTTGATGCACAGCTGGATCCTTGATCCAGTTCCTATTGTAGTCTGTGGATGGATGCTCTAGGCAGGTGAACGTGCTGCCCCAAGGCTCACTGAAGTAAGTGTGTGTATGTTTTTGCACCATGGGTTTAGGTCTGGTGCAGGTGGCCTGCAAGCAGCTTGTACTCCCTCAGGTTGGTGTGGAGGAGAAACTTAAAAGCAAAGCCCAATCTGAATAACTGAGCACATTTAGCTCTCTACAGAGAGCTCTGCATTACCATTGCAGTGGTAATGAGTACTCATGTTCTTGACTCCATCCACAAGCACTTTGCTTTTTGCCTAAACTGCAACTGAGAATGTAGACTTTCCTTTAATTCCCACAGTTTATTTCTCACTTGTTATAATACAATTTGTCTATACCCATTAAAAAAAACACAGTCACAATTTCTTCAAGAAAATGGTGTGCATAAAGAATATGCATCTATGTACTTTCTACCTGACAACTTCAGAAAAGACCATATAATAGCTGCTACTAACTCATTTCTTCATTCATTTCCATGGAGCCTAATGATTTTTCTCCATAAGGGTAAGAGCAAGTTAGATATTTTGTTCAATAATTGGGCAAAAAATAGTCTCAAAAGCCACAAGGGGTTTTGACCTCTTCTAGGAGTAGGTATTGTTAACAAATGGTCTTTCTGCTTGCTTGTGCTACTCCCACATTGTGTTGCTTCCAATTAAGCATGTTAAGGATGTTTGGTGTTGCAGTTCTCTCTTGGAGAGTAGGATTATTTCTCAGTCGTGCAATAACTATGTAGTTAAGTGACCTTTAGCTTCTGGGCAGTCCCTGTCTTTCTCTACCAGGTTGAGCATCCCTTACTATAGAAAGATTTTCTAACCTGTGCCTTTCAGCTGTGTGACTGGGTTTCTGCACAAGTCTGTCATCAGAGAATCAAGCACTGCAGACAGTAAGTGGACTAACAGTCAGCTGTCTAAAATTAGAAAATTCAAGTTGAATTCTTAAGTGGCAAACTTATGGCATGTGTATGTTCTAGTAAACAGTGTCCAGGATCATTCTGCTGCCAGAGCTGAATCACATGCATAGTAGTAAGTTCTGTTAGGAGGGACTGTAGCCCCAGAGTAACTCCTGAAGTGTACCTGGGCATTGGATGGAAGAGTTCTGCTCAAAATCGTCTCAGTAACTGTCCTGCAAGAACTGGAAGATTGAGACAAAAGAATTGCACAGCACAAAACCCTTGTGCTAGTTCTAGCATTCTGCTAGTTACAGTGGTACTAATGGAATTGGTATTGTGTACACACACAAGTACAGGGGATAGTGCTAGAAATTGCCACTACCAACTTGTGAGCACAGTGCATCCACAAACACCTTTCTTTCTTTTTTTTTTTTTTTTTTTTTTTTTTTTTTAATTGAAGTTTACCTAGGAAGTTCCTCATAAGAGATTTTGTGCTGTGGGTCAGTGCTGCATCTATACCTCAAGTTATTTTATGAAGGATATATTGAAACCAATAAAACCTTAATTGATTTTGAGAATGACAGGTATTTTGTACAAGGAGGCCTCTGCTACCCAGATTCTGTGCTCTGGGAACCAAGATTCAGCCTAGTAGCATCTGACATTACTTAAATATGTGGTATCTTGACATATGTGTGTCTGGCCTCAACTGGTGGTAGTTGATGCAAAGACACATCTGAGCTTTTGGGACATCTCTCTTCCCATCCTATGCTGCTTTTACTAAGGTTTTTGTCTAGACAAGTTAGCTTTTTTAGCCTCTTATGCTGCTTCTCAGGTGTGGGTTTTTTTTCCCATATGCTTTGATGACCAAAGTCTAAACTATCCTTGTCCAGGCATGTAACTTTTACATGGCTAAAACTGAGGACAGCAGTCGTAGAGTGCCATATCACAGGGACTGCTTTCAGATACCAGGGCAGAGCTTGGTGGTGCAAATAGGAACGAGGTTACTCTGTGTTTCCAGATGGCTCTGTGTGTGATGACTATAACTTAACACATGTGCCACATAGACAAAATGTTTAGATGCTGTAAGTCATGCAAACCAACTCACACATGCAAGTAATGGAAACACACTTAAAAGACTATAGAGTCCTGTTCTTTTGTGGTGTGTGACAGAGAGAATAATGTCAAGTTGTGTGTGCTATCTGTGGTTATTCCCGGGTTCCATGTTTTTTTTGTTTTGTTTGGGTTTTAAAACCAAAAATGAGGTTAACACTGTAAACCAAATAAAGAGAGTAATTTACTCCTCTGGGAGTAAATTGTCAGTGTCTTAACTCAGTGCAGTATTCTAAAATCTGGATCTATATATGTGTGTCTAGCTGATGTGTACTTTATTTTTA
Organism: Muscicapa striata striata; assembly: GCA_030060385.1. Classification (NCBI taxonomy): domain Eukaryota; kingdom Metazoa; phylum Chordata; class Aves; order Passeriformes; family Muscicapidae; genus Muscicapa; species Muscicapa striata. The sequence continues at coordinate 1,430,764 of JAREIS010000077.1, read as the reverse complement.
TACACAGCATCCCCTTAAATGTCAAATACATCTTCTAGTTTGTGTACTCATATGTGACTACGAAAGAATAAATTCTATTGCATAATTTTGTAGGAAATGCAATAATTTAGCTGGTTCTGTAGGCCTAACCTTCTCATACCAGTCTAAATTAAAGCTGTTGACTCAGCCATTCCCGAGATCTCACTGCTGTATGGTATTCTTGAGAACAATTGCAAACAAGCACACATTTTATTTTTCCTCTTTGCTCCCTCAAAATGATGTTTTGATGGGTGCAGAAGTACTTGGGCTGCCACAAAATTCTGAGGTCTTACTGTATTTTGAAAATGCTACTGTCATTTTAGGGGTTAGCCACATGAGAAATGCATGAGCTTGTGCAAAATTGCATTTGAAATTGCTTTGGCAGATGAGCAGAGTGTCGTGTTTCTTTGTTTTCATGCCTTAGTAATTGTTAGTGGACTTATTTTGTTGAATTCCCATGTAACTGCTATGAGGGGTATGGGTTGAGTGAGAGATTCCTGAGTTGGAATGGGGATAAACTCTTGCAGCTGCCTTAGCAGAGTGCCCTGGAAGGTGTTGGGGCAGCCAGCAGGGAGCAGCCGCCGATCGCCGCGGCTCAGCGTGGGCTGCCTTGCAGAGAAATCCCTGGGAGCCAGATTGCTGCTGCCTCCAGCTTGTGGAGTCTGTGTTCAAAGCCTCCACAGAGCTGATTGTAAAGATGGGGCTAAAAATAACCATGTTATGATGGGTCTGCTCACACTGCTGGGACTGTTCTAGTCTCTGATATTAACATACATTATTGCTCCTGTTCTCCGAGGGTGTATAAACCTTTTCTGACAGGAAAAAAGCCCAAGTGTTGAACTTTCAAAAGCTGATATAGAGATGTGCCAGTCTACAAACACAAAATGAGAGGTGCAAACCAGAGGTCTCTTTAAAATGCCAAGTTCAAAAAACACTAATTTCACTGGGAGAAGGGGAGGGGAACACTAAAATCAATTGGTTACAGAGTAAGATTTGGCTAATATCACTGCATCTTCTCTATATTTTATAATGGACGGATATTGTAGCTCAGCCAAATTATTCTTTTCTCTCTTCCTACCCACGCCTGCTGTTGTATCTGTGTCCTTTAATACAGATGTTCAGCAGAAACAATGCAACTGTCCAAACAATAGCTCCAGCCATCCATTCAGCAGTCAACATGTTTGGCAGGGGAGGCAAGATGCAATGGGGAAGTTCCTGTGAGTCCTTCTGCCTTTACCTCTCTATATACATTCCAAAGTTTGTGTGTCTTCCTATCCCTGCCCAGCCAAGTACATCTGAGTAGAGCAAAGTGAAAAGTTGGTTTATCATATTTTCTGTGGACTAGAAGCTTGTTTCAGGATCCTGCCAGTACTAACACAAGCTTTAATTAAAAAAAAAAAAAAATATATAATGTGCAGTCCTGGCTGCCACCATCTCCCTGACAAAATTCCAGGGACTTCTGGGAGACTACTAGTTCATGCCAATTACAGCCTGTTAGGAGTGTGTTTGGAGCATGTTTTTGAGCTGAATCCGTTTTTTCTTTTCAAAACCTTGACATTTTCTCAGGTGAAACAGAGCACTTAGAGGATTGGGGTAATGCAGTGTCTCTTACCAGACCACTAACACTTGCCTCCCACCATATCCATGCATTTTGTTCAGCAAATTTTTCCAGCCTTCAGCATCAATCAAGGGGCTACAGACTGAGAATCTTCACAGTGCTGGATGCCTCCAGCCTTTCCTTGTTCCTTGCAGCTTTTCCTGGCTTCCCAGGAGCAGAGTATTGTTTCTAGGTGCAGAATACTGAGGAATAGCCCTTGAAAGATGCAAATTGGGGGAGTGGAGAGAGGGTGTGTGTGTGCTATCTTGCTGTTTCCCACAACTGGAATCAGAAAGCAGAGACATCCAGAGCAGCAGAAGGGAGAGGCTCTGAGAAATTGCACCTTTTTCTCTGTCACCTCCACCTATGCTGTGACTAAAATGTACATTGGTGCTCAGTGCTGTCATCCTTACCAGCAATTTTTATCCTTTCGCTTGTGATCTCAGGATGTGCTGCATTGCAGGTTCTGCAGTCAATTACTAGCATTTCCTTGCAACTAACACTTGGTAAGGCAGGCAGAGGAAGGCTGTGACTGGGTTAAAATGCAAGTGCCTTATGTGAGGGCTTCTCTGACTCAGCTTCTCCTGTGCCTTAAGATTGAAAGAATTAAACCCGATATTTTCTCTACCATTGTGCTGTGGAAATAAACTTAATGTGAAAAGCTACAGCACCTGCATGCAACATCCTTTGTCCTTCTAGGGGCATCCCAGGGCTCCTTAAACCTAAAGAGTTCTGTTGGGTGTAACCATCTCTCTTTCATAGCTTTTAACATTAAACCTGAGAAAACGCCTTCTGAGCCACAGGGTCTGGCCAGAAGCTGCAGGGAAAAGCTGTGGCTGTGAGGGAAAGGAAACTGAGAAATGCTTGAGATTGCAGCAACGTTTGTTTTAAATCACAGGGTACCTTAATGACCCTTCAGGACACTTAGTATTTAAAGTCTTAAAGTCTTTGATGGCAACCTCAGACGTGCAGCCTGTCAGCACAGCTCAGTGAGGTTGTAACGCTGCTCTCAGCTGGATGGACTATGACGTTTCTTACTCTAACTCAAATAAGAAGCTTGCAGAGGGGCTCTAGCTGCTATGCAGTGTCAGCCAAGCAGCAGAGAGCTGCCTGCCTGCCCTTTTCATGCAGCTCACTGCACCATGGAGCCCTCCCTAGCAGTGGTCATGATAGCTCAGAGATGGCCATGTCCAAACAGGCAGGGCAGCAGCCCCACGGAAACGACTGTGCTGTTTCTTCAAGCAACACTTACTCGTCTTGCTCAGGAGGCTGTGTCAGATGGGATTTGCCTATAAAACCACTAACAACGGGTTTTATAGAGCTTTATGTGTCTGAGTGTTCAACAAGCACGTGGGAAGCACTGCGAACAAAGCTCCTGGATACAAGGAGCACTCAGCATGTCAGTAGAGAGAAGAAAACCTTTTTCTGTTAACAACAAAGTATCAAAATCTCTTTAAAAGCCATAAAAGCAGTTAGAACATGAGATTCAGAAAAATTTCATTCCTTTCTAGAGTTTTTCCACCTGAAGACTTCGTTCTCTCCTGGCTTCTCTGAAGAGCTGCTGAAGGCTCAACATAAGGTTTGTGAGAAGAATGTGTGGGTTGTATGCAGTGCTCAGGCTAATTGCTGCCCCTGAAGCAGCTGGGAGGGGGTGGTCACAGAGGAATATTAAATGAAGGTAGTCCACAAAGATTAGAAAATGTGATAATCACTTGATTTGTCAGGAGTAGAATCAGGAAATTTAAGCAAATATCTCCAATTCATTATTATTTCCTTCAACAAGCAAAATTTCCAAAGATATCTGTCATGTACCCCTCTCCCACCTCACAAAGAGGAAAACATCTCTTGTGTTACTGCTGGCTTTTGTTTCACTATTTTCTTCCTATTTTAAACATAAGAAGCAAAACCCAAAATTTCAACAAGCTCTTGAGTACTGCACAATGCCTGGCTTATTTCTTTTCATGCATGGTGTCATGGCAACAGGAGGAATTCAAAATTAATTATAATCCAGGCAAGGTGGGCTTTACTTATATTATGTTTGATTTAGCCTGGCCTCCTGATTTATTTTTGACAAAACAATATCAGAGGTGTTCCTTTCTACTGAGGATTTTTTTGTCTGGTAAAGATCTTATGGTCAATAATTTGAATATGTAGCAAGCTGCCAATGAAAATTGAATTATTACAGAGATATGAGACATGAGAATATTTAAAGGGAAAAGCAGGAAGAGGTAGTAAGTGATTAAGTGAAACAGATCTTGTTAAACTTTAGTAAACTCTATGAGTAAAACAAAGCATGCTCTTTTTAGCAGAAGCAGCTCAACAACTATTATTGTTAACAATTTCCCTAAAAAGATTTGATTTATGACTTACTAATCAGATATGATAATGTGTTTAATCTGAGAAATACTCAGTAGCTGCTTTGATATGGTGATGCCTTGACCTGAAAGATACCATGATGGTACACAAAGGGAACTCAATAAGAATTCAGTTAGACTTTGCAGCCTAACAGATGTTTTACTTCCTCATTCAAAGTCAAAGTACTAAATTAGTTTTTCTCTTCTGCTCTGCATTGCTAAAGAGCCATATATTGCATCATTTTTATGTAGAGAGGATCAAATTCAATTTTTAACTATTAGATAGAATTCTTACATATTGAATGCCATCTCTGGTTTGCCTGCTGTGGCAAACCTGCATCCTGTGAAGGACCACAGTGCAGAGTGAGAAATCCTGCAGCAGATTCCTTCAGCCTCTGTTCTGCAGAAATAGTCCCCATGTGATGTGTGAGTGACCCATTTATGAGGCAGCTTTTGGAAAATCATGGGAGGTGTAAAGGCATTAATCATAAAGAAAAATGAAGTTCTCATTTATCTATGTCCATCTTTTTGTCTTTTGAATGATAAACATCCATGTCTGCAAGTTTTCATTCATTATGATCACCAGAAACAATACATTTTAAAAAATCCCAAAACAAATAAAATCTGAGATACAGCACAAGCTCCAAAAGTACGATTTTGGAATAAATAATAGAGACAAGGTGTTGAATTTTATTCTTTGTTTTGTACAAAATATTTTGCATGCAGCTCAGTTCCTTTATGCTAAATCAGTCTTGACTTACATGTTCCAAGTATAAGGTACCTAGAAATATCTTACCGTTGACTAAACAGATTTTTTTTTTTTTTTTTTTTTAATGAGAAAGAGAAATACATTTCTATTGGCATGGAAAGCTATATCTATCTGGAGGGCAAAAAAACCCCAACAACCTGTATTATTCAGATGTCACAGTGCATTTAGTTCTTGACTTAGTGAAAAGGATCTTTTATTAGGCTGATAACCCACAGACATTAGGCAGTCAGCAGTCCTGCAACTTGTGAGCATCACTGTTGTTCAAGCCTTTGCAGGCAGTCAGAGCTACTTGGAGAGCACTTTGACCCTAACTTTCCCGACATTTATTTACCTCTGGGGTCTCAACACAGTTTTTAGAGCTATTGCACAATATGTGTAGTCTGGAAATTCCAGAAGCTAATGTTTTCCAAGACTGGCATCAGGGATCAGTGGTATTGCATAAAAAACTTCTGAGTATTGTGACTAATTTCTGTTAGAACAATGTCTAACTCACTGCAACAACTGAGAAAAAACATGTGGGAAAAGTAGCAACAAGCACTGAACAACATCTTGACATGTCCTCCATGCAGATTGTGAGGAATTGATCCACTTACCAGATGTAAGAGACAAGTCCTGGCACCTTTCCTGGTTCCTCAGGTCCACATATGGAGCATCAAAGAGGTGAACTCTGCTAGCCATATTTCTTGAAAGTGGAAAGTTACTCAGTTCAACAGAAATATTTGGGGGTATAGACATGTCCCCAAGATGCGGGATGAAGATATTCTGATATGTGGTATCACTTCAGTGTCAGCTTTCTGAAGAAATTTGTGAGGCTAAAGGAGAGTGGGTAAGAGACAAGGAAATAACCAGATTTACTAGTCCACAGTTACTCTGATGAGCAGTGCTTTCCTGGTAGCTCTCTTACTGTGGCTCCTTTTCAGTGTTTTAAATCTGTACTGCCTGCAGCCAGCACTGGTTATAGATTATACTGGAGGATTTCTAGCATCTGGATTGCTCTACCATGTTTTCAGATAGTTCCACAAATTACTATTGCCATTTATTTTGGGTATTGTTTTAAATTGCTCTGGTTGTTTTGTGCATGGTGACAATGAGACCCAGGTTTTGTTCCATATAGACTGGCAAGCAGGCAGCAGTCAAGAGTCCTGATGTGTACCAGTAAACCCTTTCTCCCAAAATGCTCCCAAGACTGTCACTTCTGGAAAATGTGGTCCCAGCTAGCAAGAGTGAGACCTTGAAGGCAGCTGAAGAGAGGCTGTCTGTTTAATCCATAGTTAAAAAGAAGTGGGAAAGCAGTAGGAGCTCAGTAACTTCCTGGATATGAACAATGTTATGTCAGCTGAAAACTTGGCAAAGCAGTTTCATGTGGGAGCAAGGACAAAAGCTTAAAGAATAAGGGGAGAATTGTCCAGTAGAGTACAGAGGATGCTGTACTTAATAAAGAAAAGGAAACACACAGCAGTGTAATTAAAAACAAAGCCAAACCACCGCACAAGCCCATCATGCAAATACAAGTGAAAGGAAAAAAATACCATATGCAAATCAGTCAAGTGTGAAACATTTAAAAAACATACATACTTTATTTCATAGAATATCTATGTAAAAAAGTTATTTCCACTCTCTTTGATAAACTTTTTGTGTAGAAAAGTGCATATCAGGGTTAGTTTACTTCTGCTATGCAAATCTGCTCAAGCCAGGACTGCTGGCAGGACACCTCCTGTGATGGCAGCAGCATTCCCACCTGGCTGACTTGCCTTCATTCAGCACTCCAACCAGGGTCACTGAAGAGTCACTTTTCGTCTTCATACCCAGCAAGTTCAAGGGCCAAACCTTATAATATTGTAATTTTAGCATCTTGTAGCTTAACGTTTAATGAGAATTAGAGCAGTATAAAGAATGATGAAGCAGTTCCAAAGGTGTGCATGGGAAATTCTCAGCCACAGGGAATAATACTAAATGAAAAGAGTTTGGAAAATGAGAGGAATTTGACCTTGGCAGAAGGTGGACTGAAATCAGGGACTGGCACCCTTTCAAGGGTATTTTTCCAGTCAGTATTTTTCCTGCTCAAGTTAGAGGTTCAGCATCCTAGTAGGAAGTTGATGGGAGCCAGATATACCATCCTCAACCAAACAATGTGCTACTGATGAAAGGTTCAAACCCCTTGGGATACGGCTGGAAACTGCTACCTTTCGTAAAATACATATTTAGGTGGCAGCCTTAAGAACCTGACATCTTTCCAAAGAAATACACTTGTATTACACCTTCGCAAAGTTCCTGACCCTGATTTTCCCATCCTTTCTTTCTAAGAACATTTTGTTGTATTTAGTGTTGCAAGCAAATGCTGTGACCAGTCGGGAAATCAACCCAAAAGGTAAGCACAGAAGTCATTTGTTTTATATTATTCATCATCTTCTCTTCCTTTTACTTTTTTTAAACTTTTTTTTTCTATCAAACAACCGAATTATTAAGTATCTTGGAGAAACTTCTGATTTTTAAAACAGTAAAGGAATCTGCATCAAACAGCAGTGATGGCTCTAGTAGTGGTGGCAAAACATATAACAAATCCTTGCAGTAACACAGCAAGTTTCCATCCCACTTTAGTCTGTGGACTAGGATATAAATAGCAACAGTGAAGGTGTGTCCAAAAGAAATTGAGATTTACAAGACAGCCTTATTTTTTCAAATTCTTTTACTCTCTTCCTTTTACATGCATACATGCAAATTTCTAGCATTTATATTTGGTGGGCCTAATTACTATATTCTGCAAAATTATTCATTCATTCCTTTCACAGAGCTGTAATGAGGAGCCCAAAACTGTGTTTCTCACACTGATTCTCACGTTTTTTTTATCTCTCCCAAACTGGATGTCTATGAATTAGAGCTACACAGCAAAGCCTCCTGTTGCATCCAACAGAAAGAAACAGTTCCCTCCAGAGGAGGCTTATCTCACAGGTTATGCAAGTTTTAGACTTGTCTCTGGGTTGGTATCTAAGAAAAATGAGATGAGTTTAAACACTTGCTCTCCCAGTCCACTAATGCTGAAGAACCATAGGGTTGGTTTCCCATAGCCCAGGCAAGCCTGACAGAAGGTTTTTCTCTTCCCAAGAACCAACACTGGAGCCTGTGGGGTACTTTTCCACATATACATTTAGCAGCCTCTTGGAAGTATCACTGTAGTCACTGTAAAATTGCAGTCTGAGATGAATAAGTTTTAGCTGCTTAAACTTTCCGAGATAAATGATTTCTGAGCAGTTCTGTATGTTTGTTTTTTGTGGAGCTGGTTGGAGGGTTATGTTCCTGACTGCCTGCTAGAGAGGTTGGTTCTCATTTTAGTTTCTGAGATGACAGGATAGACTTACTGTTTCCAAGTGCTATTTTTGTGGGGAAAAAAAGGTCTAGAAATCCTTTGGGGAAATGCAAACAGTGTGTTGCACATGCTCTGTATTTCAACAGTTGAATTCCTGAGGGAAGAACCTGATAGTGGAGAAATTAAAACAGTGAGCTTGATGCAGACATACATGGGAAACCCAAAGTGAATTTGATTAAGGGTAAAGATGGCAAATAGTTAAGCTTTTGTGCCTGTTCTAAGCTGTGATTAGAAACAGTCATCTGAGTTCTCTGTGGGGGACACTTGCCTAAACTCACCTAAAACACATGGGGCCGTCTTGGTAACTCTTCTGTTTATAGTTGTTCATATCCATCAGGTTTGCAGTTGTGCATTTTCCAGATAGCAGTTCACAATTTAATATATCCAGGTGTAGCCCATATATAAGAAGATCCATATCAGGACATTCACATTTTAAATCAATACAATTTTGGGTAATATTCCTTCTTTCCATTCTCTTCTCTCTTCCAGCATAACTGCAGAACACTGGTGCCAGAAGCCATATGTCTTCACTTTGAATATTTATATGTAGTCTATAGTCCCCTCTGGTTTATTGTTTCTGACTGATCTTTGTTTTTAGAGCAATTCATCAGTTTAAAAATAGTTGGATGTGTTACACTCAAAAATCCCAATGAAGGATGAATGCTTTGATGTTTTCTTATTGAAAAATGCTAAATAATAATTCTTTGTATGGTGTGACTCTATAAAACTTGCTTAACACAAGTATTTATGTGTTTCTGGGCAGCTTGATATTCCTAAATAATATTTTATAATGAAAAAGAATTTCAAAAAATGCAGATCAAACTGAAGTCCCTTAGTGTTGCTATTATCATTTTTGGCAAGTCTTACCTCTTAATATATTTTGGCTGAAATCAAGTATTGCTTGTGTCTCATGTTTACTTTTTTTTGAAAGCATAATCTCCTAAATCTGAAGGCCATGACCAATGATATTATTTCTGGAGTAGTAAGACCTAGGATTAAATATTTATTCCTTTTTTTGTTGTTTCTTAAATCTTCTGTTTTGTACTCTAAGTCCCTTCCTAAGTCAAAGTGCCAAGGTTCTTGGGATCAGAATGAAAAATAAAATAGTTTATATTTTAGTCACTTGGTCTGGGATTTCTACAGTTAGTGGCCTATGAGGCTACTGAAGTATATGTGGCATTTGGGAAAGGTTCTGCACCATCCCCCACCAGAATCTGAGTTGAGCAAATAAGATGTCTGAAGAAAACACCCCAGCTCCTAGCTGCACAGGGAAGGTATGTGCCTCTTTGAAAAATTGAGGGGATTTTTTCAGCTCTCCTCTGTCTGGGCATTTCATTTAAAATCCAGAGAGATGTTGAGTTTCCACCTGAAGACTGGTCACCCCTTATTTTCATCTGCAGGTATGCAGCCACTGAAAACCTAAACAGAAATCTTACAGAATCACAGAGTCATCGAGTGGTTTGGGATGGAAAGGGCCTTAAAGATCAGCCAGTTCCAACCTCCTGCCATGGGCAGGGACATAATCCACTGGACCAGGTTGCTCAGAACCCTTTGACCCCAGCCTGGGACAGTTTCAGGGATGGGACATCCAAAACTTCTATGGGCAGCCTATTCAGTGTCTCACCAGTCTGACAGTAAAGAATTTCTTCCTAACACCTAATCTAAACCTACTCTGGGTTTGGAGCCACTACCCCTTGTCCTGGCACTACATGCCCTTGTAAAAAGTGCCTCTCCAGCTCTCTCATAGACCCTCTTCATGTACTGAAAGGCAACTATAACTATTCCAAGTTATGAACCAATAGTAATGGAGTAATTTTAAAATAGGTACTTTACATGGCTAAATCAAAGATTATCTTGAAATTCTTCTGGCAGGGCTTTGTTATAATTTCCTATCACCTTTTCCCACTATGTCAGGCTATCCTGCAATACCTGAGCTGCTTTGCTTTCCTCAGAACAAGATGTTGAATGGTTGAGGCAGGTTCTGTCTTGAGTGGATGGGTGAACAGTGGCTTTAGCCTGCTAAAAAGGACAATGAAGTGAAACAAAGGTTTACTAACTGAAGAGCCAGTGAAGCACAAGAACAGGCTAAAGATTTTCAGACTTCTCTGTGATAGAAGTTTTAATAAGAGATTGGACAAATATTTAATGGGAAGAAAGGTGTTCTGGTGATGGATTGGGACCTCACAAAACACCTGAACTCTGCTGTTCAATGACTTTAAATCCACAATGAGACTTTGTATTATCTCTAATGATTCAAGGAGTACATACTCCAAATTTTCAGGAAAGTTCAGACCTATGCTCAGAGACTTGGGCAAGTCACTATGGCCAAGGTATTTTATAACATAGAAATGCTGCCAAAATCTTACCCTCTGGAAGCAAATACTCAAGATAGCACATGGAGAAGGCAGCAGGAGTGTGTCCTAGCTGCTGCTTCACATGATTACCAGGATGTAGGTATCCATGTCACCATTTAGTGCCTGTTTGTCAGCAAAGGAGAACAACAATGGATTTGCTTAACAAATGCAAGAGGCTTTTGCTTGCCCTTCCAACAGCCTAAAATAAAAGGACAGACCATCCTGCAAAAGCTCAGTTTCATAAAGGCTTTGAGAAAAGACAGTGAGATGGAAATATCTGTCTTAGAAATAGTTTCAACATAAGTTTGGAAGTGAAAAAATCTCAAGAAAAAAAAGACAGAGAAGAGGGTATTTAGGAAAGAACAATGGTAAATGAAAGCCTTGTTTCAAAAGCCTGTGTCAAACCAAGTTTGCTTGTTCAGAAGGTAAGATGTGATGCAGATGCTTTCAATAACCTTATTTTCTTTTTGATAACTGTACAGTGGGACAGTTTGGCACACCAGGTCTGCCAGGTTGACTAGATTTAAAATAGAATGAAATACTACTTTGGCTGGAGACAAGACTTACTGTTTTTGCAGGTATCAGCTGCAGTGCTTAAAGAAACCTTTTAAAAGGGGAAAGAAGTATCAGGCAGTGATGTTTGCCAAGTCAGACTTATTTGGGAAGTCAGTAGGCTAAATCTCTACTCTCTTTGTTTTCTTGTTGTTTTTCCTGAAATGAAATCATCTTTAAAAGCCTGCTATGTAATGGTATTTCTGGAATCTAGGAACCCATTCTAGACCTACACATCCTCAATGCACAAACCCAAGCTGCTCCTGCTCCCAGTTTGTGTAGATCAAAGTGGAGATAACACCCCCAGATACTGACAACATACTGCTTTCTAGGTGTGTATTGTGTACTTTCTTAGTCCCTTTGGGCTAGCTGTGAGCTGGACAATTGTATTGCAGAGCAGTGCATGCACTGAGGAGCAGCAGTCCAGCTCAGCAGTACTCATGCAAGCCCTATACAAGTTGAACTCACAATTTAGCACACCTTTAGGAGACCTAAACTGAACCTAAACTCTTCCCTACTCCCAAAGCAATGGAACAAAATCATATCAATGTGTTTTCCTATGAAATGGAAAGCAAGGAAATAACTGCACTTTCATTTTTCCTGCATGTTTCTTATTTAAGTTGACATCAGAACTTACATATGGAGAAGTGGCATGAAAATATGTTGTATTTTAATCTCACATGGGAAAGGAGTGGTGGTGTTTTTCCTCAGGTAGTCACAAATGCAATAGTGTACTTCATTTCCACCCTTACCTGTATTGTATTGCGTTTATGGAAGAAAAAAAAGCAGAATACAAATCCTACAGACTAAAACAGAAAGTGTAGAGTGTAACTTGTCATATTCCAGAATGATGTTTTACATCTGATTGTATATGTTTTTACTTTACCTTGTGAAAAAAAAAAAAAAAAAAAAGAGAAAATTAAATCAAAGTAGGAAACAGAAAAGAGCCATGGGAAACAGATGAATGATGACATCCAAAGAATGGCATGAAAAACTGAAGAAATGTACACAAAGCCAGGAAATTGTCATTTTGCAGCACTGGCATCTATCTGTGATTGTCTCCAGCACTGTTTCACCACGTCCATCAATGAAGGACGCACAGATGTCACCATGAGAAACTCACAATTTGAATAAAGTTCCACAACAAGCAATGGAAAGACATTGGTTAACTCTAGAGGGCTTTGGATGTGGCTCTTTCCATATCCTGTCTCATTTTGGCTCAGGACCTGAAATCACTGTTTTTCTTTTTAATAAAAACACTTTCCATTTCTGTGGTGACTTACATCCACAAAGCTCAGTGGAGGCTCTTACTGGTTCTTTTTGTGAGTTGTATTAATATCAAGCAAGATAAAAACCTTTTGGCTTGAAACACAGGTCTTCTGACCTTCTCACAGTTCAGAGGCAGCAAAACTGTAATTAATTTTGATAAGAAATTGTAACACATTGAAGAATGTTCTCATTCTGATTTAGAAAAATACAATGTCATGAAGCTGAGTCAGGGGAGGTTTAGGTGGCACATCAGGGAAAGGTTCTTACCCCAGAGGGTGGCTGGACACTGGAACAGGCTCCTCAGGGAAGTGGTTGCAGCACCAAGCCTGGCAGAGCTCAAGAAGCTTGTCAAGAAGTTTGGACAATGCTCTTGGGCACAAGGTGTGACTCTTGGAGTGTCCTGTGCAGGGCAGGAGTTGGACTTGATTCTTCTGGGTCTCTTCTAACCCAGCATATCCCATAATTCTTTGATTTCTTATGACACAAATATTACAAAATATAATAACCTAAGAAGTTATTAATGTTTTGAAAGATCAAGTCAACATCTATCATCAGTTACAATCTGAACTACAAATTATCACTGCCTGTAACAGATCATATTGTGATAGAAATATGTTTGAAAAATCTAGTTTAATTTGGTTTTCTTTTTTAGATTGTGGAGAAGACTGCTTTCTAGTAGCATAGCAAAAAATGAGATTTCTAAATTTCCCCCTCTTTTTTCCTTTTTTTAAATCAGTATCTCCTGTTTAGGTTACTACAAAATTGTTTGATTATTTAAGGCAGGACAACACACTATGAAACTTAATGAAAATAAAGCAAAAAAAATTTCCTTCAAGAACAAAAAAATTGCATAATTGTTCTGCTACATGTTTAAGAAAGGAAAAAGTGCTTGTGTACAGTAATATGATAGTGGATTATTCTGGGAAATCTATCCTGGATTATACATAAGTATAAAAAAAAAAAGAATATATAACCAGTGAATTGTAGACAATGAAGTTAAAATACCTCTGCAGAAATATAGGCAGTAATGAGCACACATGACTGGTGTGTGCCTGTGTGGGTAGGGAGGTCTGAGGGCATGTGTGTGTGTGTGTGCAGGTTGCCTGCCCTAGAAGGGATTTCCAAACTCCAAAAGATGAGACCAATAAAGCAAACAACAGCACTGCTATTTTAGCAACAAGAAACAAGAAAAGAGCAGCCCCAGCAGGAGCAGCTTGATGCAAGAAAAGGACTTTTATCTCTCCTTCCACCCTGATATCATAGCCAAGCATCATGATGAGACCTTCAGTTCCAGGCAACAGTACACTCCATTTTTAAAGGCCAAAATGGATTCCAACGAGGCTGTCTTGATTAATTAAAAATAGCCCTGTGCTGAAGTGGAAGAGGGCTGATTCCAAAGCCTGCTGAAGTCAATAGGAGTTGACTTCAATTGCCTTTGGATCTAGGCCAAGATAGAGGCACCATGAGGTCATAGTTTAACAACTTTTTTCTAAAGGACAAAGCCTAAAATGTTCCAACACTCGTGAGTTCCTTGCTTAGCTCCAGGAGGTTCAGTAGACAGTTTGCATTATGAATTGAATTGACTTTCCTTTTAGTTGAGAGGATGACACTGAGTGCTCAAGTCAGAAAAGCTTGTGGCTGCAGTGGTTGGGGTTGCCACTAGAACAGGGAGCTTTCAGGGAGCTCTGGAGCTTTCTCCATAAATTACAGCCATGCATCCCAACTCCCTGCTTCAGCTGCCACCACAGATGGCCTGGACCAACTCAGTAATTGTGTTGTCACCATAGCTGTGATTGCAGGGATTGTCCTCAGGCTTTCAGCAGCATTTCAGCATCCAGCCCTCTGCAGCAACTTGTCCACAGAATAATTGTTTTTTTCAGATTTTCAATAATTTAGTAAAAAAGACCCATAAATCTATTAAATACTATTTCCTGCACTCTCATTTTTAGATGCTTTCCTCTTTTCTCTCTCCTGCTCCCATCACAATTGCAGTCCTTTGCTCCAGCAGGCAGGTCTAGCGGGGCACAGTGTTGCTGTCCTTCCTTTGCACATCTCCTTTGGCCGTGTGAGGGGAGCTCATACTGGTTTGCTGGCTAATCCTGGGCACATAAAATGTTGCTTTACATTCGTCCCACAGCCGTGGGGTGCCCCAAGATTGCCCTCTTGAGAGTGCTTTCCCAGCCCAGGGATGGGGTTTGCCATTGTGCTCTGCAGCAGCGCTGCTGAGCTGGTGTGGGGCACTGAGGGGTCAGGTGGAATCCAGGGAATATCCCAGAGGGGAGATGTGTGGGAAGGGGGTGACAGCCTCAGGATGAAGCAGGTGAAGAATATGAATGGGGCCTCGCTTGAGATGAAGTCAGATTTTGATCCAGTCTAGACCAATACACACTCTTACATGCACAACACAAAATACATGTATCTTGTCTCTGAATTTTTTTGGGAAAGTTTGCTTAAATCAAGTAAGAGCTCCAAAGCATGAGGTCAAATATAAGAAACATATGAGAAATCTATTACAAATGAAAGTGTGACAAGAGAATGGGCCCCACCTGCCTCTCTAAAAGAAATATTATGACAGACTTTTTTTTTTCTTTTTTTCTTTTTCTTTTTCTTTTTTCTTTTTTTTTTTTTTTCTTTTTCTTTTTCTTTTTCTTTTTCTTTTTCTTTTTCTTTTTCTTTTTCTTTTTCTTTTTCTTTTTCTCTTTTCTTTTTCCCCCTTTTCTTTTTCTTTTTTTTTTTTTTTTCTTTCTTTTTTTTTTTTTTTTTTTTCTCCTTTATAGATGCAAAATCAAAAGAAACAAAATAGGACAGAAGAAAATGCTATGACTTTAGGCTAGATTTGCCTGCATGAAAGAGCCTCATACAATTAGCAGCCTAGTCCTGTGCAACTATCTCAGGTGATTTGGCTGACATACCATCTTCATCAAAAATATCTTAAATAAATATTCCTGAAAGCATCAGGTTTTTAGAAATGTGTAGCATCCTATAAAAAGAGTTGTAAAATCAAGACAGGCTTATTCCCAAGAAAGGGTAACATGAGCTTTTGTTATGATCAGAAATTTATTAATTCAATATCTCAACAACAGCACAGCACCCACCCACTCCCCAATCCTCATCTATCTTAGGTTTATGTATTTGCCAGCATAATTATTTGCTGTTACACATGATAGATACAGTCCCCTGTGTGGTTCCAGTAGTTTGAGTCTGATGAGTTCTGCCACTAATGATATTTGCTGTTTCTTATTCTTGATTAAAGCTTATGTCAGGAAGTATTTTGCACCAGTACTGTTAAAAAGGTAGCTTAAATAAATAACACAATTTTTATTTTCTGTACATGAAGTGATTCTTTCATGGACAGTAAAGTTTTTGTCCATTCTTACTGAATAAACAGTATTTTTAGTCTATTATCTCCCATCATTATTGTAATGTTACTCAATAAACTAAATGCTTTATTTGTTCAGCAGGGTGACAGTGTATTTCCTTAACAACACAACATCATTGTGTGCTTTAGGAAACAGCTGCACAAACCAGTAAAGTGATGACACATACTTGGAATTTTCTCCATCTCTCAACCACATTTTGATGAATATCCCATGAAATGAATAAAAGCTAACTGCTGCAAATGTCAGGCAGGTGCTATGCAGCTGCACACCAAACACGGAAAGACTATTTCATGAGAATCTATCTGCTGTATCTATCTCTTCATCTCTCCATCTCTGAACTGTGTCTACCCATCTACATCTTTTTCAGTTCACTCTGCCTAAATCTCATCTCCAAGTCTATTTCAATTTAAACATCAGCTTGCTTCTCTCTAAATCCAGGTTTTACTTCCTGCTGTGGCTGTGACATCGGAAGCCTTTTGTTAAGGACATTAAATACTGCTTGTTTTCTAGACTTGGCATTGGTTGGAATGTTCTATTAAAGGACATTCAAGAATGTCAGTTCTCCTTTAAGCATCATTTAATAAAGTTGTTTGGAATGCTCATCAAAATGCAACTAACTTCTGAATTTTGCATACAACAGTTTGCACAGTTCTTGCAGCATAGATAATTTTTAAAAGGAGTTTTGCCTCCATCTTGCACTGGATGGAGGCAAAGAGGCATTTTAATGCCATCTTCTTCATGATTTGCTGCCAAAGTAGGCATATTTTGTTCAGCTGGATGATAGTGTGTGTTTGCTTCAGTGAATCCTGATATTATGTAGGTACAACAATCTCCACACTTCTGAAGAACTGACAGATCCAGGAGAGTGTTGGTATGTCCATCCCTGTGCTGTGCTTGGCACATTCTGGTGATCAGATTTGGGTGGCTCACTGTTCACCAACATACTTCTCCATTGTCTGTGACTTTTGGATGGGACTGACACATTCCAAAACAAGCTCTTAATGAGTCATCTACCTAAAAGCTACTCAGACCCCATGAATTTTTCTACTACACCTGATGTACCTATCAGTGTGTATATGTGTATATATACACATACATAACACATTTATACATATAGAGTAATATAATATTTCAGTTGTAAGGAAGCTACAATATTAATCTAGTCCAATGTCTATGCACTTGTTTATATATTCTAGTGCATCATATGTATATTTGTGTGTATGTATGTCTCTGTGTAAAGAAGAGCCATCAATGCTGTGTGTAAATTCATGGTGTCAGCTTGTGTCCATGTCATTGCAGAACTGTGAGGAGTAGGGTTAGGGTTGACACACTGGCACACCAGGTGCTTGCCCTGAAATGAGAGACCTCAGCTAGCTTGAGAAATGGTCCAGCAAGAATCTTATAAAGTTCAACAAAGGGAAATGCCAAGTCCTGCAGCTGGGGAGGAGTGACCCTGTGCATCAGGACACTCTAGGGGCCAGCCAGGAAAGCAGCTCTGCAGAGGCAGCCCTGGGGTACCCTTGTACAGCAAGCTGACCATGAGCCAGCAATGTGCCCCCAGCAAAAATCAACAATGTCCTGGCCTGAATCAGGGGCTGCATTACCAGCAGGTCAGGGGAAGTGACCCTTCTTCTCTATTCAGCTCTGAGTATCTGGAGTGCTTGGTTCAGTTCTACACTACAAGTACGCTCTGGGCCCAGACCAAGACAGACATGTACATACTGGAACAGGTCCAGGGAAGGGCCACAAAGATGATGAAGGAAGTGGAGCCTCTGGCATATGAGTAAAGGTTGATTTATCCTGGAGAAGAGAAAGCTTAGGGGGAATCTTGTCCATGTATACAAATACCTGATCAGAAGATACAGACAGACTCTTCTCAGTGGTATCTAGTGAGAATACAAGAGCTGATGTCACAAGTTGAAATAATGAATATTGTACTAAAACATCAGGAAAAAGCTTTTTTTAATGTGAGGCTGGTTTAACACCATAATAGATTGCCCTGGGAGGTTGTGGCCTCTCCAGCCTTGGTGATATCTAACACCTGAGAAACCTTCTCTTAGCTGACCCTGCTCTGAGCAGGGAGTTGTACTAGGTGAACTCCAGAGGTGCCTTTGGATTTCAACAATTCTGTGATTCTGTGGATAGAGGTGTCCAGAATTCCTTATTTGCTCAACATTTTACCTTAATTTTGGGTCAGATACACAAGAAACCTGCAAAAAACCTGCCCTAATTGATTTTATCAAATTTCTAGAAACCCTGACATTACTCATTGAATGCCTGAGAGACACCAGTGCATGGATTGACTTTCCTGTTACTCCACACACTCTCTCAAGCACACAAGTAATACTTTTTTTTTTTTTTTTTTTTTTGTACAGAATACTCTATCAAATAGATGTAATATAAAGTTTGTATCATCCTCATGTTTTCCTTTCAATTCCAGTCCCTTTGTATAACAAACTGCACAAAGTTTACTCAGTCACACTAATCTGTGGTCTTTACCATTATGCTGGTCCCATGAGTAAGAGAACTTCAAAATCAATTTTCAGCTTAGCTATTACCTTGATTTTACTGGCATTGAGTATTCTCACTCAAAATCCTTACCAGGGAAAAGAGTAGCTGAGACTTGTTTTCTCAGCTCTCCAGAGGAAGAAACAACATTGAAGTGAAACAGTGTTCCTTATGTACCACTCTCAAAAAACAAGACATTCTCAGCTGCAAGGAACAACAATGGTGTGGACCATTTTCCTTATGACATTATAAAAGCTGGATGAACATAATTATTTCCCAACTTACCCTAGAATAAGCCTTATGTGTTTTCATAGGACAACTATATGAGAATCTTCATCCCCTGAAAAGTTTTCTAAAATCAGTTTCTTTAAACTTCCAATATATAATGAAATATACATTCTTAAAAAATCCTCTGACTTTAATTGATTGTATTTTCTTTTTCATTAGTTCCTGAAAGTTAATTTTGCTTTAGGTAGGATTGATAATAAGCATTTACCCAGTAGGCCTATAAGGCTGATAACTCCCATGTTTTATGTGAAATCAGAAAAAAATTATCCACTAACTAGCAGAGGTACTGAAAGTTTATTTTTATTTGAGTTTTCCTCCTCAGTTAGTAAACAAATACAAATGGATAAGGTCAGCTAGGTGTTAGAATTTTATAAAATGATAGAGTCTCTATAAAAATAAAATGTCTCCTTGGTGGGTTTTTTTTGTGTTACTTTTTAAAAAAAAAATCTTTTTCTTGGAGTACATATCCACAACATACTAATTCTTCCCATACATGCATAAGAAAAAATAAAATTTGCCTTAGTAATGTTGATACTGTAGGATTAAGATATGAATTAAAGACCAGAGAGATATAAGACAGTTGTATGATAATTAGAATGGAAATTCAAGTTTTTGGGGTTTTTTTGGTTTTTTGTTTTTTAATCATGAAGGAGACCACCTGTGTTTGTTTATTTCTCACACAGAACAAGATACCAGCCCTTATTAAATCAAGAAAGTGACACAAATTCTTTTTGTCTCTAGCACACAACCTGAAGATAAACAATAATTCTCTACCTGAGTGATAAGGAATGGGTTGTGTCTTTTTAACCTCTCAAATTGACTAATTTTGTTCCATGCTCCAGAATATGAATGTCAGCAACACAACTTGTCTTCCAAACCTTTGAGGTTCTTTGTAGTCTAAACCCAGGGTATCTAAAAATAGCTCCCTAAATCTAGGGCCATGGATGGCTCGGTTCCTTTGGAATAACTTTATGCTGTGAGTCTCATCTGCATGTGAGATGAAGTTTCCCAAAGGATGTCCAAGATGTCCATCACAGATCTTTCACCCTTCTGGGGTAGTTTGTAATCCCACTGTTGTGACTGTTATGTTCTCTTCACCACATTTATCTTTCTCAAAATGGATACCATTTCTAGCAACTGCCAATAGAACTGAAGCGCCAGAAAGAGGTTAATATTGCTCTGAATAATTTTTATTCTGTGAGATTATGGATTCAAAGAAAAACTGCAGGAAATAACCTAAAAGAAGCAACCCAAAATGCCTAAGCCTGATAAAAAATTCCTCCTTTTCTCCCTCCCTCATTACTGTGCCTAATAACCATTTGCTTAACTTGGTCAACAGACTTTAAGAATACTGTTATCCTCTTTGACAAAACAATCTGGAATTTCCTTCTCCTTACAGTAAGAAAACTTTTGAAAGTTTCTACTGTGGCAATTTAAATCACCAGTACTTGTTCTGTCTCCAGTGTGCATGAAAATAAAATTCAAAATAACTAATGCTAAAACGTTCTTCCCCCTTTTTAGTAAACTTTTGATGTACTTGAAAACTGCTTTTTAAGTCTCTCCCTTGCTTCTCTTTGCACATAAAAATCCGCAATAAAAATCCCAACACAATGAGTTCAGGTCTTCTAGGTCTTCAGATTTTTGATCAGAGTTATCAGTGACCTCTGGATTCTGTCCAAAGTGTCCTGTTTTTCAGAAATACATTTAGAATGGAGATCTGGCTGAAATCACACTTTATTTGGACTATCAGTTTATGTGCTGTGTAATTCACCATAGCCTCAAGAGCTTTACCTGTAGCCAGTTGATTTAGTGATGTATTTGTGCTTCACTTCTGTTTATCTCTCACAGTGCCATGTTTTGCACACAGCCTTGTTGAATTATGTCCCATTTATTGCATGTCATTAATTCAATATCTCAATGTCATTCTTGACATCAAGAATATATTCAATTTATCAAAGTAATTTTGAGTTCTAATCTTGCTGTCTACTATATTTACAATTACAGGATTGTAGAGCCTCAGATTTTAAAAACTTATTGCTGTTCTCCTGTCCAAATTATTTAATGTTTAAATAATTAATAATATTAGTTTAGAGACTACTAGACTGTCCACGGAATCTTGTAGATCCCATCTTTATGCATCTTCCCATCTTGATGTTGAATTTATTTTTTAACCATATATTCCTAACCTGCTTATAGAATCAGGATAGAAGACAGTCAAACCTTAAAGAAACACAATTATTTTATATTTGGTTATTTCTTCTTTCCATCCACATACCCCTTTATTCTGCCATTGATGGTCTTTAAATGGAGTCAACAGTGTTTGTTCTTTACTAATCTGTGTGTCAAATACTTATAGCCTTTTTCTTTATATTATTTATTCCAGGGTCATTATACAGTGGAAGTGAAGCTCCACTGGTCTGCAAATGACTGAGGACTCCTTTTCTCCTTTTTATACAGATTACACTGTGTTTTATCTCTTCTGTCTTCTGGAGCCCAGCTATCCTCCATGACTACATTTTCTGGCATTGCCCTAGACAGTGCCCTAATATTTTCTGAGGAGAATTTAAAGAGAGTATCAAATTATTTGAGAGCAGTTAACTTATTTAGATAGCCTCCAAGATGCTCTTTTTTTAATGCCAGCAGACTTCATACTCCTTTAACACTGATGCTAATTGTGTTAGCTCTCCAACCACAGTTGGTGAAGACCAAAGCCAAAAACCCATGAAACTCTTCAGATCCATTGGCAACATCTGCCATTAGCCTTCCCTTTCCATTAAAGAGAAGAGTAGGTAGATCTTACTACTTTTACTTACTACTTTAAAATTTTGGAACGCTTTAATATTGCTTTTTTTTTTTTTTTTTTTTTGTGACATGTGTACTGAAATGTTCTTGTTTTTTGTTCTTTCTGCCATTGGCTCTTCACATTTATGTCATTTGTCATGCTTGTCATTAGGAATTTGGCCAGTTTGTATTTTATATTATTTTCTTTATTGAGAGTGAAATTCTGAATAGGTAGCTAAAGCACCTCACTAGTATGTTCATTCATTTCCCTTCAAGGAGAATATGAGGTAGAACTTATAAGGAATGTTTTTCATTATGGCTAAGGGGAAATTAGGAGACAAGGGAGAAAGGAACTTGTGATGTAGTGAAAGATTTCACTTCTGTTTCAAATGGTGCCGAAAAAAAGTTAAATGAAGCTGTGCCATGGCCATTCCTCCTTATACTTTGCTATTTATCTTTTTTGTGTCTTATTTAAGAAACTACCAGCTGCAACTGCCTTGGACTCTTTTCTATAATTGTATTTCTTAATGGGTCTTATTGTTCAATTCACTGAGTTATGAAAGTCTCTTTTCTTGAAGCCCACTGTCCTGTTTTTCTAGTGTTTTCTCCTCCTCCATTTCCAAGATGTACCAATTCTACCACGTCACTGCTCATTCTCCCTTATTTTACCTGCCTCTCCTTATTTTTAATCATGCTTTCCTTTTTGATCAGATTCAAGTCAATAAGGGATTTGATTTCCACTCAGATCTGTGAAAGAGAATATTCTGATTTTTTAGCTATCTTAGGCACTCAGTTATTTAAGTTTCCTTCAGGGTCCTTGTAGACAAACAGACTCTTCAGAGGCAGTTCTTCCCATCATAAAATAGGATTCTAAGACAGGTGAAAGGGTCTGATTGCAATATTAGCCTACATGACTAGTTTAAATTCATTCCTAACTATGAAAAGACTAAAATAAATTTAAACCCACCCTGGTTTGCATTCTCTGCATCCTGTTTTATTTCTTTCCCAAAGATGTCCTTTCCTCCTTCTGTTATTGCCCTGGGGAATTTCAGCAGGTCTGTCTCCCTCCAGATTGCAGATCTCAGAGTGAACATGTGCATCCTGCATCATATAAGGCAAAATGCTTTACACATATCTACAACCGATTCGGTCATTTCCTTCTCATCCCTCTTATGACCCTATTATGAATAGAGCCTCCCCCTTCAGGAAACCCAAGTACTCGAAGCCTCACCATCTGTACAGCCATATATTTATCTCCAGGATGTGTCTGTCCTTCCTTGGGCTTTTACCCTCTCTGATGGGATTGATAAGAACAGCAGCTGAGGCTCCAATTCTCTCACCATCACTTCAGGATCCCTGCTGGCTTTTATGGCTTTCCCTTGCTTGTTCTTAGAGCAGAGGCACTAGCTCTCAAGTGACTGAGCCATGTGGAGGAGGTGTCAGAGGGCTGAAGGAGCCTTGGCAAACTCGTGCATAGCTCTGGTTTGGGCAAAGCCTCTCCACAAGCATTAGGTCATACCAACAGAGGGATGCCTCTGTCACACAGCAGAGTGAGTCAGCAGCCACTGCCACCACTCAGTCTCTTTTGTGAGCAAGGGCAAGAACCACTAAGCTGTCAGAGCAGGCGGCTTTTCTTCCTTCAGCAATGCAGTTGGTTTCCCTCTCATTGCCAAGACAGTTTACTACTTTTTTTAAAAGCCTAATAGATTGCCAGCTGAGGCTGAAACTCCATCTGCCAGCAATAGTAGGTCACAGCCAACTTTCTCCCTGTAGAGAAATCTGTTCCTTTTCTTTTGCTGAGGCTCCTGCAGACCTCAGCTTATTTGTTCTTGGAGTCTCCATGTCTATTACATCTATGAAGTTTTTGCTTTCCCTCATACTTCTCAGCCCACCATCTCTTCCTGTAATTCTTCCATTTGATTTCTAGGAAATTGCACTTCCTGGTTCTCTGGATTCTGCTATAAACCACATTCCCTGAAAATCCAGACTGTGACCCAGATAAAAACATCTACAGTTGGGATTCTGGTCTGGTCGTAGTTCCCCTGAGGGCAGGTGGAAGAAGAACTGGCTGCTGAGACAACTCTAGCAGGGAAAAATCACACAGCCTGATTACCTTCTTTTCCATAGCTTGTAAACTCAGTTTATTCCAATTTCCATATGAAGTTTTCTCTTGCTGCCATCTGTTGCTGTTTAAGTGATCCCAATCTTTCTATGGGAAAGGGATCCCTGATTTAATACTTCAAAGATGAAACTGAAATTTGAATTGAAATGTGGTACCCTGTCAGCTGATGTTCTGAAAAGGTTTTTAGTCACATTTTACTAATCAAGATTTCTCCATGGTAGCTAAGCCTCACAGCTGCTGCCTCTGAGCCACAAGTTAAGAGCAGACCAACAGCCTGGACTAAACCTCTGTGCTAAAGTACAATGGGTTGACCAGGGCCCCATTTATTTCTGGGACTGACATCTCCACTGAGCTCAGCAGCATTCCACCCTCCAGTATCTCCAGGGGACCACCAAAACTCCCCTATCTTGACACTTTTTATGACACAAACTAAATAAAACAAGGTCAATAACTTTTGGCAGGGAACATGAAAAGGGATCTAAAGGAAATCTGCACCTGAGTCTGACATAAGCCATTGCAGTTAATGGGATATTTTATACTAATTTTATTGTATTCAGAGAAAACTGATAGTTTGTCAACTGCTACTGTATTTTCATATTATGTCTATATAAAATACTTTAAATGAAAAGTCCTTTAAAAAAGAACCACCTGTGAATCAGGTATTACTTATTTGTTGATAGAAAAAAATTGAACAGATCTATTCAAGAAAATCTTCTGAGAACTACTACTAAAAATGTGGCATAAAATTAAGACTATTATTATTTTTCAGTCAGTAATCTCAGCATAGTATTTTAAGAGGTTCTTAAAATCTCAGTTTCTAAAAAATCCTTGTGGGTCTTTCATCCATCATCTAAATGCTGGAGATGTGATGATAGGGAAAGATACAGAGAAATTGCAAAAAAAAAAAAAGGGTAGAAAAGTGGCAAAGCTTATTTTCCAGCTTGCTGTGTGACTATTTTTCTATAGCAGCTCAGAATTATGCCCATGGTAGGATAGATTTTCCAGAACAAGATGCAGTTCACTCTCCTGGGTTTTTTTTTTCCCTGCTGTCATGTTTTTCTTCATGATGAAAATTAGTAAATTTTTGTCTGTTTAAGTCTGACAAGGGTTTTAAAATCTTTGGTTATTGCAGAGCTATCAGTGGTCTCAGAATAAAGTTGGATAACATTTAGCTGTTGCTAAATGTTATTCATAGGGAGCAAGGGAAAAAGTGGAATTTTAAGTCCAGAAATGGTTGCTGTTTTGGTTTTCTTTAAGTTTAGAGTGTTACCACACCCTGAATCTAGTTCCTCTCTCTTGTATATATTTGCACTTTAAGTGCAGTTTCTGATACAACCTCACTTTTCCTGTGCCTGTCCTATCAGATTTCTGACTTTCTACCCAGGAAGAAAAAGGGAATAGGAGTTTTCCTGGATTTCTCCAAATCTGATAAAATGGCAGCATTATCTCAGCTTTTAAAAGCAACTGCTCCTGTATCTACTCTCTGTCTTGTTTCAGTGGCTATATTTTTTCATGTTGCTGCTTTAATTTAACATAGTATGTCACCTTTGTGTCATTGGCACTCTTCAGGTTCCCTGAAACTCTCACCAGCCCTAATGAAACACTCTTTTTATCAGGGATGCAGTGTCCTTTTATTTTTTTTTTTAATTTTACAGTTTTATCCTCTTCTGTCTTTTCTTCATTTACTTTGACCCTTAATTTGTCATTTCCTTAGGCAAGCCGGTTTTTTCCTCCACTTTTCCTGTTATCTGATTATGTGCAGTTTTCACCTCTACCTTTCCTTGTTTTACTTTTTCTCCCTAAGTGGTCAAGTCTGTTCCCCCCGTACATTTGCAGGGCCAGTAACTCAAAGCTGACCTTGCTGTGAATTCAACCTGGATTTAGTGCCTATATAAATAAAAATTCCTGTTCCTTACTGTCACCCTCATCACAAGGTGACTAACAGGCTCTTTGTCCTCCTCCTCCTCAATCTAATCCTGCAGCTTCATTTCTCTAGGGGCAGGTTTCATACACCTCCCACTCACAGAGAGGTGTGGAGGTGTGAGTTACCTGGCTGGGAGGGGAGCAGGGTGGGATGAGCCAGCATGGAACAGCTGTTCCTGGAGGGTGTGTTTTTTAAGGTTTCCCAATATCTCTGCTCTCTTTGGAGCATTCTGGAGATATTTAGACTCTTTCCAAACTCTAGCACTACCTCCTATATGATGCTTCCTTTCAGTTCTCACAATTACTTGCATCACCTTTCCTCTCATTAGCTGCAGTTCTCTTTTTCAGCATCCTCTTTGTTTTTCTCCCATCTCCTCATCCCTTAGCACCATAAGAGAGGCTAGGCTGCTGAGGAGAAATACCTGTCCCTGCTGCTTGGCACAGCAACCTGCAGCTGCACACAGAATAAAGCAGGGCCAGCCTCTCCTGCCCTGAATCAGGTGACACAGTGGTGGCCTACATGTGGCACCTGGAGTTTTGGATCTGGCTGTGCTCCTGGGTCTGTTCATGACCAGCAAGGCTCTCTGGGAACAAGTTCTCAGATTAAATTTCAAGGCAAAGAAGAAATGGGAAATAAGTTACAAATATAATGATATGTAATTTTTATTTTAATATTGTTCCTCACTACATGTCTAACTGATAACATTCTTCCTGGTATCTTTTATTAGACAGCCCAAAGTCCTTTACCAGCCTGTTTCAGATTGCAAGATTTTTATAACATTTACAGTGATTTTTTGCTATTCCTGAAACAGGCAAATAGTGGACCGTAAAGTTCATAAAATTACTTGTTTAAGGGAAGACTTTAATCTTCACAATCTCGATTACATAGATGTGAAAACAAGAGAGATAGGTTTCCATGTTTCTGATATATTTCTGATCCGGAAGCAATTTTCAAACTGTATCTTGAAGTAAGTCAAATTTACAACTGTGAGAAACTAGAGAATGAGAAGCAGTACAAGTAAAGTTGCTTAAAGATAAGATATTGAAATTGTCCGAGGTAACTGAGATACAAATCAAGACCATCACCGTGTCACTGTGGGCTTTCTAATTATTGAGAGTTTATTAAAAATGCTGTGATTAAGTGCAGTGCATGCCTACATCCAAAGGAGCAACACTATCTTTTCTATCTTACACTTCAGGGTTGTGAGCACTTAAAATTATTGATGGCCTTCATGAAGGGTATTAGAGAGATTTATGCAATGCTGTTTCAGTTGTCATGATGTAATGTCAATAGTTGAAGCAACATATGTCCAGGTGGTTTTGATAAGTAACATATGCAGTGTTTCACCATTCTTTCTCCTGGAATTTCACAAAAATAATAAAAAACCATGTTATCTACAGCTGATGCCAGCATGACTCTTTAGCTTAGAAGTCCTCTGAGCCAGGTGTGATGGATAGAAGCTCAGGCCAACTCTGAGCCATTGTTTCAAATGGAACCAAATTCTCAGCCCATTTGGTTTCTGTCTTCTTGTTGGACTGTAACATTCATCAAAAAGTCAATCTTGAATACATTTGACAAAACCCCAGTCTGTGTTTCAAGTATGAAATTGTTTTGACTTTGAAGAGCTCACATGCAAAAAAGACTAGATTTCCGAGTGGAGGGTGTGCTTTTATATATTATGGAATTTTGAACAATATAATAAAATACAATGTGCACTTGATGACAGAATACCACAAGAACATGAAAGAAAGGAGATATCTTTATATCTAAAAAGAAAACCTAACCAAAACCACAAAAATCAAGACAAAGGTAAGTACTACTAACAAAAGTTTCTGCTTGCTGCTAAGGGCTTGATGGGACCACTACAGCTATTCTTGAGTAGCACAGCTCTGAGTACTGTACTGCAAGAACCAAGTGGACCTTCTGGAGAGTCTGGAAGCTGAATTAGAGGTCTCAACAGCATGAGTAATGAGGAAATGCTGTCATATATAGCTAAAGGGGAGGGGAGGGCAAGGCAGCCTGAGGAAGACAAACCTGAAAGAAGACAAAGCAACAAAGGCTTCAAGAATGTAAAGAGCAAAAGAATAATCTGTTTTTCACATCCAGTAGGGATATACTGAACAACAATGGGAATTGGAGAAATACAGAGGACATTCAGTTCAGACACTGTAGAAACACAGTAAGAAATACTTAATATAATTATGAAATACAATTGATCTCGGAGCAATAGGGTTTTGAACTTCCTTGAAATCCTATTTTTTTTTTTTTTTTTGTGGTTCTATTTTTTTAACATGAAGCAGTTCAGTGTTTAGCTGTGATTCACTCATGACTGGAATAATTTTGGAAAAGCCCTAAGCTAAATGCTATCTTTAAATGTGATTTTTCTCATTATTTGTCTGTACAGGACAACACTTTCCATGTTGAAAGCCCTGTTGTATTAACCTCTTGTGTGCCCCGTTCCTGTCTTGGAGGAAGTAGATGGGATCAGCGATGCTCGGAGGAGTAGAATTTGAAGCCATTCCTCCTGAGACATCCTGCGGGTCTCTCTCATGTCACTCATGGGACTGTTTCCTGAATTCCCGAGGGGTGCATCCAGGCTATATGGCAATGTGGCACAGGGAAATGAGCCAGAGCAGCAGGGATGCTCTAGAGGGGGAGCGTGGGGCGATCCGCGCTCCGCAGCGGGGATGTGCGGCACCACGGCGGGCTGGCGGAGCACAGGACGGGGGCACTGTTCCCAGGTTTGGTACCACTGTCCCCAAATTTGGCGGCACTGTCCCCAGGTTGGTACCACTGTCCCCAGGTTTGGTACCCCTGTCCTCAGGTTCGGCAGCACTGTCCCCAGGTTTGGTACCACTGTCCTCAGGTTCGGCAGCACTGTCCCCAGGTTTGGTACCACTGTCCCCAGGTTTGTTGGCACCGCTGATTCCCAGCCCGTGTGCCGTGCGCAGGCTGCGGGCTGGCAGTGCACAGGACACCAGGTTTGGTACCACTGTCCCCAGGTCTGGCAGCGCTGTCCCCAGGTTTGGCAGCAGCGCTGTCCCCAGGTTTGGCAGCGCTGTCCCCAGGTTTGGCAGCAGCGCTGTCCCCAGGTCTGTTGGCACCGCTGATTCCCAGCCCGTGTGCCGTGCCCGGGCTGCAGCCCCCCAGGGCAGCCTGGAAGCGCCGTGCGAGGAGCGGAGCTGCCCCAGCTGCCAAACTTGGCTGAGACATTTCACACTGTAAATTTAAAGTAGAAATGTGAAAACGGCAAAAACATAAGCTGTTTCTGGATGTGTCTCAACAAGACACAGCTTCTTGCAGAAAGCAGGCAGAAAAGAGGGAAGAATTCGGCATAAAAAAAAAGCCAAAATATGTCTCAGCAGTGGTGCATGAGGGCAAATTGTCTTAAAGCCTGTCGAGTGCCTGCTATCCTTATCAATATTGCTGAAGCGAGTTGTAGCAAATGAAACAATTTTCCAGGGCTCTCTGAGTTATTACAGCTGGACATTACTTTTTAAAAATGGGGTCTATCCCTCTGCAAATAAAATGCATATGGAACAGAGACAGGGGAAGAGGAGATTGAGTCCCAACACAAAACACCTGAACTGAAAGCAGAGCTGGCCTGCCAACCCCTGTTTGTGAATTGGCTCAGTCGGGGCTCCTCAGGCTGCAGCTTCCTCTCTGCACATCCCTGAGAGCCAGCAGGAGCTCAGGAGATGCTGCAACAGAAACTCGGAGAAGCTCTGGGCCATTCGCAGTGGGGACCAAGCCAGAACAGGTGATAACAGGTGAATAGGTGATAACAGGTGAATTGGTGATAAGCAGGACGTTTATGTACGGAGTCATATCCTCAGCAGGAGTGGGAAATTACTCTCTTAACATGGAGGAAAACCTCTGGTTTTTGGAAAAATCTTGCCTGGATATATATATATATAGTGTGTATATATATATATATATATATATATATATATAGATATATATATAGTGTGTATATATATACACACATTATGTATATAATATATATGATATATATTTTTTACTCTACATATACTATATATAATACATATATAGTATATATATCTAGTATATATATTATACTAGATGTATATATTATATACATACACTATATATTATACTATGATCAGCTAAAAAATTCAGTAGATATTTGGGAGGAAATCATAAAGGAATCCTCATGGCAAAAGGATATAACACTTGTAATTTTTTTTTAAATATGTATTTACACATTGACTATCCTTTTTTTTTTTTTTTTTTTTTTTTAAGAATAATATATGCTACTGGGTTATTAAGCTGATTCTAGGACAGCAGAAATTCATAATGTAAACTCAGAACCTTAAATATTACTTTTAGTGCTTTTATCCAGAATTAGCTACATACTTTTATTATTTTTTGCAGAATTAGTTTGATATTTTTATTATTATCTCACAATAAATTACGAAAAACTAACAATTTTTAGTTGAAGGGCAATTTCTAAACAAATTTCACTGTCAAATTTTATGACTCCTTTTTTTCATGATTTAGCCTCAAATGCTTTTATTTATGGACTAAGTACTGCCTGATGACAGTAAACTCCTATACAGAAAAATTTGCCTGAAAACATTATAGGTCATGGGAATCGTTTTTATTAGGTCCATATTTTGCTAAAACATTTTTGTAAAGAGAAATGTATTAAATTAACCCCAAGGTAAATTTCATCTCTGTGCACGACTATGTATTAAATTGGGTCCAGAAATTCAGAAATATCTGACTTCCAGGAGATGGTGCTGTGGCACTTCAACTGCATTCCTACTGGCATTCATGCTCAGGTTTCCTACTCTGAAAAAAATTTTGTTTTTCATTGTGATTCCTCAGAAAAGCAGGAGACCCCTCCGTAACATGCACATATTTCTTTTTCTCCTCCCAAGAAACTCTTTATTTTTTCTTATACAAGAAAAATTTAAAATCAAGGATAAAGAGCACAAATATTGTCTGGCCATTAATATGGGGATAAGAAAGATAAGGATCAAGGAATGAGATGTAAAATCAAGCTGCTTATTTTAGACATGACTCAAACCAGACTTGAATTCAGTTCTGCTGTTTCGGTTGACCTGCTTCTGAAGGTTCTGTACCTAAAGTTTTTGCATGAGCTGGTCCCAGTTCAACAGTATTTAAATCCAGGTTTTCATTTCATATCCTTCCTTTGCTCCTAGACTATCCTCAGCTATTAATTAAAAATGTCATCTCTGAAGGCATGCTTGTCTTTCCCCTATAGTCCCTGTTCCAGCAGCTCCTATGGAATGAACCCACTGCTTGCTGCAAAAAAGGAATAGGGAAAAATAAAACAACCCAAACTATCAAATGAAATATCAGAAAGATTATAAAAGTTAATTGGAATTGCTTTTTAAAAAAATAATAGATTTTTTTTAAAAAGTTATTTCAAAGATCTTTCCTCTCCCAATTGCCAAACTATAGCCTTGATTTATGGCCCTGCAAACCCAGGCAGTACAACCTGCAAGAGAGATAATTTGGGTCTGAAAACTAATTCTATAGCTGTGGCATTGCAGATGTGGAAAGCCCATCAGTGCTGGAAAAGTATGGTATCTTTTTGCAGCACGCTGCCCTAACTTTCATCTTGTAAGTGTTGCAGGAAACCAGGAGTCCTTGGACACAATCCAGAATCTACATTTCTGTTTGCTTTATGCAGATCACTTGGAGCTGTATTTTGGGAGTTTTCTTTCTTTTCTCTCTCTCTCTTTTTTTTTTTTTTTTTTTTCCATAGTATTTCTGAAATACTGAAGCATAAAATGAAATACTTAAGTACAAGGGTCTGGAAATCAGTACTTCCAGATTCCACAACTGGCACTGACTACAGCTAAGAGGGGTGCAATACTGTCCACACAAAACACTGGAAAGACATGAAAAATGCAGGGTCTTAAAAATTCACAATTAAACAATCAAACATTTGTTCATGACTTGTATGGAAAAACTGAACAAAAAATAAAAAAATCTCTGAGGAAATTTGTATTTTGAAAAGAGAAAAAGAGGTTTTTTTTTTTTTTTTTTTCTGTGGGAGGCTTTCACTATTTTTTTCCACTGGGTTAAACAGTGAATTTGACAGACTCTGCTTGACCTTGAGCAAATCCTTCCTCTGCTAGTTACCTAAGTGCCTCCCACCTGTGTTAGCAAGGTGTCTATAGAAAGATAATGAAGCTTATCTCAAGTGTTTTTCTGCAGACATGTTTAGTGGAAGGAGGATAGCTTTATCCCCTACAGCTACATTTGCTACGTTTATTCTTTCTGTTTCTTTTGTGTCTCTTCTAATGCAGAAGTGCTGTAAATTTCATGTTTTACCTTCTTTTACAAAGGCTACAGCTGGTAGTGTGTGCAGTCAGGAGGCATCAGAGTGTTTTTGTGCAGAATGGGAAGAATCCTTTTTCCAGTCCTGTTTCCTTTCCAAGGGGCCACCCAGACCCTTTATCAGAGACTGGTTGGTCTGTGTAGGGACCTCATGAACAGTCACAGAAGGACATCTTGCCTGAGAAAGAAAGCTGCCCAGTGCCCTCATGTTTTCTAGAGTGTCTGCAGAATTGCAAACATCCCTGAGAAAGCTGGGTGTGTGCATGGAAAAGCCTGCACACAGCTGTGTCTGTGGGGGAGCTGCAGGCTGCCACTGATCACCTGTAAATCTCTTCACAACTTTGTTCAAAGGAAGGGCAGTTCCACTCCAGAGATAACCACTGGAGTCACTGACACGAAATAATGCAAGATCTCTGCAAAAGTCTGGGGCACAGAGAGGGCTTGGGCCAGGACTTCCCTCCATCTGGTAGCTGCAGGCAGTACCAGTCTCTTAAAAGAAGGTGAGATTGTGGGACAAACTGCTAAAGAAAGCACAGAAAAATGCAAGCAAAAACTGAACAAAAAATTCAGTTTAAGGTCATTTTTTTATGTACTAGCTTGTTCACTTGCTTTGAGAAGATATTTGATTTTTGAGACAAAGAAAATCTGGGAAGTCTTATCTACCTGGCCTTCTGCAAAGCCTCTTATTCTATGAAAGCATCTAATTTCAGTATACAGATAGAGATTTTTTAATTAGACTGAGAAAATTGAATTAAGACTGGAATTATAAGTGTTTTATGTCATAGTGAAAATCAGTTGTATTATCCTCAGAAAAGCCCCTTAAATCTCTGGGTCTTGAAGAACTGTGTCTTTTTAGCAGGTTAAAGAAATATATTTAGTGATATAAAAACATTTTATAAACTTCTGATTAAAAATAATTTGACATAGTTCTTTCCTTATGGTTTTTTGTTTACTTGTTCTCTTGTTTGTTTTCTGGAGAGGTTTAGGGCTTTTTAGTGTATGTATCATTAATTTTTTATCTTTGACAATTCTTCAGGGTATATTTGTAACCTACATCATTCTGGGGCTTTCTTCCCCTGACCCTGGATTTTTGTGAACCCATTGCAATATGGAAAACTATAGACACCAAAACATGTTGTAGATAAAATAAGAGTACAAACCATATTCCCCATTTTAGTCAACAATGCAGTACAGAATAGGAAACATTTTGCTTCAAGCATCACTACAAAATTAATATGGTTGTCACTGGTTATACAGTATTCATTCTTAATCAAAACCTTATATAAATGCTTCCTTATTCACAAAGAAAAACTTGACACACCCTTACAAAAATTTGGCCTAGGTGGTTGTGTTTTGGCTTGGGTTTTGATTGTTGGATAATGTGAAAACAATAAAGCTGTAACTACCATAGCTGTTAAATGATTTAACCAGGAGATTAATCTTGTGGATCACAAAATTTGAAGAACAAAGGAGAAGCTGACATTGAATATGAGTTTGTGAAATTTGTCATTTTTAGTTCAGCAGAGACAACATGCTTTAGCTGAGCTGCTCTCCATATTGCAATGCACAGGAGAGTAATTGTCATAGAGATAATAAGCTCTCTTCTCAGCATGGATACTGAGTGGCAGGAAAAAGTGATAATTTTGCTCTTTTCTCATACAGCTATATCAACACAAGTAAGACTATCTCTTCTACCTGTCAGCAGAGGTACATTTGTTCCAGGCTATATTCATACATGGTGCTTAAATAGTAAAGAGCACTGACTCTTCACTGATTTTATTTTCCACTTTTGTTCAGCCTCACTGAAAGCTCTCTTGCTTTCTAGCAGTAGAATGGGAAAGAAAACTGTTCCAATCTAAAAGAGAGCTATATGGAGCCAAAAAAGAAAATAAATACTTTTTCAAAACATAAATATTTTTCACTGTACTTTCAGGCTGGTGTGTTGAAGAAATTACCTGTTACTCTGGAGTTGCCCACATCACATCCAGGGCTGAAAGAGATCTATCAGTCTGCCTTGCTGTTAGGAACTGCAGCACTGTTAATATTGCTGTACAACTCTAGGTGGTACCTTTGCATTGCTCTGGTTGGCACTGCATGCACACATCAGTTTAATGTAGAATTCAGCTGCTGCTGAGGAAATGGAGCACTTGGAAGGATCGGCCTTGGTTGTAACTTTTGAAATAATATCAGCATTAAACTTGGCAAAAGAAGAAAATCTTGAAACTTTTTAAAGTTAAGTAAAACATCTACTCAGGACTGAGCTCCATGCACAAATACTTCACTCCCTACTTTCCACAGTCAGCAGCGTCTACTGTGCAATTGTTAACTGAGCCAAGAAATGAAATGTTGGCTATGACATTCTTGATGCTCACTAGCACTACAGCTGAATTCATACAAAACAAGCAGCAACATGCTGAGTATCTGAAAACTATGGCACATAATCCAAAAACTGCCTTTCACCAGAAATCACCCTTAGATGCCTCCACCTTTAGCTTCCTAAATAAGATATTATGAATTTGTTCTTACCCTACTCTCTTTAGAAGCAAAATATTGGAGCAGATTTCACCAAAGACAGGGCCTGGTACCCAGATGCAGCCTAAGCCATTATTCAATGACAAAGGCAACTTCCACAGTTCTGGTGAATGATTTACCTTTCTGTTTTAATTTCAGAGAAATTTATGTTTCTTGGGCAGGAACACACAGTTTGTGTGAACTAAATGAAAATAGTTAATAATTTATTTCTGCTTCACAATTTGAGGGCTCTTCATGTTGCTAGTTTTGGTAAAAGAGCTGCAGGGTGAAGGAGAATCGAGTGCATTGTGTCAGTGTTTAGAGTAGTACAGAAGAATGAAAATTTGTGGGTTACTATACCATCATTCTTTGACCTGAATTAATTTCAAACTACTTAATCTAGTGATAATTTCTTTAACTTTGTATAAGCACTGTGATCCTGAAGATAGGTTGAATGCCATTTACATTTCCATGTTTTTACATCCCAGCAGCTAATGGTTGTGCAGTTACTCCCTCATTTCTGCTTTCAGTTTGGCCAGAAAACCTGCCCTGACTAGAGAAACCTCTTACTAAAGATTTTTCAAAACTGGAATGTTGTTGGAAAAATACTAAGTTTCTACAAACTGACATTTTCCAAGAATAAGTACTTTGGTGAAGTGTTCTTGACTCAGTTGCAATACCAGAAAATCCTTCTTCTCATTTTCATTAGAATTGAGGCTAGACCAGGACTTTTCACCCAGGGAAGAGCTGGAAGAAAATATGATAAGGTGTATAAAACCATGGATTTTTTTAATAAGA
The DNA here is from genome assembly GCA_030060385.1 of Muscicapa striata striata. NCBI lineage: Eukaryota > Metazoa > Chordata > Aves > Passeriformes > Muscicapidae > Muscicapa > Muscicapa striata. The sequence goes on along the minus strand of JAREIS010000077.1, from coordinate 1,395,839 downwards.
CATATGGGATAGATTCATTATTATATCTTAGAACACAAGAATTAGAAAGCAGACAATAGAAGACCAAAGTTTTCAGGAAGAGACACTGTATCTTTAACTAGAGTGGCTGGCATAGTTGGAAAATCACACTTGTACCTGTGGGCCATGGTAAGACAAAGAACAATGAGGGAAAACGGAGCAATTGGCTGCCAGCAGATTAAAAACAAGCAAGCATACAAAAAGCTGGAAAAAAAAACCCCTATCACTACAACAGAAAGAATTTCTGTATTTCATTCAACAAAAGTCAGTACATGTAGATTATCAGAAACCAGAGGTGCACAGCAGAGCAGGGATCACTCTACACGTGACTTCCTTTTATTCTTTCCTGAGCATCCGTGGCTGCTCACTGTAAGTCAAGTTACTAAACTGGATGAACCTTTGATCTCACTCAATATAAGGAGGATCAAAATCATGTAGATAGACTTCCCCTGAGAGGAAAGGTGTTGGTTTCCTATAGGACAATAAGGGAGAGGGTGGAGGTGTGGTTTACAGTACAGTTCTGATAGCAAAGGCACTAATTTTAGCATATCTATAGGACTTTGCAGCTTGATACTGGAAATTACACACTGCCCTCCTGCACTGGAGTAACATTCTCAGTGCTGAAGTAAGGTTATGGCAGCTGCTATTCTTGCTGCTATTCCTGCCTCTTTGGGGTAATACCCTCCAGTGGTGACTGGGTCACACACAGAATAATGGCCCTGTTGAAGCTTTGATTACCATAAGAGAATTATTCCAACGAGGCTATAAAATCTGCCTTAAGAGGGAAATCACCTGAGTTATACCAGTAAAATGGGGTCAAATACCTTTAAAATATCCTTGCACCTTGATTTACGGCCATGTTGATGCTATCTCTGAGGTGATTTGCCCTCTCTGAAAAAAGTGCTCCCCATTTTTCAGCTTGTGCTTCCCAATCATTCCACCATTTCACATTTACTATCTGCCCTCTGGGTTAAGTACTTACTCAACCATTCACTCCAGATGTGTCAGAAACTGTTTCTATCTAGAAAACTTTTAATGACTCCTTTTTGTTCCTACAGCAGAATGAAATAATTAAAGTGCATGGGTGATGGGGTGGTATTTATTCCTCTTTGTCTAGTTGTGAAATTTTGAAGAAAGTGAAATGCTCTGTCTTCTTGTTAATTGTAGAAGTTTTCATATGCCTCCAGGGGATGACAGGGCATGTTAGCAGTTGCATTCTAGGGTCTGCAGCTCTCAGGTGTTCTGCTTCTCTTTCCTCAAAGGTTATGCTCATTGGCACATTTGCCAGGGGCTGCTGTTCTGCTTTTCCAAATGTATTCTGGGTAATCTGTAAACAGCATTCAAATGTGTGGATTATGTGGCAAATACCTCTGTCTGGTACATAAGGTCCAAACCCAAGAAAGATCAGACAATATGGCATGAGGATGCATAAGCCTTTTTCATTAAACACAGAAAACAACATCTGTTTTTTCTTATTTCAGGTTTACTTTACCAGATATTGATTGGTTAATGATTATACAGCAATTTATTATTATTATGCAAGTAAGCCACTGCAGCACAAAAAGGCACACTTCAGAGCCAGTGGAAAATGACACTGCACCCCAAAAAGCACAGCACACACACTGCTCAGGAGCTGTGGGAGGGCAGCTTCAGAAATGCCATACTGCTAACAAGCTTTCCTCTGCATCTATTTGCTCCAGAGGAAATGCCTGTAAAACAAATGCCTCTGAAATACATGCCCCTAAAATAAACTCCAAAAGAACTTCACAGAAAATTATGCTGGGATTCATTTTAGCACTCATAGCAGCACACAAAAATATGGAAAAAGTCACAGAGTTCGAGCTAACACTTCAGAAAACAACCGAATGAAGTATGTTGTGTTTGTGGATACATATGTTCCACTGTGCTTGAGAACAGAGAAGCCACAGGACAGCAAACTGAGTTTTTGGTAATATTTTAGATTTCATTCATGTCTTGATATTGAAAGGGGACTTTAGAAATTCATTTTTTGCTCAGCAACCATTCTTGTTGGAAATAAAATTAAATTTTCCAGTAAGCAAGGAAGGGTTTTCTCTATTTGTTTGTGTTTTCTAATTCTGTGTTACTGCATCGAGTTATTGGTGGGACTTCCTTTATATCAAAGAGTGCACTTTAAATGAGTACTACAAAAGTAGACTTTTCCAATTGTTACTTCTAAAATGAATGTGCTGATTACAACTTTATTGTGTTGTGAGGAGAAACTGTAATCACCTTATGAAATCAGCTGTCTTCTTCCTAGGTATAGGTAGCTCAAGCTACCTGAGCCTGAGTTTTAAAGCCCTTATGTTTCCTCTGCTACTGCATTGGCTAGACCTCAGTGAAATAAAGTGTTAATGGAATGAGCAAGGATAATTAATTCTGTGGGAGAAGGCAAAGGTCAGAGAAGAATTTCATTCCAGGTTTCTCTAGGGTAGTGCATATTGTCATTTCCTAAATGTTAGTACCTGGGAAGGTCACAGTTTGGACTTCTGTCCCAAATTCCCTTCAGTCTCTGTGCATACAAGCCCTTGCTGTCATGCATTGCTTAACTAATCAGTTTATATATGGCTATGGTTAATTTCTTTTGGGATTCCATTCATATAAGAGATCTCAAAAAAAAAAAAAAAAAAAAAAGGACAAAGTCAATGAGGAGAACTATTGAGAAGAAAAAGAAAATCCTTGTCTGGTGAAAAAAATCAACATATTATCTTATTAAAAATGGAGAGTTCCTCCGACTAGATTTTATTATTTCCATTATATTGGTTTTCTGTAAATACATTTGCCTTGTTACACAATTCAGCTATTGACATTGATAGGATCTTATAAGTTAGAGATGGAAAAAGGCTATTAGATAATGTAGCCATTTCCCTGCTGATACAGGAGAAGTCATTGAATTACTTATGCTCATTGAAGAAGAGAGACATAAAGGATTGAACCTGCCCTTTCAAAGTTAATTGACAGAAAACAAAACAAGCCACTGTTACTGTACTGTTTTTAAGCATTAAGATCAGTGGTGTTTTTTTCAAGAAAAATTGGTAGAAAACAAAATAAATAATACAACTCAGTATTGTTTCTGTAGGAACAAATAAGATACAGGTGGTGGGGTTCTTTGGAGTTGTGGGTATATTTCTTATCAGGACTAAATTTACCAGATTATGCAAAGTCAAAGTAATATTAAGTTTCTGAAAGGTGTACTGCAGGGTACATAATTGTCATATAAATATTTTTACAAATAAATGTTTTCAAATTTAAACTCTCAGACCCCTGTTTCTAGACTTTGCCATGTGTAATGCACAGCTATTTTCTACAGATTCACTGCAATATCTGCACCCCAGCACATCTCTGGGAGCTGCAATGACCAGGTCAAGGCTGAACATTGGCTCTCAGATTATGCACTGGGTTTCTTCTGTCAGCTCCTGGGTTGTTTTTACATGGAAACCTAGCCTTAGACATAGGGAGAGAAGTTTATCCTCCAGCAGCATGGTATCTTAATGCAGTATCAGGATACAGCTGAGAGATACTATGCTCATGAACTTAAAAACATCAGAGCTTTGGCAGCTGCAGTAACTAGTTTTCTTGAATTAATAGTTCAAAACTGGAAGCAGAACACCAAGAGGAAATATAATTTTAGAATAGCATGCCCCCTCCACGCCCTCCTTACCAAAACCCCCACCATCTCAAACTGTGGATTGCACAGGTTTGTTTTATACACATGCCACAAAAAGGGACTATATAGGAACACCCACAAGAAATTCCCACCTCCCTTTTGGAGAGGCTTTTTCCATTTGGCCACTAATCCTTGATGGCTCCTTATACCCAAGATAGTGAAAAACAATGTTAATTGCTTTGGAGCCAGGACTTTGCATTCTCTCAAGATGTAGACTGCCTATCGTCCCTTCACAGCATATTGGCATTTATTATTGAATCCATTCTTTGTACTTCCTGCTTACTTGTCTTATAGCTGAAGTCAGCATAAGCTGGCATGTTCACATTATAATTATTAAATATCCAGGTTACATGAAATATTAATAAATCACTGCAAAACACCCACATCAACCATCACACTGGTGTATAAAAAGATAAAACATCCTGAAAAATAATTACCAATTTTTATGTTGCTGTCTCCCAGTATAGGCATATTTCCTTCTTTCCTTGCTCTACTCTATTTGCTTTCCATTTAACTAGTTATGTAAAAAAGTTTCATCAACTCATCTGATGGCTGGGTTGCAGTTATTTATAATTATGGAATATTCTTGGGTGTTTGTTTAAAGTGTGCTGGAGAGCTGCTGGTTTTGTTTTTTTCTGGTAGGCGGCTCATTACTTCATAAATCTGTGACTGAATGGGAATTGTGGCTGGGGAGCAACTGTGCTGTTCATGCATCATGACCAAGTGTGTGTGGGAGTCAGGAACAGCACCTCTCTGGACCAGCTGCTCCATCCATCTGCAGCTGGGTCTAGGTACAGTGATCTACGGTCAAGATCTGCACTGGGAGTATTTTTATAGCTGCTTTACAGCAGCTGGTGTGAATGGCAGTAGAAAAATGAACAATCAACTTCCTAACCATCAGGAACAAACTAAGAAAGAAAAATAAGCATAAAAATTAGCACATTTTTGTTAGTGTTATGAAGACACTATTTGAAGTTCAGTTTCTCAGAAGAGCTACTGTAAGCCTACGTATTTATTGGTTTGTCACTCAGCTGAAAATTTTCTTTATACCAAAACTTGGCACAAAAATATATTTGAGTGGCAAATGATGTTCATAATTTTGGATGCTTCTATTTTCCCTTAAAAATGAAAAATAACTATTTAAAAGGGAAATGTTTTTTGAAGCTAATCTGGTTTTGCCAGTTTTATAGAGAAAAAATAAAGTACACCAAAAAAAAATTAATTAATTTTAAAATTGAGGTAGAGTGGAACAACTAAAACTGTATTAATAAAAGAGCCACATTTAGTTTGCCCTGCTTTCAGTAGATTGAGGGATATTTCTTTATTATCTCAGTTTCGGCAAAATACGATGAGAAATATTTCTGTACAGCTCTGACTTTTAATTTAGGATTTAAATAAATCATGAAGGATCTCAGCACATTTTTAGATTATATCTGCATCTTTCATGGCAGAGGCTCTGTGTGATGTGGCTCTGCAGCTCCTGCCAGAGGAAGTACTGCCATCACATGTGAGTCTCCTTATACATATACAGTGGCATGATGAAAAATGGCAGAGAGGGTGGAATTGGTAGCTTTTTGTCAGAATTCTCTTTAAAATTAACTCAGTGATTATTTAGACTTCCATTACAGAAAACAAAGAAAGTGGACAAAATGAAAGTTTCTGTGATCTTTGTCTGGAAAGAGGATTCTTGGCATCACCTGGGTAGAGTTCCCTTCCATGGAAGGAGGAGAGGAGCCTTATCATATCTTTCAGAGTCTATCTTCTCCTTAGAATTGTTCATAAAAATCCCTCAGAAAAGTAGTAGTGTCTTGAATACAGCAACCTGCACTCAGTTCTCAAAATATATTTGCCAAGAAGATAATACCTGGAGAGCAAAACCTCTTCAGTCTGTTTTGTTTTCCTCAAAATGATGTACGCTGAACAGAATGTTTCAGTGAGCTGCTGCTGTGCTCAGCCGGTCTTTAAGAAAAGAATTCCCTGCCCATGAACAATAGTCATGTAATTGCCAAGTCCTGATGTGTCCATTCACAGTTGCTCATGGTGTCAAAGAAGGATTAAAGCTCTCACAGCACGGGCAATCCCCACATTCTGACAGTGTGTTTCTTAGCACACTGCAGAGAAGCACAGAATCACAGAATTATTTTGATTGGAAGGGACCTTAAAGATGGGCTGGGATTTCCACTAATCTGGTTTCTCAAAGTTCCATCCAACCTCCTTCTGAATACTGCTAGTGTTGGGGCATCCAGAATTTCTCTTGGAAACCTGTTCCAGTGCCTCAGTACCCTCACAGTAAATAATTTTTTAGTGATATCTATTGTTAGTCTACTCGCTTTTATTTTGAATCCATTCCCCCTTGTTCTACCACTGCAGCTCTTGGTGAAGCATAGAGTTTAGCACAAATTGTGGAATATCCTTTCTAAAATATTGACAGCATATTACTTTTTCTGGACCTGTAGAAGTGTTTGCTCCCCTGCTCATTCCTCTGCTCTGGTTTGGAGAAACAATGGCAGGCTGGTCAAGCCCAAAGATACCATTTTGCTCACATACAAAATAATTTCAAAACATCTGTTTACTTTTTGGATCGATCTTTTCCTGAATGTGACTGTACAAAAATAATAATAGAATTATAGAATGGTTTGGGTTGGAAAAGAACCATGGAGATCATCTAGTTTCAACTTCTTTGCCATGGTCTGGGACACCTTCCACTAGACCAGCCTGCTCAGAGCCCCATCCAACCTGGCCTTGAATAACCTGAGGGATGTGGCATCCCTGAGCAACCTGTTCCACTGTCTCACTATTTTTCTTTTCCTAGTATCTCATCTAAACCTTTTCTCTTTCATTTTGAAGCCATTCACCCTTGTCCTGGTACTACATGCCCTTGTAAATAGTCTTGCCACATCATTTCTTAAGCTCCCTTCAGGTACTGGCATATTTGATATAATGGACACAGTTTGATCAGAATAAGGAAAAAGGTGGAGACCAAAGTAGGAGATATCTCCAAGAAGTCTCTCAGGCTCTGTCAGAATCTGACTTACCTGACCATTTACCTGAGCATTTTGCAAGAATCTGATTTGTGTCTGTCTTTCAGCTTCTAAATTTAAATGAAACTTTGATGCCTTTAAAGTGGATATATATTACATTAAGATTTATACTGCTTGTGTCTGCCCTATTTCTTCAAAAAATTTTAACCAAAGTATAACTCTGTTCTCCTCTTCAGGGGAAAAAATAAAGATGTTCAAATTGCAGTTATATAATTTAGAAATAAGTTATTGCATTTCATACTGAGTATTTTGCATCTAATGAAACATTGCTGAAACCAATGGAATAACATAAAATATTCAGAAAAGCTCAATAAAGGCTCAGTGTGTTGTTACTGAGGATAGGCAGCCATCATAGTATATAATACCTGGGAAAGAGAGTTATTCCCTGAATGTTCATAGGCCAGCTTTGAGAATTCAGGCCAGACCATGAACTGCTCTCTGCAGAGCTGAATTCTTTTGCACCACCTGAGCTTTCAGTCCTTTCTGTTCAGAGTGTTTTAATCCTTGGATTATTGTGATGTGACTTCTAAAGCTATAAAGAAGGCATGGGGAAGAGCAGGGTGTAGTTACCACTTAATCACAGCCTTTCTCAGGCACTTGATAAAAAGATGTAGAATCAAACTTATATCTCAAAATGCAGGACAATCATTTCAACATAAAAGCAAGAGAAAAGCCTCCATGAGATATGAAAGAGTCTAATCTAAAAAAAAAAAAAAAAAAAAAAAAACAAAAAACCCTCAGCTGCTCTTTCATGGCCATGCACAGCTTAGAGCTAAAGAATTAGAAAATGCTACTGTATATTCAATGGGAAAACAGGTCTCTTTAGTGTTTTCCAGTCAGCAGTGACAGTCTGTCTTCCCTGAGCTTGGTGCAGAGGGTCAATTTGAATCCTCTGAAGTGCCAAGAGCTCCATCTGCTCTTCCATCTGAAATGGGAATATTTTTGCTCTTTTTTTTTTAATCTTGATTTGGTCTTTCAGTGTTTGTGTTAGAACACACAGCCCAGATGCCAATAATGAGGAAAATATATTAAGTGATAAGGGAGAAAACAGAGAAATTAAAATGAACGAGGAAGGAAAATTGTAAGTGGAAAATGGGAGCTGATTGCAACATCCAGCCCAGGTGTGGCTCTGAATTAAAGTGCTTTCCTGAGAGATTCCAGAAGATATATCCCATAATCCTACACATCTGGGAAAGTGTTGGTCAAGACAGTCCTGGAAGTTGTGCCAAAAACACCTTAAAGATATTCCACACAAAGATCCAGCTTGCTATATACTCCAGCTGCTGTTTATTAGAGATGCTCATATTTTATGTATGCTAGCACACAGGAACTCTGTTACAGAGAAAACTGTATATATCTGGATTTAAATCCATTGATTGTATATTCCACTTAGACTTTATTGACTCATTTCTCTATATTCAATCACAGAACTACATTTCTTTAGTTGAAACACAAACATATGTACACTACATACACAGGCATACAAAGGAATGCTTTAGTTTTCCTTATTTTTTTTTTAAAGTCAGTGTTTCTCCTCATGAAAAAAAAAGTATACAGGGATATTTCATTTCTCTGTTTGATTTATTGTCACAGACACCTCAAGCTTTTCTAAATCCAGTGAATTTGAGAAGTTGCTATTGTGAGGTTGAAAAATTAACCTTGGCAACTGTGCTAATGTCTGAATCAGTCTTCAGTGTAGTAGAGTTATTTGACAGGTTTTTTTCTATATTAGACTATGACCAAGGGACACCAGAGTTAAACAAAATTATTTTTATTATTTGCTGGGGAGAAATTTTATCCATGCAGCAAGTGATAAGTATCATTTAATACTTGTGAAAATATTATCCTTCCTTCCTTCCTTCCTTCCTTCCTTCCTTCCTTCCTTCCTTCCTTCCTTCCTTCCTTCCTTCCTTCCTTCCTTCCTTCCTTCCTTCCTTCCTTCCTTCCTTCCTTCCTTCCTTCCTTCCTTCCTTCCTTCCTTCCTTCCTTCCTTCCTTCCTTCCTTCCTTCCTTCCTTCCTTCCTTCCTTCCTTCCTTCCTTCCTTCCTTCCTTCCCCCTTGTTTTTCTTCTCCTATTCCCTCTCCCTTTCATTCTCTTTCAAGTTAGAAGGTGCTGAAAAGTCAGAGATACTGCTGGGTTTAAGATCATATGTGCTATGAAATGGATTCTCCTATACCTTTGAGCTATTAGCAGCTTTGCTTTCAACACCAGGTGTCACTGCAGTGATAGAAAAACCTCAAAGTATTTCCTAGAACTGGTTAACAAAGCAGGATTTGCCATTAAATACATGAAAATAATTCTAGAAATAGGGTAGAAGTGGAAAATATGAAGTAGCTGGCATAACTTTGAGAGCAAAGTCATAGATAACAAAAGTTTCACTGTAATGCACCATTGATAGGATGCTCTAGAAGTAAATGAACCTATTTCTATAATTGTCCATAGTGTTACAAAGCTCCTTTTAAACAGCATCAATTATCAAGTGATTCAAGCTCATGTAACTAAGTTCATGAAACTAAAACATATCTGTCCTTACTGAAACTGAAATTGTTGTGGAATAAGAACAACTCCACTGAATTTACCAGTGTTTTGGGGATACAAATGAAATTCTGCAGCAGATATCAAATACATTCAGAATAGCTTTGGGAGCAGTATTTCACAGCGGTGTTTCACAGAGATTATTTCAGCATGTCAGAGAGGTTTCACTGAATTTTAACAACACTAATCTGTTACATTTTGCATTGAATTTATTTGCTATTTTTATCACTTTTAGAGTGTTTTGGAAAAGGGTTTGAATCTTTTAAAAGTAGAATACTGTTCAGAAATATTTTTCACTGAAAATTATTTCTATTTTTAGGCCAGCTCTAGAAATTACAACAAAAAGTTTCACAGAACAAACACTTTTCTGTTTTCTCTGTTTTGGTGTTTTTGATGCCTGAGGGAAAATAAGAATGGTATAAAATAATTTAGTCTAAAACAATTGCTGAAGTAAGGTTTCACCACTGTCTTTTAAAAAATATAATAAGTGTAGGGTGAGATGCAAGAAATAAAAATATGTCACTTAAAATAAAGCAGAAGGAAAATATTAAAAAAAAAAAAAAAGAAAAAAAGAAATTAAAGGGAATTAAAATACTAGTGAAGTAGACATGAGCCTAGGAAAGGGGGAGGAAAAGTGGTGTTCTAAATTTTGAGGGTTTTATTTTTCTCTACCTGATTTACTGTAATTACCAATAAATTAAATTAAGTTTCTCATCAAAGAATTTGTTTTGTCCACCAAAATAATGGGCAAGGGGTATCCCTGACTTTATCTCAACCCATAAACTTTTTCATCCTATTTTTGTTCCTGTCCTGCTAAGGAAGGGGAGTGAGGGAGAGGCTGGATGGGTGTTTGGCCCTTAGCCAAGGCTAATCCACTGCATATCCAAAGGCACATTAATGTCAGGGGTCTATTGCTTTTGCTATTACTTTTGTTAAAGTGCTACAGAACTTTGTTCCTTCCTTCCTCAATACACTTTTTTACTGTAACTATAAGCAGAAAGCTACCTTGCATAAAAAGATCTACCATCATCCAAATGCCTTGACACAACATGGTCATGGTACTGAAAGTGGCAACATGCCAATGTAATTTGATTATCTGTTCTTTAGGTTTTTTCATGAGGGAAAAACTCTAGGGTGTTTACATCACCATAAATTCAATATACTAAAATGTTAACATCAGTTGAATGGCATATCCACTAAAGCAATCTGAAAACTTTTGAAATCACTCTGCTAATAGTCCTGAAGGTCATCCAATGAAAAGTAGTTCAGGAAATAGAATGTGACAGTTTGTAACATGGTCTTGAATCTGCTGTCTTCAATCACCATTTTCACTATTTCATTTTCACAAAAGGACTGGGAAGTTATATTCACAAGGAATGTTTGATTCTCTGAGTGTGAAACTCCATGATTTTGATATTACACAAAAGAGGGACACAATGTTACTATATGGCAATATATGTAAATTAAATTGATACAAATGGAAATGCTTTTTTGTGCACTTTAAAATTATAAGGGACCAAAAGTGTGAATAAGTATCTAAAGACACAAATTCTTTCTGATAATGGTCAGGAAATAAAATGTCTGAAATAGAAAATCTGACTTGAGAATTTTATATCCTGTATATTGTGCCAGTGTTTATAAATAATTCAGTCCCTGCCCTGGTGTCTTATCCTTTCTAGATGTCCATGAAAAACAGCTTCTGAAGGAAACAGAATTGCCTTAGCTGGCTTTCTTTGTATTCTGGTGTCTAACTCTTAGTCCACAGTAAAGAGAAATGTTCCTACCTACCAATCTACAGAATGCCTGGTGGAAATTTTGTGGATGTAGGAACCAATATAACAGAAATAAAGTATGAGTCCACGAGCAAATGCAGTGTTTTACTAAGTAATATCGATTATCTCAGCCCCTCTAAATCTTACTGCATACACTTTTTAGCTAAGTGGGAGTATGGACAGTTTATACAGATTACAGCAAAATAAGCAAGCATATTTTGCCTTATAAAAAGGTCAGGGTAAGAATACACACTTCAGCAATGCCATGACTCACAGGATGCTCATAACTGCTGTAGCTGTCTGAAGCTGAGCAGGAATGACCAGAACTGCACTGCTGCAGGCAAGGTCCTCATGGGTTAGTTGGTGGAGTATTCCTCTATCAAGACCTAATCTGTTCAGTGTTTTCAGTTTAAAACACCAATAAAACAGGGCTCAGAAGAGTACTTAAGTGGTCAACTACATCTCTAGTGTCTCAGATGCACAACTTTTTGTACGGCAGGGGCACAGTGACGCTGCTGTCTGTGTAATCACCTAAAGCCACATAAAGACCAGCGCCTGCCAGGGGTCTGGATTGCAACTCTGAAACCCTGGTGTTTGCCAGAGGCAAGACCAAGTCTTGATTTACTGTCTCTCTACTCTTATTTTAGGGTGCAAACACATTCTTCTTTAATGTGCTGTGCTTTTGAAAGATCTGTTTTCCTGATTATGAAGTAAATCTTACTGATAAATTACAGAAACTTTTCTAACTCTTTTATGTGTATTTTCTTTTGTTAATATTTAGTCAGGCCGTAGTCAGAAAGTAATGGAGTTTCAGATTTTCACTGAGATGGTAGCTAAATGAAGGTAACATTGTGTTCTTTGAATATTTATCCAAGTTTGGAACAAATTTTTCTTTTCTACATTGTTTATAATAAGAAGTAAAAAATTATATATCATCTTGACATGTCAGATTCCTGAACTCACCATCCTTCTCCTGTCTTAAAATGGCTGGAAATTTGGAAGCCTCTGAGTCGAAAAATGCTTGTTAAAAAGTGTATTTTCCCATAGAACTCGAACCAAAAAAACGAGTGTTTCAATTTCCAGAAAAAGCTTTGTGAGCTTAAGGTACCTGAGAAACTCTTTTTTTCCCAAGCAGGAGAATACTCTAATCCACATTTCACAGATAATATATGAAGGTAAAAGGAGCTGGAAAGTCGAATTTCAAAAAAAATGTTGATCTAATGAATTTTCCTGACTTTGGAAAAATGACACAAACCAAATCTTTGAGACATTCACTTTTTAATAACAGTGTTTACAAATGAAGGAAAGGTCTGCTTTTGGAAAGCTTCCTACCATCCCACCTGATATATATCCTCAGAAAGGATATGAAGCCATATATTTTAGACTGGCAAAAACTATGATTTTGCTGGCTGAGTGTGTGCCCTCTTTCCTAAATTAAAGACACTGCTTAGGCACATGAAAAGCTTTGCTAGAAAACCATGTCTATGCTAGCAGATTGTATTGCCATAGTTCTGTCTGTCACACTTTGTCATCACACCTAAGTAACTTTGTCAGGCCAGAATTTATCGTGCAGACCTGGCCTCTGTGCCAATGTCTAGACCTGATCGACTCCAGTATGGCCAGGGAAATGTCTGACTGAATTCCTGATCCAGAGGAATTGCTGCAGTGGCCTAAGAGCTTATCAAACTGCAGGCACTGCTGTATATCCCTGTTGGAATATTGGCCTTGTGGGGGCATTAATTTAACATCAGCATGAATCAACCTGTAGCTGTATTCCAGGCAACTGTTGTTGGGGTTTTGGTGTAGCTTTGGGTTGGTTTGTTTTTTGTTTTTTTTTAATTTGGATTTTTTTGCTTTGTTTATTCAGTGTGTTTTTGTTTTCCATATTTGTTGTTTGTTTATTTGTTTGTTTGGGAGGTTTTTGGTTGCTGGGTTTTAGGGAGTTTTTTTGGTTCTTTGTTTTCCTCGATTGGTTTTGGTTGGGTTTTGGTTTTGGGTTTTTCTTTGTTTTGTTTTGTGGTTTTTTTTTTTTTTTTTTTTTTTTTTTTTAGTTTTCTAGTTTTTTTCATTCTGGGGAAAGATCTTGATAATTCTATGAAAGAACAAGGGCAACCCAGGCTTTCAGCATGGCTCAACAGATACTCAATTCTCCAGCATTCTCCCATGCCCAGAGAAGATAAGATCTTCCCTATGGGAACAGAGAATAGTTTTAATAAAGGATATATAATTTAATGATCTAGGTATCCTCCATAAAGGTAGAAGTTACATTTAAAGCTCTTTAGGGTTTTCTTTTACATCTGGCATAGCTGTCTAGAAGATGAACTTGCAGGATACTTCAGGTCAAAGGAGAGACATTTGTGAATATTGAACAAAAATGCTGGATTAGGATGTGGTTTTGAAATAATCTGAAGGTCTTCTGCTATTTCAATGACCATAACTGTTGCATGGGACTATCTCATCACTGAAGGAGAAACATCAGCAACAGAGCAAACCTAGAAAAACACAGTAAAATTTGTAGAAAGTCTGGTTAGGCATTATCAGAGTCAGTTGACCTGAAATCATGTCAGATTTAACAAGAGACACTGGGATAATTTAAAACAATAATCTTTACTTTTATGAGGTTTTATTGCTTCAAACTTTCTGAACAAATTACTTCTGGAGAAGCACTGAGTTTTGCTGCCCTTTTGAAGTATGCTATCTGTTATATATTTTTTGTATATCCACTGTAAAACCATTTTATTCTGCTAGAATATTACCAATGTGCATAAAATAGTGACATCAGCTACGTACACATGTATCTGCAGGAAAATTCATTTGTCACTAAAATATGTATATTGTTTTTTGAAATATTTATCTTAAATATTTGCCTTTTGATGATTGCCATGCAAAGGTGCAAAAACACCCAGAACTGACTGCTCTGCCTTTAGAAATTCAAATTCTGCCATCATGTTTCTCCAGGTAATTTTTATCATGAAACAAAGAGTTTTGGCATTAGCCACCATGATAAATTATTTGAGTTAATCTCCAAAACAGATGTATTCACAGATTATACCTATACAGCTAAAAAAATGAGTCAGGAACAGACTCCTAGTACTGGAATCTTTCATTTTACAGGGCCTTGTAAAGAATAATTTCACTTAGAAAAGAAAAAAGTTGTTACAATCTATCCCATCATTCTTTCTCTATATTGAAGTCTCACCATCTTAAAAAGCTAAAGTGATGAGAATTCTCTCTGGAAATCACAGTGCATGGCACAAAGAAACATGCAGCACTTTTCCAGGCATGTTCACTGCAATGTAACACTTGTCCTATCTCTATTGAGGAAATAACCACAGATATTTTAAATATTAGTGCTTTTGTTTGCTGTCATTTGGCATGTTTTATTTGCCATTATTCATTCAAATATTGCTGGGTTTGTCTCCTATCTTTGATGACTTCAGGCACAGGCAAATAATGTAGGACAACAAACTGCAACATACTGGGGTCCTGCTGCTTGTTTTTCTTGGGAAGGCTAGGATAGCAACACCTCCAGCAGCTGCACCACTTCACACATTAACCTCTGCCAGCTAACCCAGGAATTTCAGAATTCTTTCTCCTTCCCAATTGTTTAATACATTTTATCTTTCCCGTAGCAGAATGTGGGATTGCTATGTTCCTTCTCACCCCTCAGGTAGTAAATTTCATTTTGACTACTTTTCTAGCTTTCTAACCTACACTAAGCATAAATGGCATTTATTAGATCACAGTTCAAATTCAGACAACTGTTTTTGCAAACCAATAATCTTAGTTTCCTTATCTATTTGTTTTCCCTGATTTTTTTTCTGAGGATTGTTACAAAAGCACATTGATAAACTGCTAAAAAAATTTTAATACTCCTGTACTGCCTAGGAATACTGAGACCAATCACTCCAGAGAGAAATATGTCAGCTATGGATGGGAGAGATAAGGGGTCAGCAGTATTTCATGCTCTTTGCTCATCTAAAAACTGCCCAGAGAATTATATTTTATAGGAGCAATAAAACAAATGGAATGGTGAAAGATGAGGCAAATTATATGGTTAATGTATATTGTTTAGCCTTTTATAAATGCTGTAAATATCAAGAGATACTGCATAATCCATAAAAGAAGAATACTATTTAAAATAATTTTATTTACTATATAATAATGCTTGATTCTAATGCAGTCAGAACATACACTGTAACTTATTATTATGTTTCCATATTTTTAAAACGTCTGTCATGTTAGCAAGAATCCTACATGTAAGGTTTAGGTACAGACCATATTTCCCCCATTATTTAGGTTGCAAACTCAGTTTTCATACTGATAAAATAGTGATTAAAAATGCATAAAACTGAGGTTAGCATGTTCTCTACAGCTTCTTTCTTCTATAATTCTTTTACCTAAATACTGCTAGTTGTTTTCAGTCATCAGGAGATTGTAGATATTGAGGACATGGTTTTAGTTCATTTTATGAATGTGAAGTATATTATAAATGAGAAGTGTGTAAAAGTGCTCCTGGAGTAGCTCATGAGGCAGATGAGCTTCCAAACTCCCAAGGAGCACAGCACCTAGAGACAGTGGCTGAGGGAGTTATTGTCTTGCCATAACTCTTCTGGTCCATCTTTGATCCATCATCTCCATTCCATTTACTATGCACAGAATGGGTCAGGTTGGAAGGGACCTCAGGAGGTAATCTAGTCCAACCTCCCTGCTCCAACAGCATCACCTACTGCATGTTACTCAGGATTGTCTCCAGATGATTTCTTAATATCTCCAGGGAAGGAGACTTTTCCACCTCTCTGGGCAGCCAGTTTCAGTGCTCAGTGAACCTCACAGTGAAGAAGTTATTACTCATGTTCAGGTGCATCACTTCCATTGAATCATAGACTCATAGAGCATCAGGGTCAGAAAAGGCCTCCAGGATCATCAGGTTGAACTTTTAGTTGAATACCAACACTCCAACTAAACCACAGCGTTAAATACCACATCCAGTCATGCCTTGCACACATCTTGCAGGGATGGTGACTCCACCACCTCCCTGGATAGCCCATTGACATGCTTAACCACCCTTTCAGTGAAAAAATTCTTCCTGGTGTCAAACCTGAACCTCTCCTGAGGCCATTTCCTTTTCCTCATCCTGTTGCTGGTTGCCTGTTTCTGCCCTTTGCCTCTTATTCTACTGCTTGGCAGCACCATTTGGCTCCATCCTCTTGACACCCTGCCTTCAGATGCTTGTGTACATTGTTCAGTTGTTTCTTCTCCAGGCTACACAGAGCCAACTCCCTCAGCCTTTCCATGTAAGAGAGATGTTCCAGTTGATTACCTTTGTCACCATCCATTGGACCCTCTTCTGGTGCTCTGTGTCTCTCTTGTCCTGGGGAGTCCAGAACTGGACACAGCAATTCAGATGTACTGGGCTGAGTAGAAGGGCAGGATCATCTCCCCCAGCATGTTGGAAATGCTCATTCTAATGCACCCCAGGACATCACTGGCCTTCTTGGCCCCCAGGGCACTGCCAGCTCATGGGCAGTTTGTTTTCCACCAGCAGAGGTCCTTCTCTGCAGAACTGCATCCCAGCAGGGCAGCCCCAGCCTGTGCTGGTGCCCAGGGTTATTCCTCCCCAGGTTCAGAACCCTCCATTTGCCTTTGTTAAATTTGAAACTGCTCCTCCCTGCCCATCTCTTTGACCTTTAGAGGTCCTTCTGAATGGCAGCACAGTCCTCTGTGGTATCACCCACATAGGTGGATTCCTTTGAAATGAAGGCTTCCTTGGTTCCAACTACAATCACCAGGAAAAAAGAACATCATTTTGCAAAATCTGAGGAAGCTGAATGTGAACATTAATTGTTTCTGGAGACTGTAATAGTGATGTCTAAACAAACTTATATTGTTACAGTAGATTCTTCATAGGAATTAACACTTCAGTATCTTGGATGACACTATACAGCATTCCCTGAGGACCTGATGTTTTGTTAATAGATAGAATTGGTCAGAAATTTTCTGCTGAAACAAAGTTTGCTGAAAAATTCCAGTTGGTTGAGTGTGAAATATTTCACTCTAAACAGCTTGGGTTTGATAAAATTTTGCCAAATCCAAGGCTAGATTCCAAGAGAAACTGTGATTCTGGCAGGCCTACCCAAGTCCTGGGAACTCTGTAAGCTACAGAATGGCCAGCCTGGAGGCAGGAGTCCCAAATGGGTCTGCGTCATGGCTAGGGATGCTGGAAAACTTCAAGGCCCCCCAGTAGAAGTGAGCCTGGATATGATCCAGACAGAGATGAGCCTGGATTTGTCCCAGCTGGGGAACTCCCTAAAGCTACTAGAATTAGTTACAGAATGTGGAGAGTCTGTAAGTTTGAAACTTAGAAAATTTCCACTATGGATTATAAGAAAAATAGTGGTAAGATTCCTGCTTTCCAAACACTCCTGATGATAGGTGTGTTATAAAAAATAGGAGCACAGAGTTTGACCTTACTAGCCAAATCTTCACAAGTCTTAACTGAGGAGAGAACTAGGCTCTGAATACTGCAAAACTAAAGCAGCACAGTTCAAAACATGGCCCATGGGTCACATCTGGCAGAAAATTTTCTTCTCTCTGATCCAATCATTTGTCCCAGGGTGGAAGAGGAGTGGGTGTTCAGACAGCTGATGCAGATATATCAGCCAAACAACTTCTGACCCTGAGCATAGCCCTGTGCAGCTGTGGAACCTCTGGGTTCTCTGGGGTGTGGGAGTGAGGCTGGAGACTGTGGGATCCCCATGGTCACTCTTGTATCATTCTGCTCTCAGCCCTTGGTAGATTTTTCATGTGTGCTTTCAGCTGAGAATGATGTGCTGTTGTTCACCTTTCTACTTGTTGATTTTCCTGTCCAGGAGTTGAAAAAAAGGCTTTCTAGAAAACAGTAGGGCTTACCATATTGTGAACTAAAATTTTGAGTGTCAGATTGTTTCCCTGAGACATCCCAGGGTACTGAACTCACTTATGAATGACCCCAGTGTTGCTTTAAAATGTTCAAATCTCTTTCCAACTAGATGACTTAAAAGTCTGTAAATAAAACTTTAGCTGAACAAGTTTCATATGGCTTTTCAATCATTAGTGCTATAATTGTTAGTGTTAGTCTCAGTAATAACAATTGCTTTAAAAATACCACGAATAACACATTGGTTGGGTACTTTGTTGATCTTATTGACAGTTATTTCCCTACCTTGCAAACACAACTCCTCACTTCATCCCTATCTTGTCACTGTTTGTGGAGCATGGAACAGGCTGGTTTGTAATTATGATTTAATTTTTGGTAAATTATGATCATTTAGAGCATTACAGTGAGGTTAGTGGGGATGGAGGCAGTACATAGGGATAGTTCTTTGTGTGTTCTTCTATATACTCTGGTTTTTCTGGTGGTGGGCTAAGAAACTGTTCTGTAGAACTTCAACCCTTTGTCCTGGATGGAGAGCAGGAATAGGTCTGAAGAAATTGTACCACCCCTAGGCTTGAAGGAACCCTTAATTATTTTATTTCCAAGATAAGCAGTTGGAGATGGTCCCAGAATTTGCAGAAGTCCTGTGAGAGGGCAGGAGGTGACAGATGATCTCAGCAGAAATGAATCCAGTGGTACTTTGGAGATGAACCAGGCTCCAAAGGAAAAGCTGGGAAAGGGAGGGTTGAGTGCTTGCTGGAACTAAGGCACACAGAGAGGAGGGATGGGACAATGCATAGAGCTTGGGGAAGGGAATATTCAGGGGATATTGCCTAGGCAGAAAGTAGAAAGTAGAAGAAGCATGGAGTTGATCAGATTCTTGATTATGGAGTACAATAAAGAAAACTACTCCTAAAATGAGACCTAGCAATAGTCAGCAGGATCCAGCTAGCATTTTTTTTTCCATTGATCATAATGGTAAAATGAGTGGAAACATCCATTGAGTATTAACTAAGCTGCAGTAAGAGCATGTTTCTCTTTTCTCCTTGCAGGAACAGGAAACCATAAATATTACCCTTTTAGCCAGACCACTGGGCAAGAGCAAGGTCAGAGCAGCTAAGCCTCAGCAGACCTCAGAAAGTTTGTTTATATCTTAGGTTTACAGAATAGGAAATGTCAGCTTTTTCTTGTTGTCATACCCCCCCTTGTTTGTCTACCCACACAAGCACTGTGCATATTCTAGCTCCCACGTATTAATTTTTACTTCCATAATTCCTTAATGTCTTTTCCTTTCTGGATTTTGTTCTGAAACACATTTTTATTTGGCTTGCATTTTTGGTTTGGTTTTGTTGGGGTTTTTTTGTGGGTTTTTTCCTCCCCAGAACTGATCTAGGCCAAGACCAGTGTTTCTTAGAAGGGTTCCTTTGGTGAGCTGTATCTCAAAATTGTTATCATCCATTCTTCTTGATTACTTCAGGACATATGTCCTGTGGTTACTAACTGCCTCCCAGAAATGAGATCTCTCAGCCTTTTTTTCCTCCCCTACTCAGAAATTGCAAAGCAAAATTTCCAAGACTCTGAGTAAATGGTTTGTTTTTCTAACAGAACAGCTCATACAATGAAATAGAAAGAATTTGGGAGTCAATCTTAAGAATAGTTTAGTTATTTAAATAGCTAATATATATGCATTTTATATAATAGCCAATGTATATTATTTTTTAAAAATTTCTAATAGATTGGATATTGACCACCTATTTACCTGTTTAAATAGGGAATAATTTAGGTAAAATAAGTGCCAAATTCCAGCAAGGAATTACTTCTGGCAGATCATGATCTCATGGCCTTAAACTACTGGCCTGAGACAATACTAAAACAGGAATGGCAGCACTGGAATGTATTCAGCCCTGGATCACAAGTTCATTCAGCCTGAAAGGAGACTCAGGATGTTTGTAAGAAGATGGTTGCTTTCTCTCAAGTGGATTGCAGAATTTTATTCTTTGATTCTGCAAGTACTTGATCTGGTTTGTCTTTGTACAAAGTGTCAAGCGCAGCTGATGGATGAGAATCAACAGGCACAGCCTTTAATACAAACTGTGAAGATTTTTTACTCTGAAGGTGAACAAATACTAGAAAAGGAACTCAGAGAAGCTGAAGAATCTTTGTCCTTGGAGGTAATCAAAACTTGAGTGGGGAAGTCCCTGAGTTATTAGACCTGCTCTGAGCATGTGGTTAAAACAGAAACCCCTGGAGGTTCCTTCCATCCTGGTTAGTTCTACAATTCTGAGACTTCTTAAAGAAATTTCCTCCTCTCCATCAGACTATGTATTAAACCTGTAATTAGCTAAAAGATGGATAAAATAAAACAAAACAAAATAAAATAAAAATAGCACAACATGAAGAACAATGCTGTCAAATTGTAACACGTCAGTGAGCAACACCTGATCAGGAGTAGAAAATATTACTAAAAAATGCTTACACTCAGTGACGAGGAAAAAAATTAGTCAACATCTTTGGACTTTCATACACTGTCATTCAAGAAGGGGATTGATCATCCCTGTTAGCACCTGTTTGTTTGAGGAAGTGTATGTTCTTCCTGTACAGTGAGGAAAATATTTCTGTTACAATTAAGCAAACAAAACCATGAAGGAGAAAAAATTCCCCTTTTTTTCGTAAAGTCAGAAGAACCACTAAATCACTCTGAACATAAAACAAAAAGATAAGGTCAGAGTAGAGCAGTTAAACTATTTTGTTTTATCCATTCACCACGAAAGGTGATGGTGAAATATTTACCAGAGAGTTAATTCATGATGATAAAAGTGGATTCTTCAGAAAATGAGGTATCAAAGAATTTAGAACAATCTGATAGTTTAACGTTCATTGGTTCTTAGAGAATTTTTCATGTTTAAGAGCTCTACATGAGATGTTATGCAGGAGGAAGCATTTTGGTCCTATACTAACAATTAGAAGGTACTTCTGTTACAAGAGGTGTTAAACTGCAGATTTTTTCCTTTTTTTTCCCCCTTTTTTTTTTTTTTTTTTTTTTCCACATGGTCAATAAAATGATCAAGAAAAAAAGAAAAGTAGGTCAGTATCAGAGTATGAAATGTCTGTGATGTGTCCAGCCTTTTCTCAGTATTTTTGTGAACAATTATGCTGAGAAAACATGGGGTTTCCAATGAGAATTCCATTTAAGAGAGGTTATAGTACATTATTATATCATGCAGATTTTCTTGGTGGAAAAATGTCAAAGTTCTACATAAAAAATTATCAAATTGAAAATTTAATATTTGGAAAACAGCCATGCAGCACTGCATAACATGCTAAAAGCCCATGAGAATGCACTATTAACTTTGGTGTCTGTGGTGCTGAGAAAGTGATGTAAAGTGAGTTGGAAGGAGATGAAGGGGCACGAGACTGAGAAACTCTGCCTATGATGGGAAATTGAGGGTATCAGTCTATTGAGTCTGCTCAAGAGAAGCTTCAGAAATTGCTTGATTTCAATGTTTAAGTGTCCCCCATGAAGAAAATGGTAGCAGATGCCTCTTTACTGTTAACAGAAAGATGTTGTATTGGGTGGCATCTGAAATCCAAATTTAAGTTTTATGTTTTGAAACCATGTTATCTATTACAACTGTTTGTTTCAAAGGAGTTAATTTTCCATTATTATAAAGTTTTAAATCAAATTTTATATTTTCTAATATTTATAGTATGGATCAAGCAAAAGCTATTGGGCCAGAACAATTATTTCATTAATTTTGGTAATTTTCTCTTCCTGGCCAGTGCAGCTAACTCTCCCAGCTCTCCCACATCAGCTTGTCAGACCTTCTTCCATCAGCCTTTGCCTTTTCACTCTCTGTCCAGACTCCAGTCTGTCATCTCCTAAAACCCTTGTCTGGTCAGTTCACAGTTCCAATCCGTCCTTCAGTCTAGCCAGCATTCATGGTTGACATTTTTCTCCCACAAAACTCCCTCTAGTCCCCCACATTCAGATTAAATACAACTGCCCAGGACTAGCACAGAAGACTGCTGAAGTTTTCCTATTTTTCTGATGGTTTGCATGCTCACTTGCACAAGTTTCACTCACTGTAAAAAATTTTTTTGTCAGAGAACCACCATGAATGGCTTAGGACATAACTAGTTCCAAGGATGAAAGATACAGGCAAGGCCACTGTTTTCAGGGGAAAGAGTATTAAATCACATGGATATAAATTGCATAAAGCCATTTATTCTCAGATAATGGGCATGTTCCGAATTATTCTATTTATTATTACAGCAGCAACTGGTGATCATGGAAGAGAGGAAACTCCCTGCTCCATATTTACTTCTACAGTCCTGGATATGATATGTCTCATTTGGTAGCAGCCCAGAAATGCACCCTTAGGGAAAACCTGGCATGGTTCTCTGTTTTCTGTGCTGGACCAAAATTGTCTGCAGAAAATGAGTGAACTGCAGCTTTGCAAAGGTGGTTCCAGGGTGTGGCCAAATAAAATGTTTTCTGACATGTCATGAAAGTTGAGTCCTGCCCAAACACTGCTGCCTACAAGAAGGGTATTTTCTGAGGCAATGCGTTTTAGAAAAGTTTGCCAATACTCAACTACTTTTTCTTAAATTCCCTCCAAAATTCTTTCCAGAAGAGGACAGAAGACACATCCAGTTTAGAGATCTGCTTGCCCAAAGGTTAAATGACTAGGTGTGCAAAAGGTTAAAAAGCATTGGTAAAAGGCAGTGTTATCAACCAAGCAAATAATAAAACAGTTCAATAGGCAAGCTAAAAAAGATGAGGATATGGGTGCTCTGCAACTACATTCTTTTAAATATGAACTAGATTATAAATAATGATTTTATTTAAAATATTTGGGTTTGAAGTAGTTACTAAGTTCATTTAAAACTAGCTTCAAAGTGAGGCACAGTTGTTGCAGACATGATTAGGTTGTGTTGCAGGCATTCCCAAAGCCTAGGGTAGCTGAGCCAGGCCCTCTCACTTGTCCTTGGAGAATGAGAAGTTTGCCTCTCCAAAAGAAAATTTCAGGTTTCCATCTGGAAACTAACTTGAGGTTCTCTATATTACTCAAGAGGAACACATCACTCTAGCATCTAAAGACTCTCCTGATAAGATTTAGGCAGACCTTTACAAGTATCCTGTCCCCAAATCCCTGTTCCATATTCCTGATTCCTGTCCATCAGTTATTTCTATACCTTCCCCAGCACATGAATTACCTTATACTCCATATCAGAACACATGAAGGACACAGACTTTCAGCTTTTAATCTGAATGGTCTTTTGTAGATTTCAGCACAGACTTTTCAAATTGTCTGTTGTTTGTTTTTTTATTAATGGCATGGTTTGCTTTTCTTTTTTCCTTTTAATTAAGGGTATTTTTCTGAGGCTGATGGTGTGTGAAATGGCATGCCATCCTGCACCATCAGCCCATAAAAAATTCACATCGACATTGCCTGTACCAGAGTAAGTGTACATACAAGAATCAGGGCTTTCAAAAGATTATTGACCTCAGTGCTCTTATTTTTCTTATTTATTTTTTTTTCTTTCACTAGATGAAGTTATTTTTCGTTTTATTTATAGGGCAGATAAGACACTTAGATTTTAGTCTAATGGCTTAGGCATCAATACAAAATAAAGGGCTAATTAAGGAGCATTAATGTTGCTGTACAGAATTTCAAAGGGTGATGTGAGTTTCATTTCATTACATGCCTTATTAAGTAGTCTGAGTTTCTGTCATGTCCTATGTCCCATGATAAACACCAGTGAGGTAAAATCACCCCTTACAGTCTCACAAAGACTGATGTCTACCTTGCAACTGAACCATGAGCTCTAAAATGCACCCTCAACTATTTAAAAAAAACCCACATTTTAGTAAATCCCATTCACATCAGTTGAGAGAATTCATTTTGTATGTAAGACAGCAGAGTAAGAAAATTAAAATTATTTCCATCAATGGCCCTTATGATTTCTTCCTTTATACCTGAAATCCGTAAGCAAGTCTTGCATGCTCTCTGACAGTGTCTGACAGTCTATGGCAAACATATTCAAGTAGGATCTAGGAATAATCTTATTATATTATACATATATAGATATGCTTTTATGTACTTATATTATTCCTTATATTATAAATATTGCTTATATTACTGTAACTAGAGATAAAAACACTGCACAATTATTTAACTGTACCACAACTTTAAAGTTAATAAGAGTTCCACTGCAGAATTACATAGCAATCTTATCCCTTCAAGTTTTTGGTGTTTTTTTAAAGCATGTCTGGACCTCAGAAAGTCAGTAAAACCAAATCATTAGTCAGCTGCCCCATACTATCTTATTCATCTTTAGAGAGTCAAATTTGATCCCTTGTGGACTTGGAGAAGGAAGGTATCTGAGCTGCTGGTTATCAGGGGAATTACCTGGTGTTAGGTCCCTATTGTGGATTTGCACAGTTTTGCTCTTTACAAATACCACAAAGTATTGACAGTTCAGGTTTTTTTTTTTTTGGTTTTTTTTTTTTTTGTTTGTTTTTTTTTTTAACACTGCACTCAGTTTTGTCCAGTGTCTTCCTTTATTATCCATGGCCAATGTGTTTGCTCAAGCTCTGTCCTAGTCATCCTCCAATCTCAGCACATATCCTCACTGTGGGACTCGAGCTTATCTCTACAGGCACTGAGCCCTCTCACAGACAATTTTTTCACAGGATGATTTATGTCACTGCTTGCCAAACCACTTTTATGTCACTTGTCCATTTTGTTATATAGAGGATGACTCACACAAAAGAAAATAAGTACACAATTCAAATGTAGGGAGAATAACAGATTAATGTGGTAATTTATCTTAGTAAGATCCAGACGGATGCACTTTTAATCATGACTATTTGCCAGTGATGGCCAAGATTTCATTATGGAAAACAAAGTGTTCTATCAATAACTTGGCAGGCATGGGACTGAAATCTGACCATGGACTTGACCATGCCTGAGAAATATAGTAAATCCTTGACCTTTGTGGACTCTGCACAGTGGCTCCTCAGGTCCATGCAATAGCTGATTGATGGCAATAACCTCTTTTAAAGGGGGCAGCTGTACTGACATTGTTTTGCAGACTTGAAAGCATAACCAGCTTTTGCTTCAATTCAGGGTTAGTCAGATGAAAATTTTATTAAACTTATTTTTGTTGACATGAGGAAAAGCTAACTTCTGGTGGAAAAACAGCAACCTGAGGCATTCAAGGGCCAACTTTGCTATGACTTAAGATTATATATACCTCGAAAAATAGATACTTGATGTTCATTGCAAGGCTGAAATTGAGATGTCAGAGGGCTCAAAAAAGGAGCCAATCCAGAAGTTATCCTCCTCTTCTGCAGTGTTCATAAATTAAAGAGGTTGCATGATGTGCAAGTCAGGGTGAGAATTAGTCTGTGATTTCCAGTGACTCATACATCTTTGATAATGAGTAAGATTTACCTGTAGAGTACATCTGGACAAACTAAAGGCAAATAACAGGAATAAACACAATCTGTTCTGAGTTCTTACCAAGGATGATGTGTGAAATGTGGCTTTGAATATATTTGAACTGTGCAGACTAATTTCAAGTTACTGTGAATTTTTTTTTGTGTGATCTGTGAAGAGCATATATAAAAAATAGAATAAATTTAGTTTGTCTTAAACTTTTAATTGACTACCCTTACTAAACCTGCACTACTCCATCTTTTTGGCTGGACATCTTCACACTGTAATTTCATAAAAGGCTCCATGATGCATTGTGCTGAAAATCTCCAGAAAATTCTTCACTTCCTTTGGCTATATTTGTTTCAAATGAAAATATGAGTGCTCAGCACCAATCTGACCCCTTTCCTGCAAACTGAGCTCTCTGCTCAAATTTGCCAGGTAGCAAACACAGGCAGCAGTTACCATCACTCATGCATTTATAGAAGCAGTGAAAATTTTCTAACAACTCTAGATCTTCTGAAGTGGTAAAACACACCAACTTATTGAAATTACAATAAAAAACAGTACATAGAATTGTGTGAGAGAGTCTAATACTGAATAGGCTGATGTTTGTGAAATATACAATTAACTGGTGTCACTGTGGTGCAGATGCCACTTCTGAACTTGAACAATTAATTTTACATTTAATTTCTTGAGCTAAAGAAATAGTTTTACAAATGGACTGTTTGCATTACATCTGAAGATGCATTATTGCACCCTGTTTCTGCACTTTGTAAAGCAATTTTAAGTACTTATACATAAAGTGGCTCCCTGAGTAAATTGATCTACTGCTTATGAAAATTCAGTCCAGTGCTGAGTACAATTACACTTTTTCAGATGTTTTAAAAGAATCTATATTTCTCTGTGGAAAATATCTTTCCCTTTCTAATTTTTTTTTTTTTTTTTTTTTTTTTCATAAATAGAAATCATTGTGCCCAGGAGAGATTCTATTGGTAGGAAAAAATTACATAAGCAGCCAGGACTCCAGCACACTCCAAGGAGCAGCCAGGCTTTTTAATCTGACCATGGAGATCTGGCTCCTCAGTAGGGGTATCTGTCTGGGAAAAAATTGTCATTGCACTCTGAAAATGGTCATCTCAGACCACTACAAGTAACTACCTCCCAGATCTCTCCTGAAATACCACCTTTACTGCTCCTCTAACTTTTATTGCAGTTACAATTTCCATGATGCAAACTGACTTAATGATAGAAGGAGCTAAGAGCAGTGGCAAACTGAGTGCCAACATTTTGTCCAGGTAAAAACCACAGCCCTTTACCCCTGCCTTCTGGGTCAGGAGCTCAGGACCAGCCTTCCTCTGTCAAGAGCCCAGACCATTTTTCAACCCTGTCATTCAGGTGATCCTTACCTACATTTGAAAAAAAGCCAGCAAAATCCTTTCCACCTTTTTTATATCCATGGATAAATCCCTCCAGAAGTGCACTATGTGCATGCTGTTATACATTTCTCAAGGAACAAAGTCAATGTCATTCCAGTAGGCAGAAACAAATACCAGTAAACAGAGTTGGGAGCAAAACAAAAAGTAAAATATAGGAAAAGAAAAGAGAAATAAAGAAATACCTCAGAGTAGTATGATCTTATATACATATATAAAAATATATGTGCAATTAAAACACACACACTGCAATGAAAATTTGTGTTAATTAGAAATCCATGTTCAATCTGAAGTAAGTGATAGTTCATTGTTCTCTACCTCAGACCAAGACTAAACTCAATACTGAGTCTAGTCTTTGTTGTTTTCTAATCCAGAGAGGAATCATTGTCGTCACTGCCATGGGAATTAATGTCTAGTTAAAACACACAGTATAAGTCACCTGCCTCTCACTCAGAGACCTGTCCCTACCACATCAAGGTAGAGCAAATATATTCAGCATGAGTATTCAGTCCCACCAAACTATCTGCCAGAAAATGGAAATTTCACTCAAGCCTATTAACTACACAGGCAGTTACACAGATGTTTGCACATTGAGTAGGCTATTACTTGAGGGAGTGAGGGTGCTGGCACTCCAGTCTTCAAATTCTCCATATAGAAGGAAACACCACCTGGAGCAGGAAATGATCCAGGGACAAGCAACCAAAGAGAAAAGGGTGGGTGGAAAGAAAGCAGGAGGAAATCTATTGAAGGAAGAATTCTGTCAAGTTCTCGCCAGCTGCTTTAACTTTTTATTGAAATGCGGGTTTGTCTCTGTTCGTGCTCGTGCTTGGGGGTGGGTCTGTGTGTGAGTAGATCTTCAATCTGCTGCATTTGCCCACAGAAGGTGGGAGTCAGCCCATGAAGCTCAGCAGTTCCCAAAACCATATGGGAGGCTCAGGAGAAGACGTGAGAAAAGTTTGTGGGGGCTCAACCTGAACAGGAGGTTGAGCAGTGGTATATCTATTGTAGCACAGCAGCATGCATATCACGAGTCTTTATCCAACGTGCCAGAAGGCTTTTTCAGTCAAGATTACACCATCAAAGCATCTCAGTATCACTCAGTAGTGTTGATTTTGAAAAAAAATTGTGAAAATAAAACATCTGCCAGAGCAGCACATATATTACTACCAAAAGAAGGAGAAAAACAACAACAACTTACATTGCATGAAAATCTGGCCATGAAGTCAAAGTCTAATCGAAATCACTCAGGAGACCATCTTTGGAATAAGGCCATCTCAGAGCTCCAAGACAAAATGGATGTCATTAATTTCTGTATAGTAATAATAAAATTTGTGACTGCAACAGCCATGTTGCCTTTCAGGATCTTTTTGTTCACCAAAAGCTTTACTTAATTATAAAGCCTAAAAATCCATTGTGCCTCATGACCACAAGCAATCTGTTATTTCCTGCCTCTTATCATCTTAAGAAGAGTTTCTGTGGTGGATATAGCTATATGTTTAAAGTTTATATAGCAGTAAAAGAGTCTGATTTTCATCATAATACCAAATGACAATGAAGGCTGTGAAGGGCTGCACAGAGGCTAGAGAAATAGCCACTCTCTTCCCCATTACAGAAGGATAAACCTTCCAGCCTGCAGAGAAACCCCTGCCAGCTCTGAGGAGCTCTTGCAAGGGGCTGCAAGCCAGAGCCATGCACTGAAGTGGGGCTGGTCTGAGAGCACAACCCAACCCACAGCTCCAACAAAAGAACACAAATCTGTGCGTTTCCCATTCTGCTTTTGCACAGCTTGTGTGGTGTGTAATGAGCACAAGCACTTGTTGTAGTGCTAGCACTGGGTTTACCACATGTACTAATGGCAGAGTGCATTAGAAAAGACAAATACAAGCTGTAGACCACTCAGAGATGAATAATAATCGTTCTAGACAGGCTTATTTTTATTTGGCATTCCCGTACACTTTCTGATGTTTTGACCTTACTCAGTTGCTCCCTCTCTCTCTTGTACTTCTGACATTATTCGTGTTCTATCCCAGTCTTAATTCTCAGAAGTTAATCCATGTAGCATCTACTCCACTTCTTCTGGAACTTGCTTTCTTACCAGGGAGCTGTAAAACCAACTGAGATAAACGGAATGACTTCTTAGGACTAACAAATTATGGAGAAAGGCTCTTAAAAAAGACATAATATATAAAGTGACTATGTAACAACACTCCTCCATTTCTCCCCACCGGTACCTAGGCAGAGCCTCTATAGGATATGAGGAGTTGGCCAGACATATCTGAGGAGAAATGTTGATAACCAAGTTCTTTTAAAAAGTTAATGTAACCTGGTTTGAAATTTGCTGGAGTTCTGCACATATGGACATGATCTAAAGCTCATCAGACTAGGTCTACATTCCCTGGCAGAATCCATTTCAGATCAAGCTGACAAACACACAGCAGGGTATCATTGGATTTGGTAACACATGGACATAGAACTTTACCTATGTGCACACTTTAAAGAGCATCCCCAAAAGGAATCTGCTCTCAGTGATGAGACCCACAGATGACTTACAGTAGGAATCTGGGGACTTGCTTTGTGCAATGAACAAACACCAGGTATGTAGTCAGGTGTTTCTGGAACTGTGCTGCCTTTAGCACCAGGACATCCTGAGTGCCCCTTATTCTGATGCACTTCCCAAGCCATCACTGGTGTGGTTTGGTGATAGCCTGTGCTAGGAAATAAAATATGCAGGAATACTGTCTGCTTCAAGACCTGCCAGAAGTTTGTTGCTATACCATCTGGGCTGTTTTTATTTATCCAGCTGTGATTTCTTTGGGTTTTGCATTTTTAATTAACACTGTTTTGAAAAAGGGGCAACTTTTGTTTAACCTCTTCAGCACTGCCTCATGTGGTGAGGCAAAATACAATTCAGTATGATGGTTCAAAAATTCAAGGAACCATCATTTGAACAGGTTGTACTTTCAAAAAGTTATCATTGGTTGTTATCCTACATGTGTTGAATTTTGAAACCAGGTAATGACTTTTTTTCCAATTGGAAAAAGACATATACATGTGGTGAATGGAAGGCTGTAGAAATCAAGACTCGGTTACTCTATTAAGTTATTACCTCCAGTTTTGCCTGTCTATACATCTCCTTTTTTCCTGCCTTCTCTTCTCAGCTCTAGGAACATATTAAAAGAGTTTGACCTCACCTGTAAGCACACAATTGTGCATGTGCCTGCTTAAATGTTCACTGCTGCTTTAAAATCCCTATGAACAGAGATTTGACAATTGCATCCATTTAGACAGGCAACAGTGGGTACACGCAAATGGAACCCTGCTGTCATCAATTGCAGCAGGAAAAGACAGTGATCTTGGCAATCCCTGTATATGGGCTTAACTTGATGAGAAGATGACTCCAAATGGGCTTAAAATTTAAACATGAGAGTGCCTGTATGAATAAAACCTTTGATCATTTGCATTGCAGGATTTTAAAGAGATTCTGGCTGAATTTTTCCTTTCCATAACTTAAAGGGAGAAAATACAACTTTGTGTTACTATTTTTCATGTGTCTCTGCAGTGCAGCTTTTGTGAATGTCTCAATCTTTCAACAGATCAAAATTATCAGTGTGATTTTGTTTCCTTCATCACCTCACACAATCCTGCCCAGACTTCAACTGCTTGTCCAGAAGTCTTCCATACATCTTCTGTGGGATCTGCTAGTCCCACATGGATGTCTCAGGCATCCTGGGCATATCAAATGGGACTGTATAGATACATTTAGAAACTATTTTTTTCCTACACAAACTAAACACATAGCTTTGTTTCCCTTTTAAAGCCCAATCACCCTCTGACAAGTGGTGTGTGTCAGGAACTGAAATGCCAGTCCATGGCTCTAATTTTCTCATATGTACATTAAAATCTAAAAATTAAAACAGAAAAACAGCAAACCCTTACTGACACAAAATAAAATTCAACAGGAATGCCATGCTCCATTAAGATTATTATACTTCTCAATGCAGAAGCTATCCCAAATCTTACAGAAAGCAATACCAATGCCTGTGGCTGTGGAGGGTTGACCCTGTCTGAATGCCAGGTATCCTCTAAAGCCACTCTGTCATTGTCCTACTCATCTGGGCAAGGGAGAGAAAGTTCAATTTGTGCCTTATCAGTCAAGATAAGGGCAGGGAGAGATCACTCACTAGTGACTGTCGTGGGCAGATTCCACAGGAGAAATTATTACCAATAAAACCAGAATGCAGTAATGATAAAAACAAAATCTTAAACATGCCTTTCTTCCCACTCTTCCCTTCTTCCCAAGCTCAGCTTCCCTCCTAATTTTCTGTATTTCCCTGCCAGTGTACAGGGATTTGGAAAATGGAGCCTGTGGTCATCTGGGACACACATTGTCACTGCATCCTCCTCAAGGGCAGGGCTCCCTCACACTCTTCCAACTACCCTGTTGTGGGGTTCCTCCCATGGGAAAATTCTCCACAAACTTCTCCAACATGAGCCCTTCACAGAGGCTGCAGTTCATCAGCTGCTCCAGTGTGGGTTGTGTTAACTGTCTACAGACTCCATCAGCTTCCAGAATCCAGCCTGGGTAGAAACTTCTGCCCCTGGCTGAGTGTATGATACAGGGAATTGCAGATCACAGTAATACACATGACATTTGAAGCATTGGCATCTGAATGATGCTCAGAGTTGTGTGATTTGGCCACTCCAACCACTCTGCAACTGCTGAAAGCATGACTGGGTGTTCTTTTCATAGCCCCATACTTTGTGCTGTAAGTCATGCCAGGAGAAAAGTAGATGCTCCCACTGATGATCATTTCATTTCCATCCTGCCCAGCAGTGCTCTTCACAGCACCCTGCTGTCATCAGGAATAATGTTCATGAGCCAACCCAAGGGGAAACTTTAGTCAAACAGAAGAAAGTCATATCCATTGCAGTTAACACATCTGCTTGGAGAAAGGCCTGGAGAATATGAATGCAATCTGCTCATTTTAGGTACCTAAATTTTAAGGTTAAATTTCAGGCTGTCTGAAACAACTCCAAAGTAAGAGTTTCAGTGCCCTATGCAGAGGTATAATGGCTTTTCAAGGTTTCCAAAAAGACGACTTACACAATAATTTTCAGATGGGATCTTGCTCTAGTGCTCCTTCCAACCTCAGATAAAGACTAACGCCCAAAATTCCCATGGCTAAGGTTTGAGGAGTCAAAAACAGAGTGTTAGTAAGGTAGAGAGAGACCTTAAGGACATAAAAATTTACAGCAAGGTAGAGACCTTATAAACATCAAAATTTCCAGGTGACTACTAGCACTACTTAAGATAATGTTAAAATGAACCATAAGTTGTAGAGAAGTGTGGCTCAGACATGCAGCCCAGCTGATCAGAACCATGAGAGCAGAATAATTCACTGTCCTGGAGCAGCATGACTTCAGTTTGCACCTCCTTACTAGGCATGGAGTTAAATGTATGGATTCTCAAGGAAGGAAAAATCACAGAAATCTTATAATGATTTATTCCCTCTCTCTTTTGGGAGAGATGATCTGAGTTATCAGGAACTATTTTTTAATATGCCTGAGGTTTTACAGCCTTGAAAATGCATAGCAGACACCAGTAGACAGGAGAGAATTTAGTTACCAGCACTTCTTTCTTTTTGTTCATCTTAACATCCTCTTAGGCTTAAATAATTTCATTGCTAACTGTGAATAACTCTGCTAGTCTGAGAAACCACAACAAGTTTATATGGATGCACAACTGTACAATCCAAATTTCAGGAATTAATTTTCTCAGTGTCTCAAATCTTGTAAAATGTTTTGCAGCAAATTTATTCTACTACATCTAATAAGGCTTTTTTTCTGCACTATCATTACATTTCTTCAAAGCATTTCCAATAAGAACACTCCAAATTATGTCCCCTCAGCTAGTTCATCTGTTCAGTCAATAAGCAACATTTTATTGCTTTTATGAATTAAGCCCACTTTACATCCAATCATTTTGCAAACATCTGTAGCAGATTCAGTCTAGGGAGCTTTTGAAAAATCAATCAGCAGGGAACAGCTTTCACTTTTTCTTTTTCTTTCTCTTTTTTTAATTTTAATAAAGTGTTTACACATGTTTGCTCCATATGAAATAGGAAAAGCACTGAGCTTGGTTGTCATATCTGAAGATTACAGTGAAGCTCACCTCACATATGTAGGATTTTTATCTAAAAGACAGACGTGATGACAGCATTAAAATGATAAAGTATTAATAATCTGTGTCCTAGCAATGAGCAGCTGAACCAGAGGTACTATAGCCACACAAGAATAAGAATGAAATAATACTGAAATGAAATTTCTGAGTTTTTTCTTAGAAATTTCTGCAGTACTTAAAATTTCTTTCTTCCACTGTATTGTGCTTGTTAGGAAACCACAAAGAAAGAAAGAAAGAAAAAAACATTTTGGAAGAACCTAAAGGATTGATAATAGACAATATTGAGACTTCATTATTCTTCTTTTGAAAATTGTTAATTCATTAATTTCAAACTTCTCCAAATAATGTAATAAGTAGTTTTGATGAGAATAAATTTTTCCTTAAAATTTGAAATAATTCTATCCCAGATTAATGCAAAGATTTAGATATTCACCTCAAATTATCAAAAAAAAAAAAAAAAACAAAAAACCAAAAAAAACCCAAACAACCAAAATTCACTTCCATTTAACCTAAGGACCTGAACCCATTTCTTACTTACACATAAATGCTGGGATACCCCCATGTTAAATGGAGATTTTAATTTTGAAAGGGCTTAGCTTCATCAGATTATACAATTGTCTAGATTTTGGATACTTTTTTTTGATGTGGGAAAATATTTTTTCCCCCAGCTATCATTGGAATCGAGACTTAGGTATAACTGCTAGCTTGATGATTCTTAAGCCAAGTTGATTTCAAAGTGTCATTCTGTAAAACAGAGATAATTCCCCTTATTCCACATCTTTGTATTTTCTGTAAGTGAGCTGGAATTAGTTTAGGCTTGTTTGCTATATTTTTTTACAATGCAGTACAAATTAATAACAGTAAGTTGCGCCCATCTGGTGTTTCCTCTGGTTGATGTGGGAGTGAAGAGGGACATATTTCTGTCTGAATAACCTTGGAAGTAAAGCATATCAATTATGAAGCACCAGAACAAACTGTGAAAAGCTGAAGCAAAGCTCTGGAGTGGTGACTTTTAAAAGTTTACCAGTTTTAGCAAAGTTACTTATATCCACTTAAGGTAATTATCTCAATGGCCAGAACATTTCCTAATATCACTATTGCTCAGTTAGTGAATCCAATGAGGGGAATTTTTGTGAGGTTGAAAGTATTGGGAACCAGGTTCTTACTGTCATAAAACAACAGTCAAATTATTGCTTTTAATATCCATATACATATTCATTGAAAACGTCATATAATTGGTTTATAAATTGAATACTTTTTCAGATAAAATACTTAATTTTAGATTTTGAAGCTTAGCAAAGGGCAGGTCTAATGTTTCATCTTGTTATGAATATTACTTTTGATATCTTGTTAGGTTAATTCACTTGGAAAGTTATATCCCTTTCACACCTTGTAGAGATTTTTACACACATGTGGAATAAACCAGAGTGTTACTTCTGCTGGATAATTTTTGGCTGCTTTTGCTCAGAAGAATGTAGGAAAGCTGACACTGCAAGAAGGAGTGGCTTTCTGCTGCCCAGCAGCAGAGCTGTTTGATGCAGAACTGCTCTAGCCCAGTCCTTGAAAGTGCTTGCAGTCCTTTGGGAAAGAGGGCTTGTGGAAGCAACAAAGATCCTCTCCTGAAATTGAAGCCCTGTTTGGCAAGAGACAGCCTGTGCAGGAATGGTCTGAGGCCATAATGTCTTGGGTTCACACTGCAGGAAGGGCTGCAAAAGGAAACATTTTGACTCCACTCAGTCTTTAATTTTTGTAGGTGTCTTCCTTACTTAGGTGTTCTCCTGATTTTTTTCTTTTGCCATTTGTTCCATGGGAATAACCTTACTGTACAATCACCATGGGTGATAAATCTATTTGAATGTACTTGGCATGCTAACTACTTTAAAAAATATTCTTACAGGTGTTTAATATACAGTATTGGCATCTTATTTGGGAAGGTCATTTGAATATTTTCTCAGAACTGCTGAATTGTTTGTTGATGTCATAATTAATTGTTTTACTTCTGATGTTTGCTTTCCTGGGCACCATTTCATGTAATTAGAAAAACCCAAACAACCACAAAGAAAGCAAAACCAAACAAAACCCCCTCAAAATTAAAATATAATTAAATAAATTAAATAAATTATTTGCTTTGTGTTTGTTTTTTTCCCTAGCTTTTTTTTTTTTTTTTTTTTTTTTTTTTTTTTTTTTACCACTTATTTAAAAAGAAAGAAGGAAGGAAATTGAATAAAGAAAGTAACTCATATTTTTCTCTCAAACGGAATTTTTAGAATATTGTTTGATGTTTATCTAGAGCTGGAGAGATTACATGTTTGCAACTGGTATATTGACAGTTTCATTAAACTTCATCTAGGAGCTCCAAGATAAAGATTATCATATTTTAAAACAAAATTGTTAGGACCAGATTTGAAAAACCTGCTTTATTTACATGCTGAGGGCATTATAAGCTTCAGTGCCCACAGTGGGAGAAGTCAGGGCAATCTGAGAAAGTACACACAGTGTCTCACAGACAGAGACAGAACCAATGATGACTGATTTGGGGAGAATGGTTACAAAATTTGTAGTATTTCTGCCAGCCACTTGGAAAGTCGCTATCCTTAGAGAGGATAAAGAGAAACAGTTAATTTTGCAATCACAACAACTGAAGACAGAAAACCTCAGTGAGGAGGCTGTAGGCAGTAAAGAATGAAAACTCCTGCAGCAGATCAGCTGTTGATACAATGGAAGTACTTTATGCTGCCAGATGATCTGTCTAGGAGGCTCCTGTTCAGATTTCCTTCATCCTTTCCCAGAATTCTCAGCCCACTTCCTTCCCTTTCTTTCTCCTTTTCCAGCTGTTCCCCACCAGCCCCCAGCGGTGCTGAATCCTGTGCAGGTTGGTGCTCTCACAGAAGCAGCAAAGAGCACCAGCAGAGGCAAAGTGAAACACTCAAAGTGAGAAAAACCCTCACATTTCCCTTGGAGCAGCTCTGCAGTGTGAGGTTCCTCACTGGGCCAATGCCTTTGTAGCTCTTTGTAGCTCAAAACCAGAAGTTTTATCATGTTATTTTTGGCTTTTGTCCAAACACCGTGTACCCCTAGTGCAAAGTGCATTTTCAACCCTGGGACCTTAAGTCTACACTGGGAAATATATGTGAAAATGAATATCTCGAGCACTTAAAAGTGGTGCCTCCTGATACATCATGGTGCTTCTTTTAAGTTCTGTCCCATAAACTAAAGGGCAATATAGACACCTTGAATTGAGGTCACCTGAGCATCCACACACACCAGGCTGCTGTCTCCAGGCACTGCCTTTCAGGGCAGCTTTCCTACAGAGGTTTCCTCTGTGTCTGGTTTAAGTGAACTGGACTAGCAGGGGTGATTGCTGCTCTCAGTTCAGTGACAGTAGTTGGGACGTGGCCACCATAACATAATAGCTGCTAGATCTGGCAGTTTACAAGGACAACCACACACAGGACTGAGCCACTGCAAACCTCTAGATTTGGGGGAGTTTGTTTCTTTGCAGATCAGACTACAAAAGTGCAGACAAGCTCATGTCTATAGCTTCCCTGATGAGCAGCCTTTTCTTGGCAGATTTCAGTCTTTGCTGATCCAGGTTTAGGCACTACCTAATGAGCAAAGTTCAGCCTTTTTTCAGCTGCATCCTCTGCTCTCAGAGTGATTTGTTTTGCCCTCCCAGTTGTGTTTTAATGGCCTCTAAAACTTATACTTCTACCATAGTCAGCAAAAACAGCACTGGGATTCAGAGACTCACAGACAAACTGTCAAAATATGAAACCAACTGTTCATTAACATTTTTAACTGCAAAGAAAAGGTCTGGGGATCTATACAGTTAGTTTTCCCATTAAACCAATAGCATCAGAAGCATAACTATCATCTATGCATTCCTACCTTTAACTTAGCCCTGTAATGCGAGAAAAATGCCTTTTTTTATATAACTAATAATCATTATGAGGTGCTAATTGCCAGATTTGAAAACACTTCCAGCCTACATAATTTCATTGTTTACAATATTAGCTGCAAAAGCAAAGAGAATTGTTTGTGACACCCCTTGGACAAAGACCAGAATGTAGATTTGCATTAATGCTCCAGTAAACAAATGATCATCAAGGAAAAATTAAAACACCGAGGTGGTTTCCATTCTTCCTCTGTGCTCCCTGCTACTTCCAGCTTTGCCTTCTCCTGTCATTACAAGTATCTCAGCTGCATTTTCAAATGTTTGATTATCATGTAAGCATACTCTATAAAATGGTACATAATAGCATCATAACCCATATGTTCCCTACCATGACAGAACAAAAGCATTTCTTGTGTTTCGTTATAGGAACTAAATAGGAACTGTTCATTCAAATCTCCAACTTCCCCAAAATGAAACATAGAAAGTAGGTGTGAGCTACAGTGTTCTATGCAATCCAATGCAAATGTATGCAAATTTCTTCATATTAGAATCATTGTCTAGTTGTCATCCTCACATGGGGCACATCAAAGCCATATGACCTGATTTTGCACCTGCTGTTTAATTAAATTTACAAGGCAGACACTCTCTCTACTCCCGGTGATATACAAATCCATTTTTACTACTGCAGCTTCTAATTTACAAGGTAGTCGACTGCTGTGTTTCACTGTCAATAGCTGCCCAACTGCTCTTTGTTAAAGTGAAGATTAAAAACTGAAAACTGGCCACCACTTGAGTGTATGAATTAAAAGAAATATTAAACGTGATTTCCCTCTTCACCTTTTTAAAAAATCAGGCAAAAAGAAAGCTACAGTAGGAACACTTGATACTGATTATAACAGTCTTGATTTTTTCATTTCCCCTGCTGTGAAGAGGCCGAGACACAACACTTTTGTCAAGTTATCAATAGTTTTTTTCTGTTTTGCTGAAGCCATATGTTGAAATGTAGCAATGTACTAGTGCTAGTAGCAATGATATTAACAAAGCTGTCTCTTTTCCTGGATGATCATGCAAAGTTTTCAGTATTTATGCTATTGAATTCACGTCTTGCTTGGAAATGATTTTGCTGATCTTAATTTGATTTTTTCCCCCAAGAAACAAAACCTGTTATTTTTACTGCTTCCAGTGCACAGCCAATAAGGCTGCAATAAGTCAGTAAGTCAGAATGCTCAGCAGTATGAAATTTTTCTCCCTCTTTTAGACCAACTCATCAGCTGGTGCTCTGCTATATCTAACTTAATTAATGACAAAATATTATTAGTCATATTATTTAGGTGTGTGGAGAGCTGAAATTTTAAGTTACAAAAATGCACTAATTAATCTTTATTTCAAATAAAAATTGTAGACGCATAGCGTGGTTTGGATTGGAAGGGATCTTTGAAGATCATTTATTTCCAATCTCCCTGCCATGGCAAGGACATCTTCCTCTAGACCAGGTTTCTCAAAGCCTCACCCAACATGGCCTGGACCACTTCCAGAGATGGAGCAACCACAGCTTCTCTGGACAACAAGTTCAAGTCCCTTAACACCTTCAGATTGAAAAAGTTCTTTACATCCATTCTAAATCTACCTTCTTTTATTTTAAAATTTTGCCCCTGTCCTGGTGCTACAGGTTTTAATAAGCCCCGCTTAAGTATTGAAAGGCTGTAGTCTCCCCAGAACCTTCATGTCCTCTTGCTAAGCAAGCCTACTTGAGCTTAATTAATAAAAATTATTAGCATTACATTTAACTGAGAACTACTGCTAGCAACACACCAGATAATGGGAGGAAAACATCCTTTGCTCACTTCCTTTTGTAGACAGAACAAGGAAAAGCAGCAGTAATTGTAATACCATATTCACAAGTGGTAAGACGTTTTCTGCCAGCTACCTTTAACTAAACTATAGAAATTAGTTCGTTCTCACCCTGTTTACACTTAATTTAATGACATATTCTGTAGGTAGCTCTGAGGATAGATGGGAGAGGACAGGGGACCATTCTTCTGTGAGTTAAGCTGTGCTGTTTGTTACAAACTGAAAGGGTAGGTAGACGTTTTTGGGGCTGCCTATGGGTGGCAGCACACGTTCACTCAATGACAACTATATTTGCTAGAAAATTTAGAACTATTTAGAAATAAATTAAAGATGCTTCCCCCCACACCCCCTATTTTTTTCATTAACTACTTGGTGCAAATAACTGAGATTAGCAGTGTTTTCTGTTTTTCCAAAAGCCAAGCTTTGCCATGCTAAGAGGAAAAAAAAACAAACAATGAAAATATTTCTTAAGACTGTCTATCTCAAACCCTCCTGTCACAGTTATAATATGGAACAAATTAGCCCAAATTTCTGCACTGCTCCCTGCAGAGTTGCTGTAGCTGCTGTGCCCGTCTGTGGGTGACAGCAGCCAGCCCCAGAGCTGTCAGCAGCAGCCCAGGTGACCCCAGGTGATCACAGAGCTGTGATCCCTGTGCTGTGCCAGTGTGCATCCATGAAATGCAGTGGTACAGGCAGGATGCAGCTGTGATGCTTCTGGGAGCTCTCTGAGAAGAATCCACTCTTAGGAGACAGCTGTCTCAGCCCTCAGTCCTGCATTTATTAAGAATCTCATGCTTTTACATTAGCCCTGGCTCCTCTATAGTTTTCTTCCCAGACTCTGACATATATGCTATTTCTGAAGTTACTCAACACAGTTTTCCCTAGCTTCCTTGGGTTCTACATAAGTGCTTAAAGTTCCTTTAGAAAAGTTAATTTGGATCAAATGTCACCAATATTTTCAGGACACTGGGTGTGTATTTCCAGTATAGCTTTTCACTCCTAACTTCCCTCTTTCCCCTGAAAGTATGTCTGTGAGTGTGGAAGCTGTTCTTTGTAGGAAGGGAGCCACTTCAGGTGTGGCTCCCACTTCAGGGAGAGCTGCCACAAATGCATTGCCTCAGCAGGGCAAACTTTTCAAATAACCCCAAAAGTGAAAGAA
Source organism: Muscicapa striata striata (assembly GCA_030060385.1). Classification (NCBI taxonomy): domain Eukaryota; kingdom Metazoa; phylum Chordata; class Aves; order Passeriformes; family Muscicapidae; genus Muscicapa; species Muscicapa striata. Next base: position 1,355,907 of record JAREIS010000077.1, on the reverse strand, counting down.
AAAACAAACAACCCCAAACTAGGAATTAAAAGACCATATTTGATTCATATTTGGGCAGGTTTGGACACAACTAAAAGACCCAGTGGAAGTTAACAGCATAATTTTTCCTGTTTTTTTCTCATGTAAATGGTTATACACAATGTTCCTTTGTGTATACTTTGGACATTTTATAACATACATTTTAGACAGGAGACAATAATTAAAACTTAACTCTTAAATAAAATACAACTAAGTTTCTACCCAGTCCATTTTAGGTTGAAGTAATACCTTAATTTCCCTGTTGATTCATATTTTAATGAGGAAACTATTATTGCAGTATCTTCATTGTTTAATTAAAATTATAATTAGATATCAAAATGCTAAAGCACAAAACTAAGTTCTTGCTGAAGGATATCCTCAGGAAAACAAAGACTTATAAGGGTTTTTATGGCTTTGAGAAATTAGATGTGGTCACCAAATTGCATCTGATTTTTTTCAATAATAATTAACTCACTAAGAACATACTGGGCTGCATAAAGAATTACTGGATTATAGTTAGTAGCCTGTATAATGAAAAAGGTCATTCTTGATAATCAGTGTCGAACTCTAGGCCCTAAACTCTATAAATCAAGCAAATCAATGGTAAAAAGCAATTACACTTAGCATTTGCATAGTGTTAAAAAAATACAGACCACAGAACTAATAAACCTTCAGGATTCCAATCTAATTCATTTCCTCTCCACTTCAATATTAACAACATTCAATATTTCATCATTTTATATTGTGTAATATTTAGAGGCAAATAAAGAATAAGGTATGCCTCTTCCAGCAAGAATATACAATAAATAAGAAACTATAGATCCAAAAACATGTCATAAATAATAATATCGATACAGATGTTAAGTAAATAATTGATACCTAAGATAGAAAGTTCCCAGTTACATGTCAGAATCAGAAAGCAGGATAATAAAAACAATTTGGGGATAATCTGGTCCAGATGAAAGTATCTGTGGGATTAGAGGATGCAGAGAATTCCTGGAGATATGTTTTTTTCTGGTGCATCAGATAGAGGATGGGCAGGATACTCCAGCACACCTTGGGTGAAATATGAGATACCAGCTTGTATGAACCCAGACAAATTCCTGAACATCCATAGATGATAATGGGAGGTGTTGATATGCAGATATTACATTTGGACATTTCAGTCTTGAACTTAATCTCAGGGTAAGAACCTGCTGAAATGGTTGGACTCCACTTGCCTAAAGACAGGCACAAAGTGTAATCTGAGATGCCTCAGCACACCTGGACCTCCAGCTGCTCCAGAGGACAAGGATGTCCTTCTGGTACAGAGCCACATTGCAAAGTCTCAGGCCATGGGAGCAGCATTTCACTTTTCTGCCCATGTAGCTCAGCCTCATATATATATGTGCATATGTTTTCAAACAACCCAAGAAACATACTGGGAAGAAATCAAGCTTCTGGGACATGATGCAATATCAGATATAGCACAGACACAGAGAAAGCAGCTGTGACTGAAGCCCTGCTACTGATGGGCACTTGGTCCTGTTCAGAAAACACAAAACACAAAGCTTATGATCCCTGCAAATAAAGAGGGTTGGATTCAATCACCCACAATAATCCTTCTGTCTCATGGTACTAGGATAGGAAGTAGCAACTAATTTGTTTGATTACTATCAAAGAGAAGAATTTCTGTCACTTGAGATTCTGGTAAGGGAAGTCAGTCACAGCCTCTGCTGCACTTGCACCAGAGAGAAAACATGGTTTTATGATGAGATTCCTTGCCCATGTTCAAGTCACTACATAGCTCTGTATTGTAGTGTTTCATGACAAGCCTTGACAAGTTTGACCATTATTACTAGAAGTGATTTTATTAATTTGCATTTTAACAAGTTTGAAATTTTATTCCAGGTGATTTCTGACTATTGTAATTGGTCATCTTCTAAAAATGAGTATGATATGTATTATTCTAGGCAAAGACTGAAAAATTAGAAATAAAGAAAATTTAGAAGGAGAAAGAGTATATGGGCATTTTGACATTTTTTTTTTTTCATGTATGATATGAAAATATATAAATGAGAGAGTCAGAAAGGCAGATTTTTAAAATATCTTTCTAAAGAGCTGATTTAATTTGGACTCTTGTGCATTATCAATATCAACAGACTGCTAGCATCTATGTTCCCTGTGTAATTAAAGGTCTTATCCCTGCAGCTCCACAGATGTAAATTGAGTCCAGTATTTTTTCCAGCCTTGCATCAATAGAGGGGACGTTGCACACATTAGAATTTAAACTGGGTGACAGGACCAGAGATAAGATTTATTATACAGAAAACATCAGCAACAGGATTGACATAAAAGACAAATTTTAATTGCAAAAACATGGCAACAATGTCTTGTAGAGACAATATTACATTTTATTTCTGGGCTGTACTGAATGGTAAATATGTGCTGAATTTGTCACATGGCTTTGGGGGAGAAAAAACTCAAAAAATCGAAAAGGTTAGAACTTTTGTCCTTATGCCTTTAAAACAATTGGCAGATTTTTTCATATGTACTTACACGGAACTTTAAAAAATAATGGCTGTTCCTTACAAATGCTTCCTTTTGTCCCTCTGAAATATGCAAAACACTTCATTTCAGATGGAACAAGCTGTTTCATTTGAAGGAAGAGAACATTGGAAGGAAGGGGCTTGTGTTAGCAGGGAGAACAAATATTGATGTTATAATCTGGACCAACGCATTTTCATTGTGTTTTAGTTTGATTGCCCACATTGTCTTCTCATTAACACCAGCAGCATCTGGATAGCTGGGCTGCAATCTCCTCATCTGCGCTCGTGGAAATGGCCGTGACCGGGGCGGGACACGGAGGGGAAATCCCGCAGCTTCCCCCGAGCGCTCCGGGTTAAAACCTGCGGCTGGACACCGGGACAGCGCTGAGCCTGGCGTGCCCTGGCACTGCCCACGGGTCAGCATCACCCTGCGGCAGAGACTGCCCCTACCGCAAGCGTGGGGTGAGAGGGGACAGGCTTCTGCAGGGCAGGGTCACAGCCAGGAGAGGCTGAGACGGGAACAGGGACACATCCAGGAGAGGCTGGGACAGGAGCAGGGAGACATCCAGGAGGGGATGCGACAGGAACAGGGAGACATCCAGGAGAGGATGAAACAGGAACAGGGAGACATCCAGGAGAGGATGAGACAGGAACAGGGAGAGACATCCAGGAGAGGATGAAACAAGAGCAAGGAGACATGCAGGTAGGGGCTGAGACAGGAGCAGGGAGTGGAGTCAGAGCTCAAGCGCAGCCAGGTTTGTCCAGACCAAACCAGCCAGGTTTGTTGGATTTAGAGCAGCCAGGTTTGTCCAGACCAACCAGATATTTTTGAACAAGAGCAGCCAGGTTTGTCCAGACCAAACCAGCCAGGTTTGTTGGATTTAGAGCAGCCAGGTTTGTCCAGACCAACCAGATATTTTTGAACAAGAGCAGCCAGGTTTGTCCAGACCAAACCAGCCAGGTTTTTTGGAAGCAGAGCAGCCAGGTTTGTCCCAGTGGCTGCTGAAGGAGCTGCTGCCTGTAAGAGAGGGCTCTGAGAGGCACAGAGCTCTTTCCAGACTCCCTTCTAGATCATATAGAGTATTTTTAAAAACCTCATTTATTTTCTAATAATAGCTTTGTTTTTGAAAAGTAACAGGCTTTGTGTGCTTTGGTGGGCTCTAGTCAGCTGATGTCAGGGGATCCTTATTCTTCATGGAGTTTTTGTGTGAAAGTGCTGGTCAGGGTGGAATGTGTGTGTATAGGCTGGAATCCAAATTTTTGTAAGTCACATGTAATTCTGAGTCAGGATGTAAATTAAAAACATGCAACTATTTCAATAGTTTTTAGGGTTCTTTCCATTTAAAAGCAGCATGTTAGAGATGTTCACCCTTGCTGAAACTTTTCCTCATTTATTCAGGGTTGAAAAATGGCAGAGCCACATGTGCAAGACAATGGTAATTGAGGCAGAAATCAAGAGGTGAAAAAAGTGCCCTCTGACATGCACTCATGGAGCTGAAATGAAGCTAGAAAAACTCATGAGATAGCAGTCAAGACATGGAGATCACTGAAGATTCAAGGTAATAAGACGAACAGCAAAAACTCATCTTTAGTGAACTTAGTAGTAAGAGAAAGGGTGCTTTTCTGAAGGCATCCATACATGCTGCCCTCCAGCCCCCACCCCAAACCCTCTAGAAAGGAAAATTAATTGAGGATGAGATTGTTGCCTAATCAATTTTATTTCCAGCATCACACAGGCATGTTATTTTATGAAAAAAGGCAACAAAGTCTGGAAAAAGCCTGAGACATTAGGTCTGAATCTCCCTACTCTTACTTACACACACCAAATTACCTAATAAATATGGTTTATTTGCTCTTAAAGTTTAATGGACTTTGAGTTTCACACTGCCATGTTTTTGGCTTTTATTAATGCAGTAAAAACAACTTGTGCTTTATCTTCTAGTGGAAGAAATTCTAAACTCAGTTGCAGTAAATGTCCAAAAGTTCCCTCGGTCTGTCAAAGCCCCTGAATACATTCAAAACTGTGGTGGAAAATGGAGATTTTATGGAGTGTACAGGATGTTGTAACTCAGACTAAGTTAACAATTTGAAACATCTCTACATAGGTCTGACTGGAAAAAATATATATGAAAATGACAAGACAAAGTTATTTTAATATTATATAAAAATCTACCTCACACTGAGAGTTTTCACAGAGCTTTACAAGCTGCCTACCCCAGATGTAAAACAAAGTTTTCAGTCTTTCTCAATTTAATCTATTGAATTTTCTGATAGTTGAATACATATAGTCTTTTATGCAAATAGATATGTATCTTGACTATTTTTTATGTTTGCTCTTGCAAATGGGCATATTTGAGTTTAAATATGGTAATTTCTTTCTAAAGAAAATATGGCATATACAGATAATGAAATGGAATAACGTGTCTGTTCTATTTCTAACTTCTAGGGTTCCATACATGTGCAAATTAGAGACCACTTGAGGAGAAACATTTGCAATATTTTAAATTAATTTTATAGGTTAAAACACGAGAATCATGGGGCATGTCTAGAAAAGTTAAGTGCTTTCTCCAGCACTGCAAGTTTCTAACATTATTATACCCCCTGATTCCATAAATAAATAATAATAATAATAATAATAATAATAATTCATATTGTTTCTTGGGATCAAAATGTACTTGATACAATAAAATGGACATAAGTAAAGACAGTCCCTGCCACACAGAAAAATTAGCCATCAATTATGTTTGCTGAATCCTGTCTTTGTTGATGCTGTGCTTGCCCAAAGGAGCTAAAAGCCCTTTTGGTACTGGCCACCAGTTTCATTCTTTTGCCCACTTTCTTATGTTTGTCTGGTCTTTTGCAGTGTTAAGACCTGCTCAGGTGAACCTGTAAGCTGCTTCTACTACAACTGCATCAGTGTTTTCCTCTGTACCAGTCTCATTATAAAAATTGTCATTGTAGAGCTGGTCTGCAAAGCCACTGACCTCTCTCTACTAAGTTAAATTATGAACTTCTGGGGGATAGTCTGCAACTTGTTTGAGCCTCTATTAAACAGAAAAGTTGACAAATAAAATAAATGTTAAATATATGAGTAAAATAAAACAAATTTGATTTTGGTATCATAAAAGTCAAGGCAGACCTCCAGAAGGAGCACCTGGTTTGTGGAATCACTGTTGAAGCCAAAGACTTGTATGATGTGAAACACAAATGACACAGAAATGAGATGTGAGTGATCAGTGGAATTTGTGACTCTGTTACATGTTCTAGCAAAGGACATTGAACAAAATAGGTGCAGTGAATTCTCTTCCTTGAGCCAGGAAGGGATAAAAGGATCAAATTCTTCAGATACACTGCAGGCAAAATGAAAGGGATAAATGAATGTTTTATGCCAGACTATCTCTATTCCATCTGAAATCTGGTTTTAAGCTGTTCTGAAGTAACAAAAATGAAACAAGCATTTTTCTAGACAAATATCCAGAACATATTTAATATAAATGCTCATGTGTAGTTGTAATTTTCTGTTTTCACAATCCTACAGTTGCTGCTTGTGAATTTACAGCACAAACCCATCAATTCACCAGTTCAGCTGCAGTAAAGTAGTACATCATGACTCTCTTCTTAAAGAATACATCTCTTATCAAAGAAATCTAGTAATATTTTTCAGAAAGACATGCAGTTTATTAACTTCCAAGCAAGTAACAGTGTCCTAGGACACTGACAGCCTGGGGCACCCTCTTTTGCCCTTCACCAGACAGACTCTTAAAACTAGTGTTCTATACATAGTAAATTGAATAGACTTCTATAAACAACTTAAAAACAAGCAAAATAAAAGTGCAACATCAATTAACAAATTTGAAATTAAATTATAAGTAACTGAAATTTACTTCAAGGGGTTAAGGGATTTCAAGTTCCGATGTTACTTTATTGCTGATCAGATATGCTGTATTCACAGTTTCACCTAAATATGAAGTAAAGCTATTATATTATAGTAGTTCCTTATGAAAAAGACAAGGAACATGATTATTAGGTGGTTCTGGAACTAAAATCCTCCTAATTTCAGGCTGCTGTAGGATAGTTATTTCTCTTTCTAGCATACAAGCTAGTGGGAAAAAAAAGGTAGATAAGTACATGTATACAGGAGTTCCCCACTGTAACTCCACAAACAGCACATACACATAAAATTCTGTGTGAAATAAGAAGGTTTATATTCAGATTGAGAAAAATAAAGTATATCAAAATTCAAGTTCCCTGGATATTGAAATTTACATGTCTTACTAAATCATTATGGTAACCTTCAGTTACAAACTGATTGTTTAACTTGGTGAACTCTACAAGTTTCCTTTTCCTCCAAACAGGTATTAATTCCACGTGGCTTCATTATAGCACTGCAGATTGAAACTTAAAAAGGGAAAAATTTACCTACAGGCTATAAGAAACATGAAAATGTTATTTTACTGATATTAGAAACAGATAAATTCAGTTTCTTTGTGGGTGCCTCCTAGGTAAACCTATAACTGCCCACTTCGCTTTCTACTGTGGCTGCCCCTGGTTTCTTTTGTTTCATCCTGACATTAATTGCTGCTTTTGCAGCAGAACAGCATCACCTTAAACTGGGAACATTCTAACCATCAGCTTATGTTTTGCTGTGAGTATATCAGCTTACCAAGTGCTGTGGTCTAACTCCAGCCAGCTCAATTCCATGTGGCTGTTCGTTCATCTCTCTCTTGCTGGGATGAGGAGCGAATCAGAATGGCAGAAATGACAAAACCCATGGACTGAAGTAAAAATGGTTTAATAGGTAAAGCAAAAGCCATGCACATAAGTAAAGCAAAACAAGGAGTTCATTGTTGACAGGACAAAAGCACATAGCCTCAAGCTGCCCCAGGGGAGGTCCAGGTTGGACATTAGCAGGAGTTTCTTAATGGAAAGGGTTGCTAGGCATTGGAATGGACTGTCCAGGCAGATGGGGCTGTCACTGCCCTTGGAGGTGTTCAAGAAACAACTGGATGTGGCACTTACTGCTACCAGTTGAGAAGGTGGTGTTTGATGAAAGGTTGTATCATTGATCTTAGAGGTCTTTTCCAATATAAATGATGCTGTGATTCTGTGTTCAGCCAGGAAAGCAGGTCTGCATTAGACATAATGGTGACTTGGGAAGACAATTGCCATCAAACATGATGTACTGCTGATGTACTCACAGCAAAACATAAGCTGATGGTTGGATTGTTCCCAGTTCAAGGTGATGCTGTTCTGCTGCATCCTTCATCCTTCTCACCCAGCTTTACATGCTGAGAACAGATATTGGGTCAGGCAGAGGTCAGAGGTCCCAGCTGTGTCCCCTCCCAGCTCCTAGTGCATTCCCACCCCACTCACTGGTGGGGTGGGGTGAGGAGAGCAAAAGGGTTTGACACTGTGAGCCCTGCTCAGCAGTAATGAATTAATCTCTGAATTATTGAAACTGTTCATCACAAATCCAAACCATGGACCCATATCAGCTACTGTGAAGAAAATTAACACTCTTGCAACCAAAACCAGCACCCTGAGCAAGACAGCAAGAACAACAAAATTCTCTTATGGTATGCCTTTTTAGGTATCCATGTCTTTTCAGAGAAGTTTTACTTTCTATCCTTTTTTGGTTTTTCTAAGGAATCTTTACTCAACATTTTAAGATTTGTAACAACCCACAGGGGAATGGAATCAAATATAATACTATATTCATAAACCACAAAAAGTACTGATTAGAGAGAGAAAAAAAAAATGTTTGATCAGATTGAAAAATGCACTATGAAACTGCAGAGATCTGAATTTTTAAAGGCTTATTACCATATTGCTGTGCTCAGGGAAATGACTACACATCAGTATACATTTTAATTAAAGCATAAAGTTTTAAGGCTAGATTCTATTGAGTTCTTACTCAGCATACCCAGAGGGCTCCCCTCCCTATTTGATAAAACACGTGATTTTACTGACCTGGAAACTTATACTTTTCTAAAAATTGCAAACAGCTATTCAATAAAAGAGATCTCAAATATGAAAAACCTGTTCAGATTTATACAGTTTATATAAGTTTCTTGTAGATTTAGAGTCCCTATCAGGAGACTTGATTATTGAGAGGCATATTTAAAATTTAGCTATGAAATTATGAGCCTGCTATGTAAAAAATAAAGAAGTGGTGATCAAAAAAGCTCAAATGGGTGATATTACTAATATTTTTGTGATTATTGCAAGCACATGTTCATCTGGGATCCTGTATATATACAGAAAAAGTATATTTTTCCCTGTTTTAATACATATATATATATAAAATATATATGTATGTGTCTATGTCTATGTCTATGTCTATGCCTATGTCTAAACAGGATTGCAACTACACTTTTAGAACTTTCATGAAGGGGAATACAATAAGGTGTGTGTTTATCTTAGCTTTAAGTATCTAGTTTATATGTTGGGCTGGGAGATCAGTCTCTGTAGTCTCCCTGTACAGCCAGCAGAGAAAATTAAGTTTTTCCCAAGACAAATCCAGTGTACCCTTTTCAACAGGTTGCTCTGCATCAGCTTCCACAGGGAACCTATTTCTCTCTTTTTGGCTAGGTAAGAGATAAGCCTCTTAACTTTGGTCATCCTTTGTCAGCATGGAAACAAGGTAGTTGTGTCAGTTCCTTATATGTGTCAATTAAGAGCAGTAGCTTTCTAGTTGAAATTTCAGTAATCCATTCTGGTATCTAGAAGCTGCCTTACACAGTATTTTGTTCAATAGAAATAATAAAACAAGAGTATGGAGAGATTTGGTCATCCATGAAAAGCTGATTTTCTGCCATGATCCCATACAGCTTGCTTCACACAGTTTACAAATTGTTCTAGATAAATTTTCTTTATCTAAAGAGAAGAAAAAGGACAAATATTATCCTTATGAAGTTGTTTGGCGTGACCATTTTACATGAAATCCAAATTGACAAGATCTGTAGAAATCCTATTTTGCATCCCTCAATTTTTCTTCATGTTCTTTGACCTTAAAAAAAAAAAAAAAAAAAAAAGTCTGGGATCACTAGGAACCATCCAATGCTATCTCAGCTGAGGTGGAGTAGGTACAAATTCAGTTCCCTCAACCAGTTCAGAGCTCCATGCCTCAGCACTGTCCTCTGAGGACTTTCCCCAAGTGTATTTTTGATTGGGTCTAGTGGGACTGGACCTAGCACTTTCAGAGCTGGCTTTTAAAGCTTATTCCTCCATGATTTCTCTTAGTCTTGGCAAGAGTTAGAAATATCTGAATTTTTGTTGAAGTCTGTCAAAAGAAAAGTACATCATGTTAAAAAAGCTCTGAAGTTTGAAGACTATGTCTTTTTTGAAAAAAGCTTAAAAAATATTATTTTGTATGTGGTTTTCTTGTAAACACTGTTCTCAAATGTTGTCCTTGGTGTCTGAGGCATGTTTGTACTGCCTTCTTCCCTTTCCATGTCCAAGATCATGACTTGGCCCTGACCCAAGACATGAATGAGGTGTTCACCCTTTTCTTCATTTCCTAATGATGAGTTTTGCATGGGTGAAAAGGACCATGAGAGCTGGTAAGATACTTTGCTGTGATCCTACATGTTCTTAGTCCAAAGAGTGAAGGCACCATGACCACAATGGCACCATCTGTGTTGCTTCTTTCCTGCTCACAGAGGAAAGCAACTCAGCTTACCTTACCTTATCCTGCTACCCATCCCTTCATGGGCTTGAATTAACACTGCCATACTGCTCTATAATGTTCCCTAATGTTCCCAGATGTCTCAGCTTTTTTTGTTGTTGTTGTTTCTTGTGGGGTTTTTTATGGGTTTTTTTCATGTTTTTGTTTTTGTTCATTTGAGTGCTACGACCATTTAACTATAATTTTGCATATTCACATCCTTCTCTTCAGTAATTCTTGAATCCTTTGGTAATACTATACCTTAGACCTGCCCTCCAGCTGCAAATACATGGCCTTAGGGAGCAGGAGGATGGCATTGACCATCAATGTTTTTCTCCAGTGGTTCAACTGGGCTATTCTGGCAGTAGCTTTATTTCAAGTTTGTTTGCTGAAGCTCCTGGAAAAGGCAGATAAATGAACAGTGAAAGCTGATAGTCATGAGTAACCTGGACACTGAAATATTTCTGTAACTTTTGAATTGGATAGTTTTAGAGAGTGAATACATCACTTTCCTGCTGCACTGGTCCCAAGAATGGGGGAAATAAGGTTGGCAGATCAAATTGTTTAGTGTGAGTAGTTTACTTAACCAGGCCGAATTATGTTTAGCAACATTTTGGAGAAACTTATTTTCAGGAGTTTTTAACTTTAAATCTTCATTTCCCAGTCTATCCAATACAAAAAAGAGGAAAAAGGAGACTGAGATAAGATGCTTCTCAGAAATATTTTTGAAATCAGCATATGTAACAAAAATCTTGGAAAGAGTTTCTGTTTAATCCCAGAACATTGTAGTTGCTTATCTCAAAGTAGAGAAAAAGCAAGTAGAGATGGTGCACCTTTCCTCTAACACCTTACAAACTTTCAGAAAGGACTGTGTGAACACATATGTGCCTCAGTTATTAGATTTTAGGTTTCTTTTACTAAAACTTTTGTAGTGGCATTGGCAACATTCTGGTTCCTGTTTGGCAGACTCTGGCATCCACCTGAGTGGGCTGTGGATAAGGTACAATTTAAGGAGGAAAAAACAAATTTGTCAGCTGATTGCTGTACTGCAAATTATTCATGCTTCTGGGACCCCAACTTCTCTTCAGAATGTGGAGTGCTTTTTCTCCTCTCTGCACAGTTTTCTGCATTGCACAAGGAGATTTTTCCCATCCATAAGGCCTTCTGTAAAACAAAACAATGGGGACCCAAATAGAGATAAATTTATTTCCTTTGATACTTGAAACCTGCAACAGGAATAAAAAAGAACCCAAACCAGACACTCTTCTTCAGGCTCAAATAATCAACTGATGGATTCTGACCTAATTATACTGAAATCAACCACATGCCCAATGCATGGATTTACATCCACACACCCAGTAACTGACTCCTGAAGCCTGGAAAGAGCTGATCTGTAGCTGAGCAGGAGGTTGCCAAAAACTGAAATTATTTATTCAATATTTGTTGCTTAAATAATGAATTTGCTTAAATAATAGCATAACATTTCCACAGCACCATACATATTCAAAGCAGTGTCCAAACAGGAACTGTTTAATTAATTCTTACAGTACCCCCTATGAAGTAGTTAAGTAAGTTAATGGGAGTTCACAGGCTCTCAGGATTGATTAGAGCAGGCAAGCAAGGAAGTGTTTTGCTCTGGCTGATGATGTGAAAGGATAGATGAATGAAGTGGCAAGAAAGATTCGGTTTTTTGAGCTCTCAAATTTTTAAGACAGTCTTTCAGGAATTGAAATGACTATTATCAATATTAAAATAAAGCTGTCCTTTAAGAGTCACTCATATTATATTTGGATTTTTTACTTTATTCCTGGTGAAAGTATATTTATTTTTTCATCAGAGTTAGTGTTATTATATTTTAATGATTATTTAGCCTCACTTTCCAAAAGGATTATTTTGTTTATCACATGGGCAGCAGGCTGTGAGTGATGCAGATATCTACTCTTTGGTGGCTTTTAGGTGAAATGGTAGCAAAGACACTGTCACTCAACAGTGGTGATGGGAGTTCAACATTTTAATTGGTGTCCATCACTGAAATGCAATAAAAAGGAAAATTAAAAATAGAAAAATACAAAACTTGAAATGAAAAATATAAACAATGATCCAAAGTAAAAGAATAATTTCCCTTCTTACCCTAGGTTTTCTTCATTTACAACCTATCAGCTCAGCTTAAGAGTTTAAGAGGGTATAAATGTTCTTATGTGAAAAAAGACAAATGATGGGGCTCCTGAAATGATCAGAATATTGGTAAAAGTAAAGTAATATAAATCAAAATTTTACCTATTCTTGGCTGCAGTCATCTCCCACTCAGCAGCCAAGAACTGTGTGACTTGTGTCCTGCTCTCCAGCTGGACTGACTGTCACAGTCAGAACCGTGAGAGCTGACTATTATTCAGGGACGTAGGGGAAAAATTGTGTGGGTAAGATGCTTTTAAAAAGGATACCTGCTGGGAACCATTGCATTAGACTTTCTTAGAGAGCCCTTCAGCATCTGAAACCTGTGATGGAAGAAAAGACAGAGGGTAATCTGCAAAAGCAGGTTATTTAAAGAATGATCTTTCCTGCTTTCAAAGCTGACATCATAGATTAGTGATCTGTTTCAGAAGCTGCAAGACATGGCTCCTGCTTTCCCCCCCTAATTTCCTTTTCAAGGAGAAATGTTTTAGTGTAGAGGTTACTTAGTAACTCAAAGAACCTCTACAAATAAAAATGATGGAAGGTTGTTTTTTTCTATTTTAGGAAATTGCCTGAAGCAAAGCGTTTTTTTGTCGTGTTTGGAGTTCATATGCACATTAAAATTGCTGACATTCCATTCCATTTCTTTTATTTCAATCCTTGCTCTTTTCTATTTCTGTTTCTTTTATTTTTTTTACCTGAATCACACCATTTACAAAAGTCCATTAGCAGACATCTTTTGATAGTCTTTATTTTCTGCCACCTTAGCAAAAATAACTCTCAAGTTATTTCCACCTCCTGCAGCTTAAAACTGGTGATTAACATTTTCTGGAGATCTACAGCAGAAAAAAAATGTCCCTCAGAAGGAGGATATGTTGATGCATTATGCAAATATTTAAGTAGGATTTGGTAGATGTGTACCTAATTTTTGTGGGGTTAGAGCTGAAGTGTAAAAGTTTCATTGTCTGTGTGTTGGTTATTGTGATGTCACAAGGCAAAACATCTGAAAAGATATATTAGAGTGAGATTAGAGACATATTGAGACTTTTTTGCATCCATTAATACCACTATAAAAGCTAAAAGGTAAATTTTATTTTCCATTCCTGAGAGCTGAATTCTAGGACCATGGAGGATTGGGTCATGGTCTCCACCTTCCCTAACAAAAGGTTATGATAAAATTTTTTAATCATTAGAAATGTTTTCACTTAGAGGAAAGAAGGGTAAAATAGTCCTCTGCATCCCATTCTAACAGTGTCATAGGGCAGGAAATGGGTACACTGTGATAGCTGCTGTCCTGTACATATTCTGCTCTGAAATTTATTGTATACAATGTTTTCTAATTGCACCTTTAGATGAGAAAAAAATATAGAAAAGGTATCAGTGCCTTGATCTGATCTAGATACTTGAGGTAAATAATTATTTTCACAGCATTTGATAGAGAGAAGATGATGGTTGGCACTTAAAGAAGCAGCAGGAGCAATTATTGCCTGGGTTAGGACTGTAAAGTCATTTATACATTAAAAGTAATTATCATGCCAGTTTCTTTACTGAATGAAAGCCATCACTATATTTAATAACGGGAAACAATTGAATTCCAAATGTTATTCATAATTAATTTTTAGCTATTGATTATCTTCATAAAACAACAATCAAAACAAAAAACTTCAATCAAAACCAGAAAAAGGAGCTTGCTAAGTTCCACTTCCAGTAAGATGTGGGTTTTTTTGCTTGACCAGAAATGGTGTCCATTAACTCAATGGCATAAAAGTGTGCTTTAGCCACAGACATGTAGCCAGAACACAGCATCATTCCTGTAGCAGACTATCCTCTTCTTAAAAAGGGTTTTTTAAGGGCTATCACTTCTAAGATCATAAAAACTTAAATTAGACAAAATCTACATTCTTCACTGTGTGGCTTTATATGTTCCATAGCATTCTTGAATTCTCCACATATAAAAGTGTTTAGCAAGAAAGACATTAGCAGAAAATTATGTCAGAATAATGACAGATACATAACGAGTGAAACATGGAATCACTGTTTTGGTGCCTAAAAAAATCAAAGGAGGGTGGTTTTGCAGTTTTGTTCATCAGATACTTACCTGTTCTTTACTAATTGAAGATGAACCTTTATAATCTGGATTTGTTTAACTAAGTTTTATGTCTAGGTGTCTTAAGAGAAGAGCACACATGATTGTAATGAGTGTAGGGGGTGGGAACAAGAGTCCGACTGGATCTGTGTCTTGTTTGAAGGGCTGCAAAAGAAACACCTCACAGTCTGCAGGAGCAGAACAAGAAGGCTTGATCCTTCTCCTAGCCTTCTTTCAGACTCCATGTGTTTCTTGAACCAAGGAAGATTTTTATAATTTTTGTGTCTTTGATGGTCTTCCATGTCTTCTACTGAATGCCTGCCCCATTTTACCTTGATTCCAGGTAAAACTTCAGCATTGAAAAGATCTTTTGTCAGCCATTTCCCAAGGTCTGCTCTGCATGGCATGAGGGAAAACCAACATCCATAGGTGATCAACATCCATAGATTAAGTACATCTAACCGTTTAAGGCCACTTGATCTTTCTCATAAAATAAAGATATACAAAGGAAATATTACTTCCTGAGGTAGATTTGTCACATAAGGAACTATGGCACTTCATGACTTCTTTTGCAATTGTCATAGGTCAAAGTAGTATGTACTTCCTAACAGTCTCATATTTGTATAGTTTGCAAATTTTTTTAAAAATCCCATTAGAGGTTATGTATGTGTGTCCATGTACATATGTGTATGAATATGTATACCCCATATATAGAGATATATCTCCATTAAAATTGAAAGGAGTTGTCAGAGCCAGCAGTTCCAGTGCATGTATTGTGTACAAAGTGTTTTTCACTACAGCCATCATTGCAACATCATAATCTCTATTTCATTGTATTAGTAAAATTTGTAGTTCAAAAGTGCTTGTTATTGTCCCCCATTATTGAAAGTCCTGACATACCATTTGAAAAAAAATGTGTATAACTATATAGACCTTATTTTTCATCCAGATTTCATCACTCTGTGTTTTTCATGTGCTCAAGCTATGGAAAGCTAAAATGACACTCAGGAAGTAGCCCAGATACATTGAGGTGCTCCTGCTGTCTTTGTTTACTGCTGTAAAACCATGAAATTGTGAATATGGGATTTAAAAAATTATCTATTTCACTTTTAAAATGGAGGCTTTTCCATCAATTTTTTACACCTGTTTACCTAGTGTCCACCCAAAGGAAGTCAGTGAATTGCTGTGGATTATTACAGATGGTTGCCTGCATAAACAACAGCTGTAGCTGTTCCCTGGCTTCTTTAACCTTAGGAATCATGGGGTCTTGTCCATGTTGTTATGTTATAGCTGATGTGCTTTTGTGCCAATTTTTAGTCAGAGATGATGAACTGTTTATCACTTTGTCAGTGGTCACATTCTTTTTTTCATACCTATTCCTCTTTCCATCTTCATTTGCCTGCTGAGGTTATGTGGGTTTTCCATATTCTGAGATGAGCAACTCTTTTCCTCCCTTGTGCAAACTCTTTGAAGTCAGGGTAGGGTTGATAGCAGGTATTTTGTGCATCTTTACCACTGATGTGAAATTCTTTCATTCGGTGTGTTGCACTGGGATCAAGACAAGAATTTTCATTCTTTCTGTAGGCAATCCTCCCATTGACTTTTGCAGGTAATTCTGGCAAGCCTTGTATTTGACTTAAGATACCAAAAAGGTTGTTTGTTGGGTTTTTTGTTTGGGTTTTTTTTTTTTTTTTTTTTTTTTTTTGGTTTGTTTGGCTTTTGTTTTTGTTTTTTTTTTTTTTGTTTTTGTTTGTTTTCTTTTTCATTTTGTTCATGTTCAGTATGATCAGTGAATGCCATAAAACCAGAAAAAGCAAATTCTACATCAATATTTAAAGCTTTGATGCTGTTTTCATTTGTGTCTAGAGTGCAATATCCAGAAATTGATCTTGCACATGCAGCTTATGAGACAACTTCTGCAAGACTTTTTTTTTTCTGTGTTGAAATCATTCCAGGATTGGGATTGGGGATTTTCATAACTGCATTAGAGAGTGGAATAAATATCAGAGATAACTTGCATTTATGTAGCCTATTTTATAAACAGACAAAAAGAGTTGAGAAACCATTTTTTACAATTCCATGTTTCTCTGAAGCCAGTATGTTGTTTCAGTCTGGAGAAAAGAAGCCAATGTTTAAATTGAAAAAATCCCCCAGAAGATCTCCATTACAAGTCTATTTGAAAAAAAAAAAAGCTACCTCCATTTCTCAGCTTTGTTTCAAATCCAAAAGTGAGACAGATTCTTTTCAAGTTTCATAGGTAAGTGTGGATCAATATGGAATTCATTCAAAGGGCTCTAACTTGATCAGAGCTATAACTGTTTGGGATAAACTGTGCAAAATTGCATTCCTTTAATTTACTAAAAGAGCAAAAGATTGGCATAAAACATTATTCAGCATAAATTTAACAAATATTTGAGGGTAGAGTTACCGATTTGTTCTATCTGAATTTTCATATTCAAGGTAATTTCTTTTATTTTTTATGATACAATCCAAAGTCCACTGAAGCTAATGGAATTTGCATCAGATCCTAATTTAAAAAAAGGAAAAACGTTTTGCATACCAAAATATCAGTCTTAACTAACAAAACATAACATAACTTGTTCAATCTTGGTTGGTTTTTTTCCCTTCCAGTTTCTCCATCCAGCTCCATAAGCAGATGTGCAATTATCACTTGGGTACCTACAATTATTGGTTTCATGGTACCTGTCATGCTCAAATGTGCAGGTTTTCAGGTTACAATTTAGACATGAAAACTTTGACTCAGCAAACTCTTAAAGCCATTATGCCTTTGCTTATTAGCTTGAATTTAGACACTAAGCACTTTTCTAATTTGAGACCTCCTTTTGTCATATCTGCCCTGTCGTATCTGCTGATATATATTTAAATAGCTGTAGGACAAGCATGATGTGAGGTAAGTGTTGTGCCGATGTAGGGCAGGTCAGTTTACATTCCCCAGCCCTTTTGCAGAGTTTAAATGTTTTGTTGCAGCCATAGCAATCTTTATTGCTCAGTTTGGGTGAGTAAGAAGGTCTAAATGCTGCCACTGGTGAGCAGAGTTTCATCAAGAAGGGTCCATTGGAAGCAGGTCTGCTAAAGTCACGCACATATGACTGTCTTTGTCTGCTAGAATAATCAGTAATAATCCTCAAGTAGGGTAAAAAAAAAAAGGAAATTTAATTATTACAAGTTATCAAGTCATAAAATTAATGTTCCAACAATTTTATTGCAAAGTCCTTGATTATGAATGTAAGATAAGGCAAGATTATGGGAAGGAATAAATCACAACATAAAGTCAGAGCGCTAGGATTTAGAATTTCAAAGCTTTTAAAAATGGTACTTTCTGTCAAAATCCCTGGGCAAAATGAATAGGAGTTGAAGAAACACTAAGAGCAAGTAAATTCAACTATACAGGAAAATACCATTAGTGTAGGGTAAAATATTATTTACATGTCAGAGCCATTCCTTAGCAGGTAGTCTGGGTTTATCTTCAGCTTTGTGCAACTGCAACACAAAAATGATGAGGGCATTCAATTCCCATCAGCTGGATAAAATGCAATGAAATTGGAGTCACTAGGTACTCATTTGGCTAAACAAACAAACAAACAAGCAAACAAGCAAACACACAAATATATATCCCATTGTACTTACCTTCTCTTTAGGAGGGAGTAGAGGTCATAATCTCAGAAGAAAATAGTCTAAACTACAATATATACTTGATTTTCTTAAACAAGTAGTAGCCAAGGGACTCTGTATTTGCTAAAACTGTGTATTGTCCATAATACGCCTGAAAGAAAAGTCTGTAAATAGTTCTTTCCAAGATATAAATAAAGATGCTCCAATCAACCAGCAAGGGGAGATTTAAGCAATTAAATTTTTCATACAATTTACAAAGGTAAGTACATTACCCCTATAACTGACCTTTTAAAAGAGATAATAAATTATTACCTAGGCAAACACCAGGATCTGAAATAAATTATAATTATGTCTTCATGTTTTGAAACACAGATGTCTCTACTTAAAAATTTTTCTCAGAGTATAACACAGTAAAGACAATTTAAAAGCTCAAAATTAAGGAGAAAAAAAGTACAAATGTTCTTTCTCAAAATTTAGATCATATTACAAGGCTTCCACATAAACATACACTCCTTTACATTTTGTGAATCTACATGTCTGTAAAGCTTCAAATACAAATTATTATTCATGGTTTTCAAAAGCAAATTTGCAAAATATACGAGGCCACAGTAAATCAGTGTATCTCTTCTGCACAACAGAAATTTAGAATTTCACTCACACTAATTTTTTTTTAACAGCTACTCAAAGACCATCTCCCATTTCAAGTTATTCTTTTGTAGTCACTCAGTTGTTCTATCTTCTACTTTAAAAAAAATATGATACCACAGGTAATACAAATATATTTTTATAAACTGATACTTTAGTTCTTTGTAGTATTTACAGACCAATATTTTGAGCTTAAGGCAAGTAAGAGATAAGCACAAGCTTAGGATTTTGTGTTTTCTCCTTAAAAGGCTGGATCAGTAACCAAGATACAATCTTCTGTAGAAAGTCCTGAAATGACAGCCTATACCTAATAATCAGTCTGGTCAAGATCCCAAAGCAAGCAGTGTTTTCTTTCATTGTTCTGAATAAAGAAAACTCAACAAATTTAGGAACAAATTTCATGATTTATCTTTTACATAACAAGCTACAGGTTTCCTTGTGATTTGGAAAAAGGACCTGCTGAATTTAACATTTACTGATCAGTAATGCAGACCCACTACCAACTTCTCAGGCTGCAGATGAAAGGTCAAACCACAGTCCATTACATACCATCTGTTTCTTGGTAGAGGTCTTCCATTGCTGTCAGAGGAGAGGTTCTGCTTAGAAATTAATCAGACACTTATAAGGCTGCACATTCTGAATGTAACTGTGTCTGTAGACATTGCTACACATTTCTGAATACTTATTCCAGATCTATATCAACATAAATAAAATCAATTCTCATCCTATTGACTACTACTTTATTCCATCCTTTCAAATATTACAAACTTGGCATAATAGATCTATATTCTAACATGTGAACATTCTTATTTCTTTATATCTTATACCAGATGCCCAGTTGAATTGATTGATAGGACTCAACTGAAATCACAGGGGCCTGGGCAGTTAACAAAAATAAGCATCTGGCTCCTGGTCTCCAGCTTGTGAAAAGTTTTTTATTTTTTTCCCCCTTTCTGATAATGAGCTGACATTAATTTTCTGTGTCTTGACAGGTCACAAGCCCTCATGCAAATGCCTTGTGTGTAAACACACCTGACTGTGTTTCAGTGCAGAGCACTGGGGGCCAATTGCAAAGGAGAGTGAGAAAGGGGAGGGAATGCTGAAGTGCTGGCTGCTGTTATTTAGTGATTGATAGCTGTGCTTTTATCAGTGCAGTGGGAGCTGTCAGAGTGGCCTGAGCAGAGTGCAGCTGCTGGCTCTGCACTCCTCCAGCAGCCTGGCTGCTGCCCTGCAGGCGAGCCAGGTGGCTCAGGATCTTTGCTGGGATCTTTGCTGGAATTCACTGACTCCAGCTTCAGGTGTAGGCCACTCTTGCAAACCTTCTCAAGGGGCATGTATGATTAACTCCAAGAAACACTCCAAAACAACATCTGAAAAATTATGCTTGCCGTAAGTGTTTGGTGATTAAAAAGAGAAAGGCAGGGAAAAACAGCACAAAACAACAGCAAACCCAAACCAAAACAAGCTGTTAGGGAAAAAGTGTTTAGGAAGGCTTGGCTGTAATTGTGCAGGTGCAGAGGTTGGGAAGATGCCAGGTCATGCTGATGCCATAGGGTTTGCATTTGCATTTTTCAGGATTGAGAAGTTTCTGAGGTTTAAAAAAAAAAAAAAAAAAATTATTTCAGAGTCAGTAAGCTGGCAATGACTTTCAAAGTTGAGAGTGAAATTCTTTCAGTGCTGTCACTGAAACCCCATCCCAGTCCAAAGGACACTTGCAGGAACCCTTCCCTGTTCATGAGTGTGCTGGCAGACATAGTAGCAGTATGACTTCTGAGCAGAAGAAAGCAAATATTGTATTCTGCCAATATCAGAAGAGGATTTTCAAAACACTTTGAAGAAATTGGTCATAAACCAACCTCCCATGAAGACAAGACTGAAAGTCCTTCTAACTTTGCTGGAGAAGACCTGAGGACATGAGGAATTAGGACTAAAAATTAAGCCCCCATAACATGAGCATCTGTGTCTTCATCCCTATTCATTATCAAGCAGACATACAGAATCTTGCATTTTGTTCATCTGGTGCAGTAAAGGGAGGCATAGTTTGGGCCCTCATTAAAAAAAAACTATCTGTAGTAAAAAAAGACAGCTGGAAAGGATTGCACCAACATGTTGGTTAAAACACATTTATCTGAAAAAGGGCACAAAGAGGGACAGCCATATTATCACAAACATGGGTAATTGATTTGTAGAATTATTGTGAATCTTGAAATGGAAGAGACTTCAGAGAAGTTCATAGAAGCTTTTAAAGCCAAAACATATGTGGAATGAGTAGTATTTTTGCAGATATTTATGCAACTTGATTTTAAGCTTATTTTTCTCCCTCATTGGATAGTCTAAAGCTTTGAAAATGCATAAAAGTCAAAGCCACTTTGATGAAAAATGGGCATTTTCTCTAGTTCAGAGCAAGTAGTCTCTATTTTATTACTTACTAACAGAAAATTGATTTTATTTTTTGGGGGATTGTTAATAGCTATTTTTGTAATTAGTTGTTTAAAATAAAACCATAGTTCAGAAAGTAGGGCATCTGCAGCATCCTAATTTAAGATATAACATCACAAGTTGCATGTGATGCTGAAACATGCCAGACTCCCTGCTGCTCCTGCTTTCATTTACTGCAGCTGCAAATCAAGGTGTCTATAACTGATGAAAAAAGTTTTTTGCAGGTCTTACCAACTACAGCAAGTAGCTGATTCATCAAAAATGGCTTTCAGGATGGTGCAAAAAATCTAGTTTTGAGAATGCTTTGATGTTTCCTGTAATATTGTGCAGTGGCTTCACTATATTTTAGCCTCATTATTTACTGATGAAACCTGTCTTCTGGCCTCCTACTAGGACAGGGTTTCTGTTTTCCCATCCTCATCATGAAGAGCATAGTTTTGTCTGTTGCTATGTTCTCTATTCTCCCCCAGCTCTGAAGAAACGTAGCAGGAAAAGGATTTCTCATTCTGGCTCAACTGCTTCATTGTGGAGACTCAGAGAGAGAGAGGAAAAAAAAAAAAAGAGAGAGAGAGAGAGATTAATGTCTGAGAGAGCAACCTTGTTTTCTTCCATACCTCTGATGCCTGCACCAAATCCTTTACTCACTTGCTTGACAGAGATGCTGCAGAGACATGTATCCCACTAGAAATAAAGGCACAACACACAGAAATAAGCAAAGTGCCTGCAGACTGGGCAGATTGCTTCTCTGTTGTACAAGCAAAGAGAGAACATGTAGCATTCATCCCATTTTATAAATGAGAAAGTCGCAGAAGAGTCAAGGGTGTTTCCCAAACTGAAGATCTTGGTGGCACTCTGAGAGCCCAGACAATCCCCTCTGAAACTTGAATATCAAAATGACATTGAAATCATACTTCTTGCTCAGTCTTGTCTGTGTTAAAATGCAGAAATTAATTCATACTCTTTTGACGTGGATTTTATTCACAGGATGACTTAGACCACAGGATTGACATAACTGCTAATCTAATCCTATGTAAAAAAGTAGTGGTTTTTACTGTGGTTTCCTGTGGAAGGATGAGGAAAACAAGACACAGGTTTCTTCTTCAGGTATTTCTTGTCTAGCCCTATGATGGCTGTACCCATGTGGACGACAGAAAAATCAGGAAAATGTAATTTCCACCATTAGGATGATGGATAGAGTGGAGTGGCCTAGGAAAATTTTCTTTCTACTAGTTACTTCCCAAGTTTTTACTTTCAGAGTATGAAGGGAGGCAAGATCAAAACCAAGGGGAAAAAATTGCAGAGGGAATGTCATTAAAAGACTGCAGAACTCATGGCAAGAGCATGCTGAGACAGCCAAAATACATCATTACCAGGGAGACTCGTCCTTTTTGCTTAAGGATAACATTTAGCATATCGTATGCTGTACTTAAATATTGGTTCACATTAACACAAGGAGCACTGGAATCAGATGAAACAAGGCACAAAAGCTAAGGCTGAGATCAGAACATCTCTTAGCAGGTCAGCTTCAAATTTCTCATAATGAAGTTTCTTACTTTAAAATACTTGGAAATTTAAGGGAGGACAAGATGAAAAAAATTAATTTTGAGTCAGTTTTTTATGAAGACTTAACTACTGCAGTGAAGTAGTTCACTTCTTCCTTAAGTGAAACCTATCTGTTCTTTGGTATGTATTTGATTTTTGATATAATCATAGTTTCATATGCTTATTTTTGTTTCTCTGCACTCCTGCTAACATTTTTCCTGTTTTCTGCCTACAATACAGACTGATATCTTACTGCAATACACAGAATAATGTCTCACAGATGTAGTAAAGGATGTATCTTTATAGTTCAGTTATTTGTTTAATAATGTCCACTTGATGCAATTAACATTCAGTGTGTCCAGCAAGGTTTTTCATCCTCCCTGGAATGTGGAAAGGGAAGTATACCTGGGTACCTTCAACACATTACATTATTTTCTTTTATGAAATATTTCCATTTACCTTTAGCTGTAAGTCATAATTACAAGACACAAAAGCTAATTGTATGGTGCTGATGGTTCCAACTTTTTAATGAGGTCCTAGTAAATCTGTATCTGGTATATAATTTGCTTATTTACTTTTACTTTAATCTGCAGTTATACAGATATTCTCTATTTATATCATAGAGAATCTAATTTACCAATCTTTTAAAAGATGTTGAAAAGGATTAAAAAACAGATCAGATGAGATGTTTACTGAGTGGTGAATAAATCTCTTTCTAACTAACAACTCCAGCAAATGAAAACTTTAAGAAAATAATCTATATTTTAATTTGATTTTCTTCACATTCAAAAGAACAATACACATGTATCTTTTCAAGGCTTCCAAGTAACCAAGAAAACGCTGTCTTTGTGTATAAGTAATAACAAGTCTATGTTACTTAAAGCCACTGTTAGAGTGGTGTTTGCTTCAAACAACACTGATTTGCCCTGAATAATTTACCCTGCATGACTCAACAGGCCGGTCTCTATGGACCAGCCATAGCATCAGAAGAAGCTACAGAATATCCTCTGGCAAGAGTTTGGGAGATCTGCATCTTCCATGGAATGTCATCTCCTCTTATCTAGTAACTAATGGAAATCTTCTATCATGAATAATAATAATCCTGGCACTGATTAGTGAAAAATAAACAAAGAAATTTTGAAAGGATTCTGTAACAAATATTCCCTGGTTTGAATGCACAAAACAGACATGAAAAAACTCCCTTACTTTTTCCAGAACTTTCAATGTAACAACTCCATTGAAACTATATTTCATGTTGGAGAGGACAATTGATACATTTTAAACATTTTGAAACTATTTGAAAGATTAAAAAAAAAAAAAAAAAAAACAACGGAATTCTAACGTCATTTATTAATTCTGTTCCTGGGAAAACATCTATTTCCATATCTAGCACCTCACATTCTGTGGCAGAAAAGAAATCGTGGTAAACACAGGCTGCTTTTGTTACTTGGAAAATCACATACCTCTTCCTGATCTCTTACAAGCTGTTAGCTACAGCTGGCCATGATAACAAGCCCTTAAAAATCACAATGCCCTTTAACATCTAAATTGCCATTGCAACATTCCTACTAAATGCTCAGCATGACTGGTGATGTTTCAGAAGCATGCACACAGCTGGTGCCGAATAAAAAAAAAAAAAGTAGTCATTTGTAAAGTTCACATCCTAGTCCAAACAGTCGGATAAAATGTTCCACAAGGATTTAATCTTATGAAACAAATGGTTGCAATTAGTATTTTGGAGGATTATATTTAAATGTTTCCATTTTATTTAGAGCTGTTTTAAATATCTCTTTATTTTTGTATTTGGCTGGACCTGTGTCAAAAGTCATTTGTTACGACCCCCTGTTCTGTGGCAATTCTTTTGTCTTATGCATTAGTGGAATAGCATTGTCTAAAAGAGATGTAAAACAGACCAGTTCAGCCAGCAAGTTAGGCTGCTGTCACTGTAGTAACCTGAAGAATATTTGCACAAGAGCAGTACATTCAGTATCTAAACCCAAATGAATGGGGAAACCACACTATTGTGTCCACAACTTTCTGCTCCCTTTTCAGTCTGACTCCATCTGCAGACCATTTGAAATGCAGTGGTTTTGGACTAGCTGGGTTAAATTGAATAATACACAAAATATCAGATTTTTTTTCCAATTCAAACTGTAAAATTTCTGGTCAATTCAGCCTCGTAGTATTTTGATGATGGGATGGTTCACTGACCAGTGAGCCTGTATTAGCTCTTGCTCTACAGAAGCCCAGTGACCTCAGCAGGATTTCATGTGGGTTCAGGGTATGCAGAGCATGCTCATGACCATTATACTACTGTACAAATCACAATATTCTAGAAAAAAGATGTCTCTACTGAAGGCAGATATGGGATTCCCATACTTTTGAGTAAGGTTCAGGACCCTAAAAGAAAACATTCTCATATTTCTCTCACTGTTCCCTTGTTCCCTTAAAAAAAAAAAAAAAAAAAATATATATATATATATATATATATGTAT
This sequence comes from Muscicapa striata striata, assembly GCA_030060385.1. NCBI lineage: Eukaryota > Metazoa > Chordata > Aves > Passeriformes > Muscicapidae > Muscicapa > Muscicapa striata. The sequence goes on along the minus strand of JAREIS010000077.1, from coordinate 1,330,683 downwards.
GTATATGTATATGTGCCAGATCTTTAATATTTTCCAAAGTAAAAAAAAAAGAGTAAAAGTAAAGAAATAAGAGGGAAGAAAAATCTTCCAGGCTTTGCCAATGCATTATTCAGAAGTTAAAAGGAGCAAAACATCATTAAAATAATTATTATTGGGTTACCTTCAGCAAATGCTTAGGTAACTCATCATTGCTACAGCATGTTTCATAACAAGACTTTACTTCAATAAACATTATGCAAAAACTTCAGACTTTAAGAGATTAAAACCTGTTTTCTTAAACACCATGGCAAGCTGTGGAGAGGTCAAATTTGAACACATTCAAAATTGGATACTAATTATGCTATCTTTTAGTGATTTGAAGATATGCCCTGTAAGAAAATAATCACATTCTGCTCTGCAAGGTAAGTAGCACTAATTAGTAAGGTATTGGTACTTAAATAAAGAAACAGCCAAATCTCTTGGGGTTTTCTTTGTTTGTTTGTGTGGTTTTTTGCATTTGCTTCTTTTTTTTTTAAATTATTTAATTCACTGCAATTTTTCAGCATCCAAAGAAAAAGAACAAAAAGAAGTCTTGAAAAAAATATTCATTTCTAGTATTGATTCATTCTGATGAACCAAAAGGATACATTAAAAATATTTGAAGAATGTAGGTCTCTTTTCCTTGTAGAAATGTTCTTATAAAGCTTTAAAGCAACTTGACTTCTAATTAGGATTATCACCTCTTCTCATTAATAGAAATCAGATCCTGTGTTTTCAATGTGGTCCATCCTCCTTGAGCTGTAAACCAGATTTATGGAATTGAAGTAAAGCCACATAAGGAGTATCAATACACTAAGTAGTTACCCTACAAGTAATTATTGTTTCAAAAGGAAAACATATTAGTATAACCCATATTTGTGACTTCATATTCAGCATAGCTCAAGTTTAAAGCACACAAAACAACAGGGATAATTTGTAGGACTTCCCAGAGAATGTGTGATTACTCTCTGCGTGCTTGTATACAGCTTTCTCTCTGCCTTGAAACAGAATAATACAAACCAAAAATGTCTAATTACATTTTGTAATGGTTGATAGATATGTCTGTACATAAATATGGATGATCTATTTCTTTTTTTAATGAGTATTATTTTAAAGACAAAGAGAACATTAGGCTGCATAAATGTCAGTCTTGAATGGAGATATACAAGGCTTAAATGGGATTCACAAAATGAAATATATTTGTTTCAAGGGTTTTTTTAAAAATTAGTTTGGGATATAATCACCTTGGTGCACAACATGTTCTTGTGTTTTTTGTACTGGAAGTGCAGCAGGTGTGAATGTTCTACAATACAGGATAAAGCAGGTAACTCTTCACCCATGAATTCCGGCTGAAAAGACAGGAATTACAGATTCTCATCTAAGTGTCAGTTTGGAATAGTGTTACCTGATTTCTGATTGTTCTTAAAGGAACAACTTATGTTTTGGGAACAAAATTCCTATCCAGCATGTGCAGCTTTTCAAGCTGCCTCCCCAACACAGTAAGGGGATCATAGAAACCCAGAGTGTTCAGGAGCTGCCAGGGACTGACTGAAACCCAAGTACTCCGTGGTTCTGGGTAGTCAGGGAAAACTTGGCTCCTAATTTAAGGGGGATAATCCAAACAAAAAGATTACAATGGTTCAGTGTACAATTTCTTGAGAGGATTTTCACTAATCTCTAGTAAATTTACAAGACAACTTTGATGGTACAACAAAACAGGCCAAATCACCTATATGACTTTTGTACTGAAATTGTTACAATTTTTTCCCCAATTTCTTATCAAATATAAATCCATATAAGGAGATAACACTCAATATTATGTATTTTAGGCTTAAATACACATTTTTTACTGGTAGTTCAGGGCAAGAGAAGGGTGGAGCCTAAAAGGAAATTCTAGTTATAATTTCTCTGCTTCCATTCACACTTTTCTTACCTGGAGTCCAACATTTGTGAAAGAGGCTATCAGAAATCATCTTGTAAAGTACTTCAGGTCTGTGCATGAGAAAGACTCTAAGAACTAAGAGCTGCTTGATAGCTTTCCAAGCAAACAATTGACTGTGTGTAGTCTCCAACTTAAATATTCAATTGTTTGAGGTCCTTCTCCTTTAAGCTATTAACTAATCTCATTGGTGACAACTGAGGCATCTCCAAATTAATGGAGTGGAGGAGAACTCTCATTTCTAGCAAACTGTACTAGTGTTGTTGAAACATCCCCCTGCTCATCACCCAACCCAGGGTGCAGTGTGTGGTAAAAGTCTGCACTGCTGCCATTCCTTGTTGCAGAAGTATCTACTGGTCAGTGTTCCCCAAGCTACCACCAAGACTTTTGATGGAGGGTGTATCTGGTTGTTATTAACAACCTGTACAGAACTGTATCCTGTAAAGAAGAAGATGGCCTGTGCTTCCCTGCTGGCATAAGTAAGTGGATCATTTCCTGAAAGATTTTGTCATGTTTGGGTACAATAAAAAAGTAGGGCTCAGAGACATATTTTCTTTTAATTTCAAAAGGAGTTGGAAAAGAAAGTACAGAGGTTGATGGTTTAAGTGAATGCCAGTTTGCTAAAATCACACTTAAAATCCGGCAGTTATGGTTGCATCTTATATTTAGAAGAATTTTCCATTCTAAAGCCTTTAATTTTATTCCTCTTAGCATTTTGTCTCTTCTACTCTCCTTCTCTTTATCCTCCCCACTTGATCTGTGTAATGTTTGTTTGCAAAAGCCATGGCTTTCTGGAATCTGGAATCTGTTTGTGGATCTGTGACCATGACTGATAACTATACTATTTGTGGCTGAATACTTGTGATTATTTTATTAAGCTATAGTGAATCGCAATTGTTATATTAGATTCCACAGGAAATATGTATATGAATATGTAAGTGACAACATTAACCTAGCTCTTTTAGTTGGAAAACAGTTCATGTCCCCTGACACATAATCTTTTGTGTTCTTCTTCCAATGGCATTTTGAAGCAAGAAACTTGGGAGATAATCTGTTTTAATTAATTTGCCCAGTTTTAAATGTCATGCAGCAAGGAAACACTGAATGTTGTCCCTTGGGACACTGATGGCCAAAAGATTATTTCCCGTTACTGGTTCCTATAAGTATCGTATCAAGGACCTGAAAGAAACCCATTTTGCTTTGGATTTTGCTTACAAGTGTTGCTTACTCCTGAGGTTTTATCACTGAAACAAAAACATGGTTTCAGAGTAAGGTTCATTCTGTTGTACCACATGGGCATTGCAGAAGCATTCTAAAACAAAAAGATTCATTTGCTATTTTCTTTGTACATTCTGATGATACTCCATAGCTCTTATTCTGATCTAAGATATTTTCTAACTTCATTATCTTCTAGTTTAGATCAGTGCTCTGGCCAACTGTCAGATGGTGGTGAATGCTGTTGCTAATGAACTGTAAACTGTTCAGGGAATAAAATGTTGGCTTCACATTTAGTGTACAGATTTGGAGATTTTATATATGGGATAAGAATGGTGTTATAATACCTTTTTTTTTTATCTTTGCAGGTGTTAACATTTAAACACATTATCCATAACACACCTGAAACAATTGTATCCTTCCCAAGAACATGCTTCAGTCAAAGGACAAAGAAAAATAATTCACAACACATGAGGACTCTCTTTGAATTCAGCTCAGTGAGAGCTATAACTTTATTTATAATGCTTTATAGTGCACCCAGCTGATATGATACAGTCTCCTTGAAATTTTGACTTGCAGCATGAGCCACAATTCCTAGGAAAACACTACCTGGGCATAATTTTTCTTACCTGTGAAACCCCCTTAGTATAGTATTCTTACAGTGGCATAGCTGATATGACAATTAGCTCTAATGACATTGTATTGGACTGATTTGTGAGGAGTGTGGGGGCTTTGGTACCTTACTGTAATATAAAACTATAGCTATGCCAAAAAGCTGACTGATGTTTTACAGCATTTGTGAAGTTTAGTTTCCTTTAACAAGTTACTGAAAAAGAACATCACCAGATACACCTCTTCAAAGCTTCACTATACAAAATATTAATTTACTTGGACTCATGTTCATGTGCTATCAATCTGAATCCTCATGGATTGCATGTTGAGAGACATCTCCATGGGAATAAGATTCAACAGATTAATAGTCATATTGACAGCATGTAACTAGTCACAGAATACCTAAATCTCAAACAGCATAGAATTTTGTTGACATACACAGATGAACACAATACTCATGTTATTTTCCAACTATATTAGTTAGACAGATAACAGTTACAAAGGGATTGTTTTCAGTAGGCATGAAATGTCTGTTATATGTAGAATAACCATGAAATAAAGTGCTGCCAAATGGACATATACTTCTGTCTGCTGGGGATAGAACAATGAGCAATGGGCTTACATTTCAGCAAAAGAGCTTTTAGTTACCCACAAGGAATAAGATTTTACTGCACTTATTACAGAATCATTGAACTGTAGAATTGATAAGGTTGAAAAAGTTAAACACTGGAGCAATTTATTTAGAAATGCTGTGGAATCCTTTTTGAGAGGCTCTAAATGGCTCTAGCTGTGTGTTGAATATGGTTAATATGCATTCAACCTATCTTTGGCTGGGTGAGCAGGTTACATGGACTCGTGGATTTAACGAGAACAATTTTTTGCTAGAAAAAACTGTTTTTGCTAACAATAAAACATAAGATAAATGAATATTTATCCTAAAAATCCAGTTTCCCATATTTTAGACCATCAGCTCATCTTGATAAAATAGAAGACCTTGATAATAAGTATAGTTTATATCACATAACCACATCTAGCTAGACATCTCTGTTCATTCCTAGAAAAAAGGGATCACTCACTTCTGCAAGATGTGGTTCCTTCCACTGATCATAGAATGGTAGCTTGGGTTGAAAAGGGCTTTAAAGATCATCTCATTTCAACTCCCTGCTGTGAGCTGGGACACCTTCCACTAGACCAGGTTGCCCAAAACCCCATCCAACCTGGCCTTGAACTATTCCAGGGATGGGGTATTCACAGCTTCTCTGGCAACCTGTGCCAGTGCTTCATCACCCTTCAGTAAAAAACTTGTTTCTAACATCTGGTCTCAGTGTCTCTCCATTTAGTTCAAGACCGTTCCTCATTGTCCCATCACTATCTGTCCATGTAAAAGTGCTCTGTATTGATTTATAACTGAGAAAGGATAATCTGAAGACAAAATACATATGACATATTTATCTTGAGCATTCACCTTACTCTGGATGAGGGCCTACCAATGTCCTCACGTGATATAAAACACACACACCAGACTATTTAAATTCAAAGATGATTTCTTGGCCACATATAGGTCATTGAAATGACAGATCTCATCCAAATCCACTAACAGTCAATAAATTAGTGAGTACTACACCTCTAAATCTGTTAGTCTGGTCTATTTTAGACATCTGCTTTAAAATTTCATTTTAGATATGTAAATTCTCTCTGATGACTGCAAAAGGAAACTTTTTGTGACTAGAACAGTGGTAGACATATCTTAGAATATTTTAGTTAGACCAGATAAACTTTGTCTGGATTATTGTCCTAATGTTGGTAACATTGTCAACGGTCTTGTTTTTATTTAGTATCGTAAGTCTCTATGTTCAAAAGTAGACTGCCTTGCCTTTTCAAAAAGGGCAAGGATGATTCTGGAAAATACACATCTGTTAGTCTCACTTCTCAGCCTGGTAAGGTTATGAAGATTATTCTGGGAGTTATTGAGAAAGACATAAAAACAATGCAGGCATTATTCACAGCCAGCACAGCTTCATGAGGAGAAAGTCCTGATTTTGTTTTATGGCAAAGTAACTCACCTAGCTGATCAAGGGAAGCCAGTTCATGCAATGTTTCTGGATTCAAGTAAAACTGTTGTTACTGTCAAAATTGTTGTTACTGTGCTGTTACAGCATCCTTTGGACAAAATGTCCAGCACACAGCTGAATAAACACATCATGGGATGGATGGGTGAGTAACTGGCTTGTGGGTTGGTCAAAAAGTTTTTCAGAGGATGGGCTGACAATGGGGTTCCTCAGCCCAGTGCTCTTCAACAACTTCATAAATGATTTGGTGGCAGGATTGGAAGAGATACCAAGGAAGTTTGCAGATGATACAAAACTGGGAGGAGCTGTTGACTCCCTCAAAGGCAGGGATGCTCTTCAGAGACACCTTGACAAATTGGAGAGCTGGGCAATCACCAACCAGAAGTTCAATAAGGGAAAATGCATTTGATTCTGCACCCTGAGGTGGGGCAACCCTGAACATATGGACAGACTGGGGAATGAGACACTGGAGAGCAGTGCAGGAAAGGAACCTGGGGGTCCTGGTCAGTGGCACGTTGGACATGAGCCAGCAGTGCCCTGGAGCCAGGAGGGCCAACCCTGTCCTGGGGACATCAGGGACAGCATCACAGCCAGGCAAGGGAGGGATTGTCCTGCTCTGCTCTGGGGCAGCCTCACCTCTAGTGCTGGGGCAGTTCTGGGTGCCACAATATACAAAAGTCATTAAATTATTAGAGAGTGTCCAAAGGAAGACAAGGATGGTGGAGGACTTAGAGGGGAAGCGTGTGAGGAGTGGCTGAGGGCACTGGGTCTGTTCAGCCTGGAGGAGACTGAGGGGAGACCTCACTGCAGTTACAGCTTCATTGGGAGGGGAGAGCAGGGGCAGGCACTGATCTCTGCTGTGGGGTGACAGGGACAGCACCTGAGGGAATGGCATGAAGCTGTGCCAGGGAGGCTTAGGTTGGATACTAGGAAAAAGTTGTTCACTCAGAGGGTGATTGGGCAGTGGAACAGGCTCCCCAGGAAAGCAGTTGCAGCAAAATACAAGAATTTGGACAATATTCTTGGGTACATGGTGTGACTCTTAGGGATGATCTTGTGCATGGCCAGGAGTTGGACTTGATGATGTTTTGTAGGTCCCTTGCAATTCAGCTTACGCTTAATTCTGTAAAAGATCACATAAAAATTCAGTCTTTATTTGATCTGATTCTAGATCCTGAGCTCAGCCAATATCCATCATCATAATCCAGGAAACAAAAAAAACTTCATTTAGTTGTTCTTTTTTCATTTCTTGAATACAGCAAATTCCTCTCGTCAGAAGCTTTATTTCCCCTCCTTTCAAACTCTTTTCCCCCTCCTTTCAAACTCTTCAAGGCCTTTTTTTTTTTTTTTTTTTTTTTTTTTTATCTCACCGGTTCTAAAACATATGTGATGAGAAAAATCAAACACAAATATTGTAAAAATGCATTAAAATTTTAACTGAAGTCAGAACTCAAAGTGATGTACAATGTAGAACCTTATACTGCACCTCAGCATGACACAATTTGAGTCAAAGTTGCTCTCTCTTGGAGTTTCATTGCCTCTTTCATTTTCTCTTTTTTCTTTCAGGCAGACAACCAGTTCTTTATGGACATGTTGGTTTTTTAAGTTTCATATATTGTGTATGCACACTTGCCTGTTTTCTAGACGATAACAAGGAAGGGAGAAGAGGGATCAATAATGGAAAATAATGATGGGAGGGGGAGGATTATGAAATAGTCTTGAACCTCCAGAGGCAACATATTTCTATCACTACCTCTGGCACCAAAAGTAGTTGGCATGAGAACAACTGTCTCTTTTACTCTTCTTTAGTGCAAGGAGACAGAGTTTCTGGTAAAATTTGTGCTACCCAAGCACATTTTTAGAAAAAGGATTGTTTCACTAATTGTCATATCTGTACTGCACAGACTTCTTCCTTATGTGCTTTTCAAATTAGCAACACGAAGCATATTAAACTGATTAATAGCTGTGTGAATTCAGGATCAAGCTGGTTGGAAACAATGACTTGCACTCCTATGTCTAAAATTATGAGACATTGAATAATACTGGCAAAACAAGAACATCCTTGAAATCAGTTCAGAATTAGTATAAAAACTTAAATGAAATTGTTATCAAATAAAATTGCATTTATTAGAGTTATCCAGCTTAATGTTACATCTTTTTGTTGTCTTAGATAAGCCTTTTTAACTTGAACCTTGGAGTATCCCAGGATATAGGACCTCCAGAGCAATATTGTGTGGTGCCAACCAAGAGAGGGAAATCTGAGAGGGTGGGAGAGAGGCCATGGGGGAGATGGTGCTTTGATTTATCAGGAATCACTACAGCCCCCATGAATGAGAGGAATTAAGGCTCCCAGAATACAGTGGCAGTACAAATGCCATCTGTCCCATTTCTGAGTTGAATCATTTGCATGCAATTTGATTTACACGAAACATACTTCAGAATATTGTAGCCATTATAATATTAAATCTAAGCCTCTTGTAGCTTTTTGTGAGGATAGAAATATGAAGAGATATTATGGTTACAATACAGAGGAGTTGAACACAGAAGATTTTTCTTTTTCTGTAGATTCTGTGTTTGATTTACATTATCTTACTGCAAATACTTGTGCCTTGTCTTTAATATCTGCATAGCAATCCATATTTTTCCAATGTATAAAATTAACTGTAGCTGTCAAATTGTGCATGGTTAGCACATGCAATTTCATTCTGTGCCTCTCTTACTACAGAATATTAGAATTTCTAGTGTAAGGAAGGGACTGATCCTTGCCTTCTTTTTTGAGTTGGTATCTCCAAGTAGAGCTTGAGTTGGGTTGATCCAACAGAAGATCTGCATGGAGCTGGAAGGGGAGTGTTGTGTAACAGGACTAGCAGTGATGTACACATGGTCTCTGACTATGGAGTAGCACAGAAACTTCACTCGTTTGGAAGGAGCTGGGAGAGCCTGAGATGCCACAGCTGTAAGCAGGACTGGGAGGAAATGGACCAAACCCAAGATTTCTGGCCCTCTGTGCTCCAGTGAGCTGTTAAAGATTAAATGAACAGTGGATAAACCTGGTTTTTCTCCTTGCAGGCAGCCCTACTACTCTTAGGCCTTATGGATGGTATTCATCTTGCCCAACTTTAGAGTTGACAGCACAGATGTCTACAAGTACTCAATGTAGCATCTTTGTATAATTCATAGAGGGCACCTTGGGGTACATTTATCTAAATCTAGAATAGGTATCTAAAATAGGCCAGAGAAATCATGTCTCAGAAGTATAATATCAAGCATTTACTGGATTCGAATTTGATCTATCATATCCATGCTCAGTATGCTATACAATAATTTGTGCATTTATAAGTATCTTCATTGCCAGTGTCATCCTGAGGAAGGGTCTTAAAAAGATTTGCAGTCATAAGGAAGAAGAACAGATGGTATAACAGCTTCATCTGGCAATGACTAACATACACACATGAGGCCTGCTCAGGACTGATGCCTTTCTCCTCTAAGTAATTGAACAGCTTCTTAACAGGACAGCTGGAAGGACTGCTGAGCTCACTCCCATTCTTCTTGACATGGTGGCCTGGATCTGAAACAGAACAGAGGAGCTGAGTTTCCTGGCACAACCGATTTTTTACTTACAAAATTAAACACAAATAAGGAAAAAAAAAAAAAAGTAGGGTAGAATTAAAATAATAAAATTTATTTCTATTTTCCTTTTGCTTATTACAAAAATTGTAAGATTTGCACACTCGTGAAGCAGGAATAAACCAGAAATAGAGTTGCTAGTGATTGAGGGAGAAGATAGACAGGAATACTTTAGCAGAGAAAGAATCTTGCAGTGCCTGAGGAAAGTCACTTGTAGGTGTCAAAGGTAAATCCAGAAAGCTATTTTGGCAGAATACCCTGGCAAAATATTTCAGAAAGGATCTTCTTAGGTGGATCATGGTTCATAGATAACACCAAGAATCAGTGCCAGGACTGAGGATTTCCATGTATGCAGAACTGTGGATTTCTGTGATTTCCTTAATGGGATACAGACAGTGAGTGAGCTCTGAAAAAAGGCTCCCTAAATGCCTCAAAGAAAGACAGTTGGAGCTGAGTGCTAAGTTCTCAAGAACTGGATAAACAGCAGAGGAAAGGTGGTTTATTTTTGCAGATCTAGGATAGAAATCTACCTTTATGTACCTATGTTGTTACATTTTTGGCAGAGGAAAAGCTCTGGGAGTGTGAGGAGTTTTTGCAGAGAAGGAGCATAAACTATAAAATCTTTTGAACAGATGTAGACAAGTTACATTTAGAAGACAATTGTTAGAAAGTTAGATTTAAAGAAGATCTCTGTGACTTTTCTAATAGAAGAAAAACAAAAACAACAACAAAAGTCATAAAATAGATTCAAAGACTTTTCTGGGTTGGGGGAGAGCAAACTAAAAAAATGAAACAGTACACAAAAAGAAACTGAGAAAGCACAATCTTACACGAAATTTTCTAATGTTGAAGGCAGACCTAGCTGAGATCAAATACCAGTTGAAAATAAGAGTTAGGGACAAAAAAGGGGAAGAGTTTTTAAATCATCTAAAAAATTACTCTTTTAAATACGACTCTTACACTGTTCAAAAGGCATTTCTTTACAAGGTTCTCCAAAGGCTAAGATGGAAAATTCAAATATCCTGTTCAGTGCAAGCACCAATCAGTTATATCAGTTATTTCTTAGAACAACCACTAGCAGAAACTGTAAGTGGCCAAATTTTTTTTAGCAGATCTTTATTGTAGTCAATGCTCCAGTTCTCAATTGTTGTCCTTTGTGTATTTATCATGTGCTTTAGCAGTTTATAAACATAAGTGATTTAATAATATCTTAAGAGTTCTGATTTCTTTAAGAAGAGTTCTCAAAGAAAAGGTAACCTTATGAAACAAAAAAATTCAGGATTTTTGTTTGTTTGTTTTCTGTTTTAGTTTGGCTTGTTTTTTCAAGACTTATCAGTTAACAATCCATTTAACATTCCTCATTGTAACATCTGAGACAGAATTATGGTATAGACCTGCAGGGAAATTTGGAAGAAATATGAGGTTCTGCTGCTGAACATGGTTTGTCATGAAACAAAACCCCCCTTGTTGGGTCACTGGTCCTGCCATATTGAAAGGACAAAGTAATCCAGACTCTACTGCAGACATTTGCTCAACCATCAGTGTTTTACTGCCACCAATCTGACTGACATTTGCCACATTCCTGCCTTTCCTCTGGCTAGGGCAGACAATACCACAGCCCTCAGGTAAACAAGAAAGATTGGAGAAAGCTATTCTATAACTTAATTATCCTTAATTGAGCTAACAAGATTCCTACTCTCCACCTTCTGTGTTCACCTATCTCTGCTCTGGCTCTCCCAACAAAGCTCAACAAAACATTTTTAAACCACTCTGCAAAAGGAAAGTATTTCACAGTGGGGCTTTCTAGTTGCGGGTTAATTTGCTTCCGAGACCACCACAAATGCTCTTTCCCATCCAGCTTCCCTGAGAGGGAGATATTTATAATCTTAGCATGCACACCTTGGGGAGAAACACTGCCAAGTTTTGCAGCTAAGCCATCAGGCTGTATATCTCTATGTGTGGTACCTCACCCTGAACCAAAGGGAGAGGGGTCTGAATGATCAGAAGGATGAGAGACAGAAGGTGAAAAGATATATTTGAGCACCAGGGCTCAGATGCTTGGCAGTGACAAGGCAAAGAATTGGAAACAAGCTGCCCTGTGGGATGTGGCATTTTCCGGACATAAAGGTGACACATATTCAGTCTGGTCTTGGGACTATGGATTTATATAGTGCAGACAAACACATCTGCTGGATGTGCAGTCCTCTAACTTTGGATAAATCATTGTTGGAGGAGTGGAGGAGAGAGGGGATAAAAGAGATATTTGTTGTTCCCAGGTGGTTCTTTTAATGAAAGATTGTTTTGCCACTGGAGTCTGAGTTAGAACAGCTCCCAAACATCCTAAACCTCAACTTCTTCCAGGGAATCTTTTGTGAGTTAGAAGAATGTCTTCATACAAAGAATTTCCATGTAAACAACAAAATAAAAAAGTAAAATACAGACCTGAACTGTCTTCTTTATCTGGTCCATGAAAGCTGAATGGAGATTTGGCATGAATCATGGACAGTGAAAAACAATATCCTTCCAGAGCAAAGTGCAGAACTCAGGAAACAAATGAACACTTTGGTTTTCTCTTTGTCTTACTGTGAGAACAAAGAAAGTTCACCTTCTCTATGTCCCATCCCTTGTGACTGAATGCCTTTATGTGGTTTCAAGTTATCTAGCTTTGAGATAAATCAACCTAAAATCTACTAAATTTTCATTAGAATATACATAGACATCTTTAACTTTCAAGAAGAGGGAACTCAGAAGGACTAGGCAAAAAGCAATGAAAATAAAAGGCTTTAAATTCAGTCTCTCATTGCCTACTCTGTCTGCTGAGAAGGTCCATGTTGTCAGAATTTCTGGATATTGATTGAGTAACAGAAAACTCAGCAATTCCCTCCTGGTCATTATGAAATTGGTTTTCTGTGCCAAAGCACAGCTCCCTGCAGCCCTCTTCTCTCAGTAGCTTCTCTGCCTGGGCTGCGAGCTCCTAATTGCTTCTCTGTCTCTCCTTACTCATTGCTAATCCATCCCACAGCTTTCTTTGAAATCAGGCCCCATAACTAGACAGAGAAGAAACAGTTTCCTTCCTTTTACCAACTCATTGTTCTCTTCTTGAACCAAAAATTATATCCCCAAAAACGAGCCTATTAAACAGGACAAATAGGTTTGTGGAAATCTCTGTCAATAGCCTTCAATCTGCAATTATTTCCTGCTGCCTCCTCATATAGCACTGTTAATGGACACCAACCCAAAGTAAACATCTGCACCAGAACACCCCCTTAATTTATACGAGCTAAAATACACTTAGTACTAGTCCTTCTCTATTTACTGAATGCACAAAGCCAAATGTCCCCAGGCTTCAGAAAAGTTTGCATTTGTAGCTGAACTTTATGGCTTGTATCCAACTCTGATTAGCAGCCAGACTTTCTGTGTTGGCCCCTCACAGATGATGTGCTGCAAAAGTGTCTTTGAGACCCTGCTTCTTCCTCACTTTCTCCAAGTATTTTTTGGTTTATATGTCATCACAGCTGGCCACTTTCTGTATAGTTCTGGAGGCAGATACACCTTGGAGGCAGATGTACATTCAGATTGCTTGGCAGCTGAGGGTGTATTGCTGGAGCCAGAAGAACAAGATTAGAAGGTGAGATAAACATATGTTTTTATCTCTCAAATAAAGATTGGCTTCTGTTGTACCTTAACTGTGAAACTTTGGAGCATTCAAAGGGCCCTGAACTATGAATTTATAGAAAAGGGAACCTTTTTTCCTCAAGATAAAACATCAGGTGTTTTCTACTATTTTTGGCACTCATTGTAAATCCAATAGAAACGTGGAACTTGTTTTTATCACTCAAAACAATGACAAATTGGAACATTTTATAGATATGAGTTTTGACCAATAGTTATTGATCAATATTAGAGAAAGTGGTTAGTAGCCCTGAGCATCTGTAGCAGAAATGTAGGATGGTCCTACAGAGTGTGAAGGAATATCACAGGCTTTCTTTCACAAACCTCTAGAGCAACTTTGGAAAAGTCACAGACTGACATTAGTGCTCTGCAAAGGTCAATATGTGATTTTCTATTAGTTAAAATAAAGCAAAGAATGAAGCTTGGATCTTGCAACATTTGTGTTTCTTTATATAAACAAGAATTCAAATAATTTATCTTTATAAGCAGTGTTTGTTAGAGAGTGTTTTGAGATGCTTAACATGGGAACAACTGTATCTATATATAACATGCAATTTATATACTGTACATAGGGTCCTTTGCATCTATTTCATAACACAAACATACATACACATTTGTCTTTGCAGTCAAGTTGATGTAAGAGCTTTATCTTTAAATGTCTTTCTTCTACAGTACTAAAAATGCTATGTTTAAAAGGCAGTATCAGTTGCTCAGTATGTGTAGGCAATATGTATTTTGACCCACTTCTAAATCTAAATCTAAATCTAAATCTAAATCTAAATCTAAATCTAAATCTAAATCTAAATCTAAATCTAAATCTAAATCTAAATCTAAATAATAATGAGCTGCATTCTTTCTCTTGATGTATTCCTTCAGTAAAAAGCATTGCTTTTGCTCCTTTTAGTGATCATCATGCTTTTTAAGCCCACAGGAATCTTTAAAAAGTAATTTGACAGTCTTGGAATACTCCAGGGCTGTTAAATGGCTATTGTATTGCTAACACTGAAATAAGACATAATGGTATGAAAACAAAAACAGGATAAGTCAGTTCAATGCAAATATAAAATGTTCAATCTGCAGATAAATAAAGCTTATTGCTTTTAGGTCCCAATCAATGCACTTAACCACTTTTAGCATTAATCATATAAATACCTTGATTGCTTTCCACTGAACTATTCCAAATCTGAAGCTCTTTGTTAATGACTGAACTTAGTGCTTTGTAGGAATATATGGAACTAGAAGCATCTGTAAATATTCTTTTCTCCCTTGCACAGGATCAAAAATGAGAGTCAAACAATAGGACAATGGACACAGTGGAAAAGCAATGCCATTTCAGAAACCTCTAATTATAAATAACACAGGCACTTCACTTAAATTTGACAAAGCTCTTACTGATCTGGTGCAACAAATAGGATACAGAAAAAAAGATTCTGACTCTCTTGATGCTGGTTTCACATGACACACATTACTTGGATAACTGAGTGGCTATCACTCCAAATGTGAAATGGTAAAGTAGAGCACAGTCCTCTGACAATTAATTATTTAGTTACAAGTTGGCGAGTGCATGTTTTAAAAACTCTCCTGAGAAAACTTACTTACAAAGTCAAAAAATTGTGAATGGCATATCATCACCTACTACAGATTTTCTCCCTACACTTGCAAGAAAGGAACTATGCATACAGCATATTAGCCATCTTGCCCTTTGCCAAAACAAGTTCTGTAAGAATCAGTGTAATGAAAGGTGAAATTAGAAATTCTTGTGTTAAAAAACAAATCTACCTTTATCTAGGCTGTACAGTCTTTAGAGCAACTCTGCTCAAGGTTTGCCACAAATAAGTTCATGTCCCAGGATTAGAAAATAATACAAATCTCCCAATTTATCACTCTGTGATTTGGTTCATGAAACAGTAAAATGTGCCTTAAGGCTTTGCAGAATAAAGGGTTTAGAAATTTAAGGTTCAGCCTCAAGCATTATTGTCCTTGATAGAGCAGCAGGAGGTAAGGACTGCAGGCAAAATCATCATAGCCTGAAGCCAACCCAGCTGCAACAGGAGAGAGAAGCAGGAGCCAGACAACCCGACAAGGATAAGCCAGCAGCAGGACAGCAGTGTGAAATGCTGAATCCAGCCAAAACTGGAACCACTCTATTATCAGCAATTGGAATTTGGGTTATAGAAAGGCATTGTTTGATTTGTGAAGAGGTGACATAATTGTGGCCCTTGCATTAATCTCACTGGGAACTGAATGCTGCAATGAGTTACAAGGAGAATTATTTCCCAGTAACACTCAATGAGAAGATGAACAAGACTTGCAAATAGCAACAACAAACTGTGTTATAAGGGCATGATTAAGTTATAAGTCCAAGCAATCCAAAGTTTGAACCAAAAGTACTCAGAAGTTTGGCCAACCTTTATATAATCCCTTGTGTGCATATGTTATGAGATGACCATTAATTGCATACTCATTATTTTCTGGATAGGAGCCCTTCTTCATTGAAGTGCACAAAATGGGTGACGTTCACTGGGCAAATGCTCAGAATTGTCTAATTTTGCCAAGAAATGTTTTCCCTGACCTCAATCCTCTGTTCTTCAAGATAACCTAATTGTATTGGCAAAGATTAAAAAAAGACATGCACAAATGAAAACAAACAGAACAGTTAGAGGCACGTGTCCAGGCTGTAAAAACATAGTTCAACTGGTTGAAGTTTTTAAAACTAATTTTTAAAAGTTTTTTTAATGAGCAATAAGAATGAGTCCAAGTAATAGAGAACATTAGCAGCCACAAATTTTTTTGTTTTCATGGGCAATCTGCTCTAAGTTCAAAGACTGTATATAACTCCTAATTTGGTTTAATTATTTATAAAGATAATATATATATTAGAAATGTATGCAACACTGTTTCTACTTGTGTTAATGTGGGATCTCAGAGAATGGGGGAATACTGTGAGGACTTCTAATTCTTCCTTTTCTTGGGAATCCAAAAGCATGAAAGAATATATTTAATTTTTGGCTGGATTAAGAGATGTTACACTGTAATTGCTACAGATGTTGGGGATTTTGCCCATGTATATTGGCATTCATGAATTTCCACATGCTATTGGAATTCTTGTGAATTCTCTATATTATCACAAAATAGCAGCATAGAAAGTTAAATATCAAGTGATTAGTTACCAATACCAGGTAAATGTTAGTAAATTTTCAGAGAATGCTTTTCTTGCATAAGCAACTCAATATAATTTAGTTGTTTCTGTTATTCTTCATTCTCTTTCATATTTTTCTGTCTGCCTCAGTCTTTCTGCCTGTCTGTCTGCCTTTTTGTTTATAGCCATCAGCCTTGTTGCCATCCAATTCACAGCAGTTGACTGGTTCACTTGTGTCCAAAGCACAAAATTCATAAATGATTTTGCATTGCAGTCAAAATGCCTAATTCAAGCATTCCAGACACCTTTATCTCACCCAAATGAGCATGTCTGAGTTGGCCTGACCAATATTCTTGTTTTAAATTTCAGTTCCTTACCTGGCTTCTGGTGTGAGTAGAAATAGACACTCCATGTCTCATCTTATCTACAGTGAGCTCCCAGTTGTTTTTATGCATATTAGTGCTGACTTGGAAATGCAAGTTCTGGATGTGCAAATACCAAATAAGATGTACACGCAATGTAAAAGATTTAAATTTCTACAAATGTCTACTGGAGTTATAAGGAAAGAAAGGTGTGAAGTTAATAAAATCAGTTGAGGACTTTTTTACACAAAACTTTTTTTCAATACATCTGAGGAATACTTTTTTTTTACTACTTAAAGTATTCTTAGGTGGTTTGTTTATAATTTAGACCCTATGAGCTGTGTTCTTACATAACTAGATTTTTTCCTCAGTTATGCTACCAGTAAAGAAAGCATTAAACTAATTATAAGAAAATCTTATAACACAAAATTCAACTTTTTAACATCACATCTCTTTCTGTATAAAGAAAACATCTGTGGAAATCACACATGAAAATCTTGTGTGTGCATTCAAATTTGTAACCAAGTGATAAACTCAGGTGGCAGATATCTGGGATGAATAAATTTTTTCTTTTACAGTTTTAAAAAATCATTCTTTTGACAAAAGTGCAAGGATTTATTTGAATTTCCCTGAAATGAGGTATCATATGTCAAGCCAAAGCCACAGTAAATATTAGTAACAATAAATGCTGGTTCTTGCTACTGTTGATTTTTATTGTTAGTGGCACTTCTTTTGTATCCCTGGGTTTTGTTACACAGGTTGGAGTAAGGCACTGTGTGATCTGCAATGAATGGGGACCTGAAGATGGCCAGCAGCAGCAGCAACATGACACCATAAAAGCCATCACATTTCAGAGGATCCATTCCTTTCTGGAGCTTTATAATGTGCACATAACCTTTTTGTGTACTCAGGAGGAAGACAATAGACAGCAACCACAGTGTTCTCTGTCATTAAGAATAGACAGGAAGCTCCCTAGGGAAAAAAACGTGACTCCAGATTTTCACCAAGGGACACTTTTCTCTGCACTGTTAGAGCACATTGCTATTAGTCCCAAAAGAAGAGGATTAGCTCATCTACCATTTGTCATCTTGTCTACACTGCTCTTTTAGACCTCTTGTCTAAGTAATGGAGAAAAACAAGTGGAAGAATTCCTTTCCTGCAATGACTGTCTCCTCAGTGATGGCAGAGGAGTGACCTGGCAAGTGACTTGGTCTAGGCACCTAATTTTTCATGTAAAAAGTAAAGTAATATAATTGCTATTCCTAGCTCTTTCAAGAAGCCTATATGAAAACTTACACCTGAAATTCTTCTGTGTCTACCCTTGGAAATGTGACATACCACATCTCCCATATAGAGAAGATTTTTAATTTTCTGACATTTTACTTATAGCCCATCATTTTCCTATAGAAATGGAGAAAAAAATAAGTGGACACAGTCTAAATGAGTTCAGAAAAATCTGTGCTATTTGATGCACTTTCAACTAGAAGCCTTCAGTGGTCAAAACTTAAAAGAAATTTTGCTAGAAAGTTGCTTCCTGTGGCATAAAGATCTAAGAGTATGTACATATTTTTAGGATGATGCCTAAAGAGGCTGCCTAGAACAGAGGCTAGACAGTGTCAAAGGAATAAAGTAGGTATTTATTAAAAGGCCTTCAAAGGATACAGCTTGGGCAGTACAAGAGCCTGGCCGAGGCTACACCCAAGACGAACCCAAGACGGATGGTGTGTCACAAGTTTTTACACTTTTCTAAGCTTTGGTCCATTTACATGTTGGGCAATTGTCCAATTGAGTTAATTGTCTAATTGGATTAATTGTCCAATTACAGTTTCAGATTATGGAGTCCCATGCTCTTAGATTTCTCTCCTCAATTTGTTGTTGTTTGCACTTTTTGAGCCTGAAGCTGAAGCAGTGTCCTTGGTTCTTGGGCTGGAAAAGGACTGTTTGGTCTAACTAAACTGTGAGGAGAACTTGCCAACACTTTGTATGAAGTTCAGAGTTGCACATCAAGGCAGTACAGAATCTGAAAAATATAAAAGCTAAAACTTAAGGCATGAGAAAAAATGAGCTGTTTTGGTATCAGCATAACTCATTAACTTTTGTTTCCATTGCATCCTTGACCTTGAAACCAGTGCAGTGCGCTGAGCTACGTGCATGGGTACCCACCAGCCAGTTCATGAATGCTGGTGGGCTCTTGGGCTATTACCCACAGAGTGGGTAAAAGCCATGTTGTTCTGCATGTCTTTCCCTTAGAGAAACACAACAATTTCTTCTTATTTCTTTATTATTATGAGTGTAAATAAACTACATAACAGATAAGTGCTAAACTTCACTTTAATTTCTCTGAGTCTATAAGTCCGAAGTCTTAGCATTCTGTGCCCTTTCAAAGGATGTTTGAGAATGGCCACGACTTAGAATTTTGCACTGATGATTGGCCATGTCTTCAAAATAAACTAACTTTTCATCATATGTATGGTGTGGTGCCAATACCAGGAAATTAAAATAGCCCAGGGTGGACATAGACAGTAAACCTGAGAAGCTGTGGTACTAGGAAAGGATTACCTCTTTTCTGTGAACCGTAAAGGACAGTGAAACTTTGAGTGTTCCTCAAAGTTGGGTAAAGTCCCTGGGCAGCAGAAATGCTGCCTTTGGCCATGAACTGGTGCAGGTCTGCTTTCTGCCTAGCTGAATCTGACCCCTAATGTCATACATTAACATTATGCCTAAATCTGACAGGCATGTTTTCCCTAATAATTAATCTTCTCTGACATACATTAAATCAATATTGATGGAAATGAACATATGCGCTTTTATTTTTTGGTTAAAAAAAATCAAAACTTTCCAGAAAATAAAATATTTCCTTTGTCAGAAAATCAAATGCAAAAGCTCCCCATTCTTTTTCCCAATTTTATTTCAGTCAAAAAAATGCCTGGGAGATCACAGAATGCCATATCAGTTTCCAATTTTTCTAATGCACATAAAAATAATGACAGCTCATTTCAGATCCATTCCATACCTGAACACTAGAAATGTCCATACAAATATATGAAAAGGTACTTATATTTATTAAAAACTGCAATAATATTTTTAAAATATTAATTCTCACTTATATCAGCAGAGATTATGTCCAGCAGAATGGTACATTTGTCTTTTGCTTATCATTTAACTTTCTTTTCTGCTTTTTTTTTTTTTTTTTTTTTTTTTTTTTTTTGCCACCATGCATTGAAAATTTAGAGACTGATGGCATTTTCAGAGCCATGATTAGACACTTCATTACCCATAGCACTTACAATGCCTTTGCATGTCATAGCTTGACAACACAGGAAACCCTGATGATGTTTTAGGGAAGAACTCTGGAACTGTTGGCAGCTCTACAATAGCACATCAGGTATCTGTGGTTGGCCATCATTGGATAAGCAGTTTTCTTTATTAACTTGTCTGAGCATGAAAAAATGTCATGAAATACCACAAAATCAGCTTTGTGAAACACAGGGCGATCTCTGCTGATCTTTCATTTAGTTCAAAGTAATTTAAAATCCTAGTTTTTGACAGAATAATTCTGCTCTTTAGAAATTAATTTCATAATGATAGTCTTTTAAAACAAGAAAGCCTATTTTAGTATTTGAACAGATTTCCTTTCCTCCTCACAATAAAGAGTTTATTTAAAGAGAAACACATTATTTCTTTTTCCAGTCCTTGTTCTGTCTCTCATTTAGAGAAGGGCTTCTTTTATCGAACTTCCTTTGAAGGCTGGATAAGATATTGCCAAGATGTTACATCATATTACTGACTTCATGCAATGACATGACTAAAAGATATTGAGATTGCAAGTGATCCAACCACTTTCATCTATTTCTGTTTCTTGAATTTTGCAGCATGAAATAGTTGTTTTGTGAACCATTGAAGAGTGCAATGGGTTCTAAATGTAAAACCAGACTTTGGAGCTTACAGTGGATCAAACTTAGGGACAAAACAGGATTTTCCTGAAGATGTGCTTCTCTAGATTACCCAATCTAGGAAGAATGAAAAGAGATGTTTTTCTTGCAGAGTTTGCTTTCCCAAAGACATAGATTTGGCAGATCATCTAAATGCAATGTTAATCCATTAAGATCTTCCATGTATGGACATAAAAGCAACCTGTGGAGAGGTAACTGTCTAAAAAAGCCTATGAAAAACAGAAAATAAGAATTGTCAATGCACCAGGTAGTTGGTATATTGTCAGTTTCAGTGAGATGTCAGTGAGATATCTCTGAATATCTCTGATACTGAACTCCTCCCTTACAGAGTCCAATTCCTTCTGTCCAGAGTCCTTACTGTCCAATTCCTTCTGCTCCAGGAGCTTTGATGAGTAGGGTGGATGAAACACTCTTCCACAAAAAGAAATGGCAGAAAGCTTTTCTAAGATTCTGCAGAAATTGCTTCTTCTCAGCATTACAGAACACAAAATGGCTTAACTTCCCTCATGAGTTAAAGTTTTTTACAAAGTAAGGCACCGAGAGCAGTAGATGGCTATAAAAATAAACCCAGTCTTCTGCATTTCAGAAACTGAAAGAACACAGCAGGTTCTAAAAAATGATTATGCACTGTCTACAGGACTGAACTCAAGTGAAATTCTGCATTAAAACTTTTAAGTCCTCCTTTGAATCATCAGTATCAGGTTTTTTGTTGAAAAAACAACAAAACACTGATCAGTGTGGCTGAGAGTGACCTGCTCGATTTTATGCAAAACAGGTATGGTTAAGGTTTTTCAATTTACCTTTTTTAAACATGGGGGTTAAATAATATTGGTCTACCAGCCTGACTTAATAAATTGATTTGCTAAACAATAAATCAGAGCAGTTGATTATCTCGCTCTTCCTACCTTTAAGCAACTGGTGTTCTTATGTCTCTAAAAGGAAGGAAGGAAGGAAGGAAGGAAGGAAGGAAGGAAGGAAGGAAGGAAGGAAGGAAGGAAGGAAGGAAGGAAGGAAGGAAGGAAGGAAGGAAGGAAGGAAGGAAGGAAGGAAGGAAGGAAGGAAGGAAGGAAGGAAGGAAGGAAGGAAGGAAGGAAGGAAGGAAGGAAGGAAGGAAGGAAGGAAGTTTGATTTCCCAAGATTATTTTAAAGGATTGAAGAACAAAAACCTAACCCACCCCATTTCATACAAAGTAAAGTGATGGACTCCACTGCCTTCAATAATGTTTAATGTTTTTAACAAACTGTTGATTCTGATCAGTTCTTACTGAAAACATCTGGGAGCCAGATCAGGCCCCATATACTCTTCCTTTGCATTTCCCTCACTTAATATAACTATTTAATGAAAATAAAATATTTAATTTTTCCTTTTTTAAAGTTTAATTTATGGTTCTGAGTGAGCATATGATTAATAAATCAGAGTATGTGGTGTGGAAAACTGCCTTCATTCTTTTTTCTGTCTTTTCTTTCAATAAAACTTCATTTTTATAGAAAATTACCTTTGAATTAATATTTTTCCAACATTTTAGAATATTTATTCTAGATACTTATAAAAAAAGCTTTTAGTTCTAAACCATACAAATCTATTATTCATTGTTATAAACATTAAACAACTTTGCCTAGCTACCAGCTGGTACTCAGCACAGCTGTCAATATGGCCAGCAGCCTTATTCAGGACCATTAAAATAAAAGTGCACCTATTTTCTGCTACCAGCTACCACCTTTCACCCAAGATGATGTGCAAAATGGTCGTGGAGTACCATTTACAGGATTAATATTACCCAGTGTTTACAGCTAATGGATTTGTGTTACTGCTTCATTTTACAAGGCCTCTTTCCATTCTTTAATTTATCCTCAGGTCTGCTCCTTTATTTTTGTTCCATCATCTTCATAAAAGCCATTATCTTTCCATTAGCAAACCTGCTAAATAACTCTTCATATGCTCTTTGATCTGTCCAGCAGCCGTTTGCATTCTTTGCAGTGAGTTTTTCCATTACACTCAAGAATTTTAAAATACAAGTTTGTTGAGAGCTACTTCACACACTGTGGTACATTTAATTAACATAGGATGGAAGAAAAATTTGCAACCATGTTCCTGCTCTTTGCTGCCATAACAACTCCTGGTTTCCTTCTCTTTTATGCAAATCAAGTCACAGACATTTATGTCATTGAAAATGCTGTATTTTATGCAATACTGGTCCAAATGTATTTCTCAAGACCTGCATGAAAATAATTATGCTTTATTTTTGCATTTGGTGCTTTATCTGAAAAAATTATCTTACTAGATACTGGATCTTGAAAGTACTTTCTGAGGGAGTTTTTGTTTGATTTCATAAGTCATATTCTATTTATTTATTCCTTTCTTTTAATATTATTCAGACTAGAAAGTGTGGACTGTGACTCTATTCTGAAGCTATATTTACTTTGTACCAATTGTGTGACCACAGTGCTGCATAGCTGTATCCAAAAACAATTTAGAAAAAAATTCTTAAGGATCAACTTGTACAGTTATATCCTACCTTAAGATATATCAATATTGTTTATGAGACATCCTACTGAAAATAATCTTTTGTGTCACTCATCTCAGACATCAAAATGCCTTCTTTTCTGTGGTAGTTTATGAAGAGGTCATGCTATGACTCTCTGTCCTGCAAAGACATTTAATGACACAGAAATTAATGCATCAGGGGATACCTTATGTTTCTCCTTAATGCCAGGAGAAGAGAATGTTCAGGGGGATTGTATTGCTTTTCTTAGAAACTAAGATTCTTCTTTATAGGAAGACCAAAATGCACTTTTTTAGCAACACAGATCGTCTGGCATCCTGATTTCATAGAACAGAGAGCAGACTGTCATTTTGGTTTTTACCTTCCACAAAATTTCAGTCTGCTATCACTGGTCTTGTTACATTTTCTAAAAGGTCCATAAAAGATGTATTAAACCCCTGCTTTGAAGGGTATGAACGAACTTTTAAAAAGCTAGTGGTCAGATTTTCCATTTTTTCTGTTGTTCCAAAGTTCTCTCCTAGGCACCTGTGGGGGTTTTAGGATCTCCCTATGGTGTTGTAGTTTTCATTTGTTGTGAAATGGATGAAGTCGAGTACAGGGTGTTGTTTCTAATACTGAATCTTTGAGAGATAAGGTGTATTAACAATCAGTAGGCAAGACTACAATGAAAACCTTTTGTGATAATTTAAAAATCCTCCCATGGTACATGCTAACTTAATTCTGATTGACAGTATAAGATCTACTATTTTGTCCTTTTGGCTTCAGGTAGAGACAGGTTTTAATTACTTGCAAAACAACAAACATCCCTCTTTCACCCCCACCATTCTTTCAAATATTTTTGGATTTGCTTCAAGAAGGAAATTGCTGTCCCAGTCTTGCAAGCTGTATGCTTTCTGTTTGACCTGTTCAGTTCTGTACTGAATACCGGATTAAGCAGTAGATGAAAGTTTTTATTAATGTCTGTTCTAGGAAGATTGCTAAGGTTCACTGGTGATTCAGGTATAATATTACCTGATATTTATTTAAGGTACCCCTCTCTGGGTTTGCTATGTTTTTTAGTGATTATGTTTACCATACTGGAATATGAAAATAGCCTATATCTTTCTCTAGAAACCACTCTGGCTCATCAAGAAGGAATAAAAGGAAGCATTCATATTCATACCCGTGCAAGACTCACACTTGTCAGTTTGCTACAACTCTCTGAATGTTCACTAGAAAAGCTTGCTTATATTTACAATGATGTCATGAGCTCAGTGCGATGTTCTCAGTTTTGTACACAAATAATTCAAAAGTGAAATGAAAAGACAAATGATGGGCACAGAATGAAATATTTTTGCCTTGTTCAGAAGTGAAAATACAAAAAATTTCCAAGTTTCTGTTTTACATGAAATAATTCAGAGACATTTACATTTCTATGCATGTTAGAAAAAATCCAAAGAACTAGATATTTGAATGAAAGCAAAGAATTGTATAAGTCAGAAAAAAAAAGCATTTACTTGTTGTCTCAGACACACTGTGCAACTGAAAGCCTATTCATGATTTCATTCTAAAGAAGGCAAGCTCAGGACTGGGAGTCCATATCATCAGGAGGTGGGATAAAAGGAGCAGAACTCTTGTTGTTCTGTGAGAGAAATTGAGTGAGTCAGGGCTGGCCATGGCAGAGGAGGGGAAGCCCCCCATTTTTACATAGCTGTACTACCCTTTCTCCAAATTACTTTGCTGCTTGTGTTTTGATGTTCCACTCTAATTTTTCAGAAAGCTGTTGAAGGGCAGCCATTTGATATGTTTAGCTTAGAAAGGAGATTTCTTTTTGTGCATGGTTTTAAATATATGATAGAGATCAAGTGATGAGGTAGCTGTAGATAAGTCAGGTACTGCAACTGGATGGTGCTGAGTGTAGAGCTCAGGTATGGATCCAGAACAGGGTTAATTTCAGAGAAACCTGGGGGCTTCCAATCAATAGTTGGAAATAAAGAATCATACAAAAGTGGTTGCAAAATAGTGATAATGCAGTAGAACCAGTGAGGAAGTATCCACAGACACTGTGACATACTGATTTATAAATAATTCTGAAGTATAGAAGGTCCAATTTCACCATATAGTTCATTATCTAGCAACCAGCATCCAGACCAGGAACTTCACCAGTGTAGTCCATTGACCTCTTTTGTATTTGCTTTTGAGTTCATTCCTCCCCAGAGAAAAGTGGCTCACCATTCTTAACCAATAGAAATCTAACCTTAGAGATGTCTTCTCTGTTGGCTTATTTTCTTGACAAATTTCCTCTTGGGATCAGAAAAGTGACAGTGGTGGTCTCATTGAGGACAATGATGGTTGTATTGTCACACCACTTCTCTGAGCAGCAGTGAGATACTATTTCTACTCAACTATATAGCCAAAACCAAATTCTGCATTTTTGTGTAATCCTCAGTACACATTGTCATTCTTTGAATCAAGATTTATTAATACATTTAGAACAGGAAATACTATTTTTATCCCCCTGGTTCCTGGTGTCAAAGGATGTTATAACTGCATGGTTATTATCTTAGGTGGTGCCTAAAAGTATTTAACATTGACAGATTCCTCTGAAATCCAGGTTACTTAGCTACTGCTATTCAGCTCACTGCAGGACACAGGAAAAAATAAAGGGAAGATGATAACATTCAAAAAGAGAAATGGTTTCTATGAGCTCAGGCAATTCTATATACATTGTACTCCTTCCTCCTCTAGCACTTTTACAGAGCTTTTTTGCTTTCCACATTTGAAAGAACTGTTGCTCTAATCTTGTTCCTGTTTTTCACAGCAGGCCTGCACAATCCCTCCTGCTGTCTGCAGCAAGTTACCAAATTGGGCCGATTACATTGTTCCCGTATGCAGAATGACACGCAATCAGTAAAAACTCCTTTTGTTTATACTGTTAATAACAGATGTTGCTCTGCTACATCACACATGCTGTTTAATATTATCAAAACAATTATTCATTTATTCATATTTGTGCAGTGTGTGCAAGCTGGCATTACAGATCTCGCAGACATGGCCTTCATGAATGCATAAACAAAAATGCACGTCGTATAAAATAAATCATCCCCCATTCTCATCACCATTTTTAACCTCATATCTAATGATTTGATGATATCTTTATTGCTTGCACATGGACAAGGGGATGACAGACAAAACTCTAAGCGTGTGGAAAAGCTACTGAAATAGTGAAGGTCCCCTTCCTACAGGGAGCTGTTGTATATGCATGAAAGGGTGTAAGGTTTGCTTTGTTAGGGTCCAGGGACAAGAACCCTGCTATTAGCTCATCCTGCTTCCCTTTATCCCCTCAGACCTCCTCCAAAAGAAAAACACAAGGAAGAAAAACAGTTCAAGAGTTGGTTTGATTCCTTTTGATTGAATTAACAAGGGTTCATTTTAATTGAATTAACTAGTGGGATAACAGCATGACTGAATTTTAAAGTATAATTAAAGGATTCATCTTCTACTTAATGACAATGGGATAGAAAATTACCTCAGAACAGACGCTACACAAGTTGTCTGTTTCCCCACTATAGATGTGCATTTTCAGGTAACATGGCCATTAAACCCTCTTCTATACATGACAGAAGGTTTGGAAAAAAAATGTGCCAATTTAAAGGAAATCTGTTTATGCTCTTGCAAATATTGCCATTGTTTATGATGGATGCCACTCTTTGCTCTTGTTAGGATGTAGGATCTCTTGGGTTATTAATTAAAATGAATAAGTTAATAAGGTATTTCCTTCAAATGAAAATAATATTTGTTTATACATACAAATGTAACATTCCTGAAGCAGTGTGTTTATGTTCGTGATAGAATGCTTATGTTCTAAATAGGTATAATACCTTTTTCATTTATTTGGCAGAAATAAGATTTCCATGCTGAGGTAAACCAATATTTTATATTCCCTTCTTTTTCAGCATCACCTTACCAGAAAATGAGACAAACTGATCCTTACAGGCTTAAAGTAGTTCAACAGAACTTAAGGAAGAAATTTATACATAAAGAAAATGGTTTGAAGTGAGAATATACCCTTCTAACCTAAGCTCGGTTCCTATTTAAGGACTCATATTTTGAGTGCTAAGCTTCTTTGTATCAATGTAGAGCATCCTCATTACTCTTTTTGTTCCATAGCATGGAAAGGACTTGAAATCCCTCAAAGTTAGTTCCTGTGTGTTTCCACTTCGTCAAATACAGGTCTTTGACTTCTTTTCTATGTAATGTGTTTTTAAAATATATCAGGGTAACATATGTAAAATGCATTTATTGACAATGCTGTATGAATTAGTAAAAAAAAATGTTGCGATGCATGACAAGAGAAGAGAAATCAACCTAGTATTTCAAACATCAATAAACTATAGGAGTTTACAGATATATGAATTTAAAATAAAGACATGCTTGGTTAAGTGAACATGGTCGAGTGATAGGGCTGCCTCAAGACACAGGTAAAATAGAAGACGTGTTCCACAAAAGATGTCACAGATGAGGGGGGTATTGGATTTCCAAATCTGAAAAATGGCTATGATAATAATGTTACTATTCCACATGCTCCAGAGATTTGTATGCATAATAGTCTTTAAAGCAGAGGAAGTACTATTGAATGGTCACACTACAGTCAGAGAAATTGAGTCATACAGAGGTTAAATAAATGTTGATCAGGGCTAAGCATGAAGTCAGTACAGAGCTTCAAATGAAGCAGGAATTCCCTGGATCACTGCCCGGGGTGCACACCAATGTCAGCACAGCAGGTGCTGTCCCTGTGCTGTGTCTGTGCACCCCACTGGCTGCTGCTGCCCCCACACCTCAGCTGCCCAGAGGCTGGGGGCAGTGGGATTCAGGTGCCTGCAGGGAAGCAGCCTGCAATTCCCAGAGTTTGTAGACATGCTCAGACCCTTCCAAGCACTGGAACCTTTGGTGCTCATGAGCCCAGGCCCTGCATTTCCAGCATGCTGCTTGCACTGAAACCATCAGGCTCACAAGAACCAGCATGGTACAGCAGCCACCAGGAAGGCATCTGCTGGCAACTGTGGAACCAGGAGCTCTTGTTCTTCTGAAGGACTGATCTTTCTGCATCCAGATCTATTTCAAATGTTGATATGTTCCAAACTTCTGACCTTCTGGAGGATTGTCCCACATTTCCCAGACTTCAGCCAGATTTACCTCAAGCTAAAAATACTTGAATTTGCTCCATTAAGCTTGTGCTGCTGTATTTCCAACTCTTCCAGAAGGTTTAGATCCATTAGTACCTCACTGCCAGCAAACTATAAAACTTCTCCATCCAATAAAATGAACACTTCATAATAAACAATCTTTTAATGTCCACTTCCATCATGACACCTTCTGTCAAGCACTGCCTGATATATACCAAAAATGTACCCAATCTAAACTTCACCTTAGAGAAGATTGTGAGATGTAAATTTTGTTCATGGCATATAAATTAACTTAAAATTCGCCTCATTATGAATTTTTAGTTTTAATTTTCTTCCAATTAAAATGTTAGTGAAACCTTAGTAAATAACACATTTTATTACTGTTTGCATAGAGTACTATCCTGCTTAGAGGGAAGTAGTTGATCATTTAATGTTGGTATTACCAACTTTTTTTTATTCTTGGACCATGCAGATAGGAGTACAAGGTCAGACCAGCTCTAAAACTCTAGCTGCTGTATTTAATTCTGCCTTGACTTGTTGACAGCAGCTGCTGATAGGTATCTTTCACAAAGCTGACCCTTGTTTGCTGCTGCTGCTGGGATATTTTTATTGTAATGACACTCTTAGAGCCTGAACCAAAGGTCACAGTTGCTGAGTGCTCTGCATCCAGTTCCCATAATTAAAAGCATTTGTAAACTCTTTGGTTAATGCACCTGTGTTTTCATTTAAGAACTCATTAACTATTATACACATCAAAAGACAATTTTAGAGGAACTGCATCACTGTGTAGATCTATGGGAATCAGTTGCAAAATGAAAGAAAATAATGAACAATTGTGTGAATGGAATTCATACAGTCAAGGCCCTGGAAATGACAGAAGACATAGCTAAAGCCAGCAAATTAACAATTGCTTAGTGTGTTTTACCTTGTGGAGACGATTTCTCAGTTGAGTTTTCCATATTTGGAGAGTACATCACAAGAATTTGTCCATCTTTGATAATTTCTTTTGTAATGCTCAGTATTCCTGGAGATTAGAAATACTATGAAATGAAAAGAATTGCCATTTTGCTGGGTACTATAGCACATATCTTCTTTTCAACCAAAATATGAGTGTTCCTGTGGTGATGGGTAGAATCATGCACTTCTGGTCACTCTTCTGCCTGGGTCCTCAGAAGAGGAATGCTGGCCAGCCAGTTAAAGCCCCTCAATGAGTATATTTTGGCAAGTTCATGGGACCTAAAGGTTCTAATATTCTATTTCTGAAAGTATTTTAACCTACAAATGCCCTGCTGAAATTGTCAGGTAATCTTAACCTGTCAAAATTAACTTCCCAACCTTATAATGCTGGTCATATACAAAGCTAATGGTGATGAGCTGCTCAGAGCAAGACTAAATATCCTGTTTGTAAGGATTTAAACCATTTCACCTGCAGGCTCTGTAACTTTATTTTTATTGTTCAGAAATATCTTGAGGTTTTGCAGTTTTAGGGGCCAGTGGGGAACACTGCAAAGGCTAATAGCAGGTGTGGGTTGGAATTCTTGTGAATAAAAAGTGTTGAAACATTTTTTCTTAAGAGAAGTTTTTGGGTATGTCATCTCAAAATAACTTGAGATCGAGCAGTATGGGGAAGTGGTTGACATAATCACACACCCAAGTTAGGCAGATGAAGAAGATGCTAAGCTGGGGATCCAACATATTACAGGAATGCTCAAAGGAACAATTCTATGTTTCTCCTTGGATGCCTGTTAAACACCACAATCCAAGGATGGATTGCTTTTCTGATGGATGAGTTAGCAGCTAGAGCAATTTTTTTTTGCTCTGGTCCTGGTAAATAACAGGTTTTAGTCCCACCTGTGTCGTCAGTATTTTTAATTAATTACTGTAAGTAGCAGCTTCTCCATATTGTGGCATCTGTACATCTTGTTATTAGTCCTTAATTGTTTCCATTGTATGGAAAATTTGAGCTAGCAATTTGTGGACACTTCAGATCTTTATAATGCTGTCCCTCTGAGGAACCAGACCTTAAGTTGTTTGTTTTTTTGGGTTTTTTTTTGTTTTTTTGTTTTAGTCTGAATGTAGAGTTAAGGTGGTTTAAAATACTGAGACCTGTTGGTACAGGACAGGTGGCAAGTAGTTGGTCCCAAACTAATCAGTTATCTACAAACAGCTTTTTTTTTTCTTTTGTTTTAAATTAACCAATAAACTCATGACAGATGCTGAGTAATATCTTTGCTGTGTAGAGTTTCCTAATCATGGACTTGAGAATGTTTTATTTTGAGTATTAACATTTCAGTGAGATTAAATATAACAGTTGTTACCTGTGATTAGTGACCCTGTGATAAACAAACATGTTCTACATGAACATTTGTGCAAACAAAGTTGACAAGTTCAGCAGGGCATCTCATAACTCCAACACAATAGCAAAGGCAGTTATGATGGAGAAAAATAACAAATTTGTGCACTGCTAAATTCCAAAAATACGTATAATAGGTGTATGAAATTTTGGCCACCACTTTTTTTCTAAGTATTAGGGGAGCAAAGAATGATACATTCATATTTGATTTTTTTCCGAAGTTGTTGTGAAATGTTGTTAGAAGAATTTCAGGAATTCATAATCAATTTCAATTTGAATTCTTATTCAGGGAGAACGTTTATAATTGCTGAGTTTGTGTCAGTTGTAAAACATGAACTTGCATTTAGTTTGGCAGAAGGATAGAAAAACAGTACATTAGCTCAAATTATTTTTCCCTCTTTAGTATTCTGACTATTGGTTGCTCCCAGTAAGTTTGGGTTTTGTCTGAGTTCTAGGTTTCATTAAGACTTTAAAGTCTCCCTTATCCAGTTAACATGATAACTGGTCACAGCCAGCACAGCTTCATGAGAGGAAAGTTCTGCTTATCAAGCCTGATTTTGTTTTATGGCAAAGTAACTCACCTAGCTGATCAAGGGAAGCCAGTTCATGTAATGTTTCTGGATATCAATAGAGATGTTGGTACTGTCTCTCACAGCATCCTTTGGACAAAATGTCCAGCACACAGCTGGATGAACATATCATGGGATGGATGGGTGAGCAGCTTGCTCATGGGTTGGTCACAGAGGGTTTCAGAGGATGGGGTGACATCAGACTGGTCCCCTGTCACCAGTGGTGTTCCACAGGGCTCTTTGGCCCTGTGCTCTTCCACATCATCATAAATGACCTGAACCCAGGACTGGAAGGGAAGTCTGCAGATGATACAAAACTGGGAGGAGCTGTTGACTCCCTCAAAGGCAGGGATGCCCTGCAGAGACACCTTGACAAATTGGAGAGCTGGGCAATCACCAACCAGAAGAAGTTCAATAAGGGAAAATGCATTTGATTCTGCACCTGGGGTGGGGCAACTCTGGATGTGTAGACAGACTGGAGAATGAGATTCTGAAAAGCAGTGCAGGAAAGGGACCTGGGGGTCCTGGTCAGTGGCAAGTTGAACACAAGCCAGCAGTGCCCTGGCAGCCAGGAGGACATCCCTGTCCTGGGGACATCAGGGACAGCATCACCAGCCAGGCAAGGGAGGGATTGTTTTGCTCTGCTCTGCTCTGGGGCAGCCTCACCTCCAGTGCAGGGGCAGTTCTGGGTGCCACAATATACAAAAGTCATTAAATTATTAGAGAGTGTCCAAAGGAAGACAAGGATGATGGAGGACTCAGAGGGGAAGCATGTGAGGAGTGGCTGAGGGCACTGGGTCTGTTCAGCCTGGAGGAGACTGAGGGGAGACCTCACTGCAGTTACAGCTTCATTGGGAGGGGAGAGCAGGGGCAGGCACTGATCTCTGCTCTGGGGTGACAGTGACAGCACCTGAGGGAATGGCCTGAAACTGTGTCAGGGGAGGTTCAGGTTGGACATTAGAAAAAAGTTGTTCACCCAGAGGGTGGCTGGGCTCTGGAACAGACTTCCCAGGTATTTCATTTGGACACCAGCTTAACAGAGTTAATGAAGCATTTGGACAATGCTCTTGAGTGACTCTTGGGGGTGACCTTTTGTGTGGCCAGGAGTTGGACTTGATTATCCCCATAGGCCTCTTCCAACTTGGCATATTCTGTGATTCTGTGAACACAAAATTTTTTTTTAAGTGAACTTGAGAGCTGTTTATTGAAAACAAGAGATGGACTATTTTCGGAATTCTAGGAAATCAGGAATATAACCTTTGATGTCTAGCAAATGTCTACACAATTTTTTTCCTGTACTTTCCACTCCCACAAGTTTGTTCCATGCAGAACTGAGCTCTTCTACCTCAGGGTCTTTCAGTTTCTCCAGCTATGAGATATTTGCTTTTAACAGAACATCATCCTCCCATATTAGCTATGTGGGGGGTTTCTCTTGTATAATTTTGGATTCTTTCACTCCAACCAGAGGATATTAATCTGTAATCAACTAAAAAAATGCATCAACAGAAATGTAATTTTTATTCATTGTGAACAACCGGGAGAGAATATAGAGAGAATATATGGAAATGAATAGTTTATTAAGGAAGTAAAACTCTTGGCAAAACTGGTCATTGAGGTATCAGAAAAAAAAAAAAAAAAAAAGATCCTAGAGAGAAAGCTGAAGGAATAGTTACTGGAAAACCATAGTCAATGAAAAATTAAACTTGTAGAGGATAAAAGGATTGAGAAGGCACAATTTTGATCAGTAATATAAACAGGTAATAAAATTTTCAATATTGCTTTTAGCTGAATGAAGGCTCATTTTTATGCTTTTCCTTTCGGCATGGAACAGATCTCACATGCTATTTAAACACAATATACCTCTCTGGGCTATGTTTAAAGAATATATCAAAAAGGATGGTTATTGTGAATTACTAAAAAAGAATACTGCTCAGCTTCTCATTTATGAACATATAAAAAACATCTTTGATACTGGTGGATGGCAATGAGCATTTACCAGTGGTAAAGAAGATATTTGGTCTATTGTATATTATATGTGGATTTGTAAAATAACACCACAGGAAAATGTTATCACAAAAGCTGGAGAAGTCAATAATTAATTTCTCAGTAAGAACTGTGAATCTTGCTTGGCTGATAGGGTCATCCTCTCAATACAAAACAGATATACTGATACTTGAACAAGTTCTACAGTACAGCCAGGGAAAACCTGCAGCACAATGGAAATCAAAGGTAATCATTGCATTGTGCACCAAAGCCATTTCTGTGCCCTACTACTCTTTCCTTCCTCAGCCCTCAACATTCACATTTGGCCTTCTCTCTCCTTCTGCTTTTTCCTTCACCTTCTAGTCCTGGCCTGTGATAAATGCTGCTGATAGGGATTTATGTGAGTCAATTCTTAAATTTCTTCTGTCAAAATTGCCATTTGTCCTCCCAGTTTGCTCCTGTTAGGTGGGTTTGTGAATCGGGGATATCCAATAATTCTGTTTGGATTTTATTTGAGCTGAAACTTCTGCCTTTTCTAAGCTTTTGTTGAGAAATTTGGAAGGCCATTTTGCCCTTACAAAAGAAACAAACAAAGATCTCCAGAACCAGAAGAAAATTGTTACTTTCGAAGTAGGAAAAGCATTTATGGTGATACTGTGAACATGTGCTTGTAAAACAAGGTTGATTTTAAAAAACTCAACTTGTGGAGTCATTCCTGTTTATTAGTTTCTTTGAAGAAATTGTGTTACATTGAATTGACTATTTTGAAAGGTTTATGAAAAGTCCAACTTCCATAGGAAGTTTTAAAACCATTTAGATCACCACTAAAAAAAAAAAAAAATTCAGTTACAAACCCAGCTCAACCTATTAGACTCTACAAAAATAGCAACATGCAGTTGAATATTTCTGGTGTAGCTGTCATCTGTCCCATAGTTTAAAAAAAAATAAAAATTAAAAAAAGTTTTATTTTGTACCAAGAGATGCTAATTAATACCATCTTCCCTATTCATTCCCTTGCTCCATTTCCTTCACTAAATCACAAATAAGCTACAATAAGATAGTTCAGCAGTTGGGTAGGTTTGTGTGCATGCCTGAACATGTACTTGTCTGGTCATACAAAAATTGCAGTTGTGTTTGCTGCTGCTACAGAAGTTGACACAGCTGATTCCTAAAATTCTTCAAGTTTATTTTCAGTGCCTTTAAAAATAAACTGAAGGAGGAAGACTGCAAGAGAATAGAAAAAACAGAGGTAAAGAAATTAAATAATCCTGATGGCATCTTAAAAAAAATCTTGAAAGAAGGCAGAGATGCTCTAAAGCCAAGAAATGTTGATAAAGAAAATCCAGCATGAAGGAGTGTCTACGACCAATGTTCTGTCACTTCACACTGTACTTATAAACCATCCATTAATGGTGATGCACAGCTCCAGGCTCATTGCCATGGCTAGGATCCAATTTCAAGATCCATTAGCACTCCTTACCTCTTGAAGCTTCTTCTGATCAGGCACTGTTCATGATAAGGAAATTACACATTAATTTGCTCAATAGAATTTAAAATCAGACTCGCCATGCCCTTGGCATGGATCAATGTTAACTGTTCCCTAATTTCATTTATTGTTCAGTGTTGTTCCACTTCATCTTGCAATCCGTGGTATTCATAACTAAAAAGAACAGCAAATTACAACTTTTCTGGCAGTTCTAATATAAACAAAGCTTTGGGTCTCATGGATCTACAATCTGATTTAGAGGTCAACTTGTTGCAAAAGAGCTTCTAGTAAGATATTCATGGCTTATGCTTAACTGAGGGGATGCAGGCAAATCACGGTTGCTACTTCACAGTTGTTTAGCCGATATGACTGAATGGTTGACCCATGTACTCAAAGCAGTCCTGTGGATTTATATTTATGCAGCATTGGTAGTGAATATTCTAAGCTGTGGTGTGGATAGTTTGACTTTATTTAATGAGCTACCACTGACTAGCTTAGATAAAAAGAGGTCTGTAATGTTATGTCACAGGAAGACACAGAGATACTGTGCTTATATATAAGAACAATGTTCCTCCTCAGACCTAAGAACCTCCTGACATCTTCTGCTTAAGTTAGAGACTGATAAAAACACTAAAGCAAACCCCTACAAGAAATCTGAAGCCTGTATTCCCAAGCTATTTTCTATGTCTCATGCAGAGAGAAGTCAAAGCCCTTCCACAGGAAGCTACTGGCTTTTGAAAAAAACATTTTGTGCTCTACCTGTCAGCTGCAAAGCACATCTGGGGCTAAGGGCTTCAAATCTCATCTCCATCTCTTCTTTCTGACAACAGAATTGTTACCACTAATTAAAGATAATTCTAGAAATCTCCTTGGGCAGACATGGCCAGTTGGTGAGGTTTAATAGTTTGGACCCTTAGCCTTTTTTAGCCCTGATGTCCTGTGCTCCACATCCTCTATGCTGATGTTGTCCAAGGTGCAATGCACCGAGGGGCAAGATATAACATGCTGCCAGCAAGGTCCAGAAGAACAGCTGTCAAGCCTGCTTCTAAAAATAAATGATGATGGGATGGAGGTTCATGGATGATTTTATGTAGAATAAGACAGCTCATTCTCTTTCTCAGTGAATCGTGGACAGTTATTAAGCTGCAGTATATTGGCCTTTAATTAGCAGGAAGAAAAAAATGATTAGAGAGTTTAGGAAGGTATGGAACAGAAAAAAAGTCGAAATAAGTTTTTCTCAATAACTTTTTCCCTTTAAGAAATCCCTAAGGATTTTTAGGATCATGATACTAATTTAAATATCTAGTACACTCTGGTCATGCCCCATGTGAATGGTAGGAAGTTGCTTTTAGAAAACTTGTCCAATGATGAAGTTTATATATTTTGCATTTTTCAAACTGCACTTCATGTTAGCAATAGAAACCATTTTTACTTTTATTTTTTTTCCAATGCCTTAGATCATTTTGGAAAGCATCCCTGCTGGTCCCTCGTAGGCTGCCTACTCCTCTCATGTATAAAGTTCATGCCGTTTGTGGAGGCAGTTTACATTCTGGCAGGCTGGCTCCAAGCTGGCATCTGAGCGCCGGTGACCGGCAGGGGAGGCAGCGCCTTCCCGGCCGTCTGTGCAGGGCTGGTGTGAGCAGCCCCTTCTGGGACACGCCAGCCCTGCTTCCAGACATCCTGTTGGAGTGCCACCTTTCAGGATGCCTAGGGACCATGCAGCTGCTCCACACCAGGAGGACTGCACTCAAAATAAAAATGACAATAATGCACTCTTTCCCACCTGGAGCAGCGCATAGCAGTGATCATGCCATTTCCTGCTCAGAAAAGCTCCGTTAGGACTTTTTAATAAAATTAAACATTTAAAATGTTGAAACTGGATGTGATTTGTCTTTTGGCCATCTGGAATCACAACCTGTCCAGATCAGATGCACGTAACCAGAGCATTCTTAGTCCTGCTGTTGGCTCTGTGCCACCTTGCTGATTCCAATGAGATTTACCGTACACATGGGCTGGTGCTTTTGTGTTTTTTTAACCCAGCCTCTTCCTTCTACACTCTTTATGCCTGAACCTTATAGGCTGTGTCATTTGGTCTTACTCTTGACACACATCCCATCCCATCCCATCCCATCCCATCCCATCCCATCCCATCCCATCCCATCCCATCCCATCCCATCCCATCCCATCCCATCCCATCCCCCATCCCATCATCCCATCCCATCCCTTAAGACATTGCTGCTTTAGCTGCATTGACCAACATGTATGTGAGCTTTCAACAGTTCTGCCATTTATAAAGCACCATCACAATTGTGCACTGCTGATGTAGTTGTGCTTTCTGATGGAACCAATTCATTCAAAGTAATTTTGCAAGTCGTGGGGTGAATTAGTCTTTGATGTAGAAACCTGTGTGAATTGTCCAATGCCTCTTTAACCATAACTTTTCCATTTGTCCTTCAATGTGGCACCAAAGCCTCTTAGAATTTACCTAAATCTTCTTCTAGGTAAATTGCCACACTATTCTACATTCTGACATCACCTCACTTTGCCAAATATGGTTGAAACAGTCCTGTAAAAGTATTTAGCTGGTATGGGACTCACACTTTCTCAAACTGAGATCTTCACTTGAGCTTAACTACAACAGGGCACAGTTTAGCAGTCATGTATATGCCAAAACCAGTTCCAGTTCTGTATTATCTCCATCCTTTCCTCCAGAAAAAAAACCAAAACAAAATACTAGTTTTGTTTTGCAGAACTTAGTAAGTCTTTCATCAGAGGACCAGAAACAAGAGCCCAACCTTATACATCTTCCTTCTTGTCTTTGACATAAAAAGGAAAGAGACCTCTCAGTAGCCAGTCGCTTCAAAAAAAATGACACTCAGCTCCCCTGTGTTGTATGCTTTACATTTTTCAAGTTTAGTTTATTTTCTGTTACTGTTACTTCAACAAATCTTTCTTTCTCTACTGTTAAAAAAAAAACCAAAACAAGCTTCATTCCAGAAATGCTGTATTCAGCATAGAGTAGCTATGAACCTGTCTTTAGATTTCAGAGTGTATCATTGAAGTTGTCTTTGATACTTCCAAATAAATTCTGTCATGTAGTTTGTAGCAGTAACAAACATTTTATCTGACATTCTTTGTCCTTCAATTGTCCTTGAATTTCTGTTTCTCCAGAAAACCTTGTACTAGTAATTTGTATAAGCTGCTATTGTGAACCAATACCATTCTGGGTCTTTTTTTTTCCCCACAAATTTTAGCAGCAACAAGAGCTAAGTGCAGAGAATCCTACACAATTAATCTGAAAATTCAGTAGACCGTATTTCTAGATGTGTATTTCCTCTATAGATACTGCAGTACATACTATCTTGCCAATGCTCCCATTAAAGATCTGCTGGGATTTGGCAATAACTATGTTAAAAAACTGTTGGAAGGGTCTCTAAGAGATAGTCCATCCCAGAAGACAAGATTAACTATACATGTTATCATTGCTGACAGATGGTTGTCTAGCATCTTTCTAAAGACCTCAGTGGCAGAGAGACTCAAAACAAAATACTCAGCACTCTGTTTTTCATAACTTTTCACAGTTTAAATTTGCAGCTTCATTGTTTTTTGTCACAATTTATCCTACAGACACAGAATACCTTCTCACTTTTTTTAGAACAGACTTTCATCCTCAGAGGTTTGTTTTTTTTCATTGTGATCTCCCTCAAGACTTGTAAAGGGAAAGAACTTTCTACTCTTTAAAACATTCCTCATAGATTATGTTTTCCAAACCTCTGGTCATTTGCATTATTCTCCTTTAGACTGCCTGTTTTGTAGCCACACCCCAGCACAAGTCTTCTACTGTGCCAGATGAAACAGAAAATGTTCATTTGCGTGTCTTGCCAGGTATACTCCTGTGTGATGACTACCTTCTTCTGAGTAACATTATACCTGGATGTGGTTCAATGCAGCTCTCTTTCACCCTTGCCTTTAGATTCTTTTCCAAGGGCCTGATGTTCCATATCCTTTTCTTCATCAGGTAGTTTTTACTTAAGCATAGATAATTTCATTTTTTTTTTTGCAATGAATTGTATCCCAATTTTAGTAAAATACAGTTATGACCGTTTTTATTGAAAATGTTATTTTCCAACCAATATGTAGTCCTTCCCCCTAGGTAGCCCCAGTAAATTTTTTAATAATCACATCTTTTATTGCATTCACCAGATTGCTAGTGAAAACCTAAATAAATAAAAACCCTGCATTCAAACTTTCAATTTATTCACTGAATTATTGTTAATTACTTGCTGAACATGGTGATACACCCTGTTGTTCAACTTCTCTGCAGCAGAGTGTGTCCAGAAGAGTATGGACCAGCAAATCTCCAGACCTGGGCAGCCAGGCTTGAGGGTGTCCCAGAAGTGGCCATGCCCTCACCCATGGGGTGCAGGTTGGTCCATCAACAGCCCCCAACATGGCAAGTGATGGAGTTTGGTAAAACAAGATGTGGCAAAGGTGGTGTGGCAGCCAGAACAGGGGCTGGTGGCCCTGGGGGACTGAAAGAGGGTCCTGAGCACTGGGGAGGGGGGTCCCAGGCTGGCTGAGGACATCATTGCTGACTGCTGCTCACAGAGCCAGCAT
Source organism: Muscicapa striata striata (assembly GCA_030060385.1). Lineage (NCBI taxonomy): Eukaryota > Metazoa > Chordata > Aves > Passeriformes > Muscicapidae > Muscicapa > Muscicapa striata. The sequence goes on along the minus strand of JAREIS010000077.1, from coordinate 1,291,400 downwards.
GCTCCAAGGATTGTCTCATGAGGAGGTCCAGAGCTGTGGTCTTTGCCATCTGCTATGATTTCATTGCTTTCCCAGGACCTACTCTTAAAGTTGGTTAGTTTATTTTTTTCATCTCGACTATCAGAAACCACAAAGAGCGTATTTCTTTCTGAAAACAGAAGAGGAACTTAACCCTGGTCTGAAGTGAAGGGGTGACCTCGTGATACTTTTTTGTGTCTCTTTATTTTCAGACACCAACTCCTCTCTTCTTTCTTATTATAACATAATTTATATCTCTGGAATATTAAATGCCTATAAACAGAGAGATTATTATATTATTGGATAATATATTAATAATAATATCACATTATTATTAATCTTATTTACTAAGCTTTAGCAGAGAAAGTGATCCCAACTTGAACTTCAGATGAAAGATGAACTTAAGAATGGACTCATTTCTAGTGTATCTGATATATTTGAGTTAGTTACTATGGTGATTCCCCCATGTGATATCTGGTTTTGACTCACAGCTGCTGGAGTCCCTGGCATTGTTCTGGATTTTTTAAATTTTTTTATTTTATAATAAAAATGCTCAGACTATAAGCATCCTGCTTGAGGCATAAGAAGCAGCTTGAAAAGGAAAAGGTGCCTGCTGCTTAAGCAATATATTTTACTTTTAGGGTTCTTTTTACGGGAAATGAACTAAGTTGCATCTGCCTCATCCTAAAATTTTCAACTTGAATTGCACAAAGTATGTTTAAAAAAATTCTAAGCTGCTGCAGTAAAAGTGTGTTTGTTTTTTCTTAGATTACAGGCTTTGAGGGTCCTCATGCAATGCTCTTTCATAGACAATAAATTGAGCAAGACTATGTTTGAGCCCAGAGAGCCACTCTGTTCTTTGTGTGGAACTCCTGGGGCAATGGGAATTCTTTACCAAAATAGAGCAATTTGCAAACTTCAATCTGCAGAGTCCAAAATATCTTCTGTTATTTTTCCTTACCATAGACTTCTGTTTAAGACCCTGGTTCAACAAAGTCTCCTCCTTTAATCTAGTCCTCACAGATACTTTATCTGGTCATCTTGGCATACCTTAACCCAGCCTTTTCTTAAATATTAGAAGATAATATTTCCCTTTTTTTTTTTTTTTTTTTTTTTTTTTTTTTTTTTTTTTATTTATAATTCTACCTTAGTTTTATTTTCATTTCTGTTTTCCATCTCAAGGCTTTAGTGCATCCTGGTCCTGAAATAATCTAATTAAGAACATAAAGTGTATTCTTTTGGGAACAGGAGACCAAGAACACCTAATCCAGCTGGTGATACCATTGTATTCTTAGAACATGAGAACAATGGCTAGGAAAATGTGTGAAGAAAGAAATCTAACATGGCTGTAATAATCAGTTCAATCTCATTTGGAATCACTAACATAGTTATGCATCGCCATATGGGTACTGTGTGATGTATCACATGAAAGGCTTAAGATTGTTTGCTAGTCTTGCCACACACTAGTTATCAGAATATATTTTACCCTAAATTACTTCTAATCTCCAGATAGGCTTTTGGTGCAATATGTACAAAAAATACTGACACTTTTGAGACACTATATTACTTCAGTTTACTAAAGCTAACTACTGTATTACTGTGTTATAGAGTAGAATCTTAGCTGGGTTCCTAATATAATTCCTTATTTTACATATTTAAAAAAATAGTTTCGATTTGTCAGTGAACAAGGCATTTTAAAAACAGATTTAATGCATACATTGCAAATTTGGTTATGTAATCAGCAGCCTACTCATGTTCTGATGGTTTATTGATAGCTTAAAGCATTTTAAGGAATATGAAGATTTTTTTTCTTGTGTTCTAGTTCCACTAGGGAATTTTAAAGTTCACAGTGAAAGGAAGGATTGACAAAAAGAAACACTTCCTCCTGCTGCTCCCAGTTAAAAATTCTGTTTGGAAGCTTGGCACGGTGAACTTACTGAGAAACTAACATACCTTGACTGTCCAATTTGATAAAATCACCTTCATGAGTACATCTACCTTTGAATACACTTGCAAAATGTTATGTGTTGGTATCTCCTGAAAAAAAATTGATTACCAGATACTTGGTTGGGGTGCCAGTACATAGCCATTATTTTCTTTATTTATTTATTTGATTTGCAAATGTACTTGTTTAAGGCTGCATTTGGACCCCACAAATCAGCATTTGCTTAGAAAAAAATTTATCTATAAAAGTGATAACTACATGAACTGAGGAAGCTGTTCTACTTCTCTGTTAAATATTGCTCTGGTTTTGGATTATACTGTATCTCCCACTTCTATCACTTGTTCATGGTTAAACATTCTGTCTTTGGTGTAATTCTGTCTCAAGTGTGCATGTAAATAGGTTTAAGAAGTCTAATAACACCAGAATTGTGAAATCCTATTCTGATTTATGTGTAAGTTCAAATGCCTCACAAAGCATTTTTTCATAAATATTTGGCCAGGTTTTTTTTCTAATCAGTAAAAATAATTTGGTGAATCTAAAGCTTCCAGAAACAAATCCTGCTGTCTAATTTAGATGTTTAAAAGCTTGATCTCTCTGTTTCTATCACTGAAGGTCTTTAAAAGTGAGTAATTCTTTCCATGGATAGATAAAGCAAATGCTTCAGGAAATGTTTAAGACACATTGCCTAAGGCTTTGTCAAAATTTAGGTCCATTAATCAGGTGAATTGGATTTTTCCTCGCACACAGTTTTCACAGCTGCCATGGTATCTTCTCAGGCACAGAGCTGAACAAAGATAAACTTTAGCAGCAACGTTCTCTACCATCCTCAATATTTGTAATCTAATGTTCTCATGTCTATATTTCAATATTGTTTTGAACTTACTGTATGCCTTAAGAGATTAATTTGGACATTTTTTTTCCAGCTTTCTCTTTAGATCACTTCTCAGTTGAAGACACTCTCCAATAAATAAAAAATTTAATTTTTTTGTTTGATAGGGATGCCTTCCTGAGTGGTTTGAATAATACCTGATTTCTAATGTTAGTCCTCAACTTTTTTCTTAAAAGGAGTTGTAATTATAAGTTGCTTCAGAATTAACTTAAAAAATTAGGTCTTAGATCCTCTTTGTGAATCTCAAAAGTATAACTTATATTTTTATGTTCTCTCTCCCTTTTCTTCCTTTTTTTTTTTTTTTTAATTTTTTTTTTTTTTTTTTTTTTTTTAGACATTTCCCTTTATTTATTTTTTTTCCACTTGTCTATTAGGATATTCCCTATCTCTTTGTCCTTCACAAACTTCCCCTGGCCTGATTTCTCTCTAAAATCACTGTCTAATATTTACATTCTCTATCATTTAATTCAGTACAAAACTGACTTACTTAAACTCCTCTTTGCCACTTAGTAAGAACTTGACTCATTATCTGCTCTGTATACTTTGCAGAAATAATAAACTTTTATAAAGGGATAAATATTGCAACACCAATGATTGCATTACAGGTACAGAGTGGTAAGACTGTGCTATAAAGAGAGTAAAAATTGCTGTTTCCACTTGTAATGGAACATTACCTAGTACATTTTTTATCTTAGAAAACACTTTTCTGAAGACCTTGACTTCTGATAGAAACATGATTATATTTGAAGTGTATTAATGCTATCTCACTGGTAAGGTATTACTGTTTAATAAAGCTATGTTCCTACATTCCTTTACATACTTAACTCTTTCAATAATTTTTTTGTTTTGTTTTTGTTGTTTGTGGAAGCCCTCATGTAATCAGTAGCTTATAAATGACCACTCGAATTATGCATATTGCAATGTAGGTAGAAACTAGGTTTTTCATTCTAGGTGGAAACTAGGTAAGCTAATATCAGTAAATTATGTAATTAGTATAGGCTTCCCTAATCCACCTCCATGGGTGCTGGTTCCAAGATAAAGGCACTCCAACAGGTGTTTTAGAAAGTTGATTTCATTCTAGAAAGCATCTTGGTGTTTAATACGGGCACTCTTTAGCACAAACAAGTCTGATATTTTTAAGTACATCTACTCTATATAATTTCCTTACTTTTAGGTCTAGCTCTGAAACAACTTGAAATAGAGTTCTCTGACTGTAGACTCCCCTCATGAATATAAAATATTGCAAAGGATTCTATATTAGAGAAATGGAAATCATGTAGATAAAAAAAATTCTAATCAAAGTTTATTACAATTCAGAGGTATAAAGAAAAGCAACAACTGATTGTTTTTTTTAATGCATCAGTCATTATGACTTATTTTTGCTGCTACAGCTCTTATAACATTTGCTTTCCTGAGATGAAAAAGTGAGCTATCTTCCTTTACAGTTGTTGCTGTATGAATAAAAAGTAAACTTTGAGCTATCAGAAGCAGTGCAGATACATAGCTAAATACGGACAAGAGTAAGGCTCAAGTACAGAGGTTTTCAGCATTGTATGTTGAAATTTCTAACCCGTTTGTGTACCTGCTCTATTTTAAGGACTGTGCAGATTAAATGACTGCAGCACACTTTCCTTTCTGTTCCTTACCTGCAGCTGCCCATAATCGGTTCCATTCCCTCAAGGTTCCATTTCTCCAACGAAGCACATAGCCACATTCTTTAGACTGTGAAGGCACAGAGATACATGCAAGAGCTTTGTTGGCTCCTTGCCTGTGCTTGGGAGGCCAAAGACTATTTCACATTGCACACTGCAGGCGTACAATGCAGCTGTGGAGCATAGCAGGAGTATTCCTTATCTTGCCGGAGCGTCTGCTTGTTCTAGTTTGAATTCCAGCAGCAAAAGCAGCTCCCAAAGGAGTTTGTACTTCATTATATACCAACCCTGAGAGGAATAGCTAAACTGCAAGTTCAGCTTTTTTGGCAAGGAAATGATGTCTTCTTGACAGACACCAAATTTGTGCAGATATACTGGTTGAATATTTTCCTTGCTCTTGTACTTAATGTATATGAGTGTACATTTGTATGCAATTTTGTGGAATAAAAATGTTTCTGTGTTAATAAAGCTAATGTATTTTCTTAGACTTTTGAAGGTCTTATGCTTTACTTAATTCAGTTTTGGGGAAGTATTTGGTCTTGAGTAATATAAGACACCAACTATGAAACACCTGTGTGCTGGATTTGAAGGGGGTAGAATTGTCTTTAGAGTGGCAGGTATGGGACTGTGTTTTAGATTTGTGCTGAACACAGGGTTCATCATATTTTGGTGGGTTTTTACTCCTGAATAAGGCTTTTGCAGAAAAAAGGCTTTTTCTGGTTTTGTACCCCATGTTGGTGAGGAAGTTGGGAGTGCATGGGATGTTGGGAGGAGACACAGCTGGGACAGGTGACCCAAAGTGGTCAGAGGGATATTCCATGCCAGAGGATATCATGCTCAGTATATACAATGGCAGTAAGAAGGAGGAAGGGGAGGACATTCACAGGGAAAATGTTTCTCTTCCCAAGTCACTGCAACATGTGATGGGGCCCCACTCTCCTGGAGATAGCTGAACACCTGCCTGACCTTGGGAAACAGTCATTTCATCCCTTGTTTTGCTTTGCTTATGTGTGTGGCTTTCACCTTCCCAATTGAACTGTCTTTATCTCAACCCACAGGTTTTCTACCTTTTACCCTTCTGATTCTCTTTCTGATCCCATTGCTGGTGAGTGACGGAGAGGCTGCATGGGGCTTCATTTCCCACTGAGATTAAACCATGACAACCTACTACTAGTCTTTTTTGATAGTTTTTAAATACATTTTTAATGAGAAATGACTCATTGATTTTCATTCATTTTCTCAGTTGAATTAAAAATGTTGTTAAAATACTGACATTTTGAGTAGTATGAGTGAAGTCTCTAATGGAGTCACCTGCCTTTTTGAATATTGCTTTTCAATCAAATAGAGTAACTTACATATTTTACCAAATTTCCTATATAAAGCTAACAGCCTTTTAATATTACAACACCAATGAAGGCCCCTACAGTTCTACTACTGTCCATATCTGGGCATCTAGGCATCGATCTTCCTTCTACAGTTTCAAGGTGTTCAGATTAGGATTTCTCATTTTGATCAACAAGGAACAAATAATTAAAGCAGGAGCACCTCCTGCACTTCCAGTCTGCGTTCTAGTCTCTTGTCTTCAAAATAGATAACTTTAAACATGAGGCAAACTTAATAACAAATGAATTGAAGCACCTGTAACCCTTCTTACTACGTGTATAACAAGGCCCAAGTTATGGTTCTTAAAGTTTGTTCTCTGAGTAGGTGACTTTATTACACAGTAACACTTTGAGTGTGTCTATTCCAGAAAACCAGAATTATGGGATATCGTCACATATTTTTGGCTCATATTTATTTTTGCTCATAAGGTTCTGTTGAGAGTTATTGTGTGTGCACCTGAATTCACATCCATTCAATCGCACTGTTCTAGAAAAGGTCTATTTTGTACACTGTTTAATTCAATTGCGTTAATTTGGTCTAACTTGAGTTTAGAGAGTGATTTTCTTAAGATGCTGACCCAACAGAATGGTTCAGTAACATAAAGAGGGAGCAAGGCTGTTGGAGACACAGTAAGCCATAGCTGTACCACAGCTTTGCCTTGATATATCTATTAAGAGTAATACAAGATTAAGTACAAACCATTCTTCCTTCTAAGATTTATAGAAGCTCTTGAAAAAACTTATATGTTAGAAATTAGGCAGTGATCCATTTCTTAATTTGACAGTTTCAACCTCCTCTACAAATATATAATAGTATGGACCCAGCTTTGACCCTTCACTAGAACTAGTTCAGAACAGGTTTTGATAAATTATGAGCCTTAGAGATCACTTTCTTACAGAGTTCTACAGTTCCTAACAAAATGAGAGTTTTGCACTTGAAACAAAACCTATGAAATATTTTAGAATGCTCATTCTCGGGTAGATATTTCAAATTGTTATTAGCTTCTAAATCCAATAATTGCACTGAATAGGTGCACTTATATATATTTGTAAAAGAAGTAAATATTTTTTTCCTTGGCTGTAAAATTTTAGGTTAAAATATCAAATATGAATGCTTTGAGAGGGTGGAATCTTATGTTGTGATGCAATGGTGTTTTGCCTTACAATAGCTTCTGATTATTGCTCTGGCCTAAGCCTTTCCTCTGCCCTCCAATTCTTCAGTATCCTAACACTTAGGTGCTGAGAAGAAACATGATCTCAGTAGTCTGACAGTACTTGCTGACAATATTTCCCTTTTGGAGTGCTGCTTCTCATCCACATCTCTGGCTCACTAAATAATCATACACAATAGCATCATGTAAAACATTTTACTTTGGTTATTTTCTGTTCATACTGCAAAGCTCTGGGGAGAAGATTACCCATCTTTTATTGACTAAGTAGCAGAGTCCTCATATACCAGAGATTATTATTTGAATTTTTTCTCTACCAGCTCTGAAGTATATTACTCTCACTTGCAATCAGGCATCCAGATTTCTGGGAGCTTTTAATTTATAGGTTTTTTTTTTAATTCCCTTCTGGAAAGCTGTTTCATGGCTCTTTATTATAAATTGCCAGATTGTACTTTCAAGCTGAAGATACATAGGGGTAATGTTAGCAAACTGAAATGAATTCCAGCACAAAAATCCCCCACCTCGGCAGTTTCTCAAGGTTGGTGGATTTTTATATAATAATCTTTTTTTAAAGTCATGTATTTTTTATGAGCCTGAGACACACCGATTCCAGTAAGTCTTTGGGCTATAGAAATAGAAAAGAAACAGGATGTAATGTTGCATATCATAATATATGAAGCAATCATTCAAATGTAGCATGCAGTAAGTCAATAAACCTCTACTGTATTGAGGCAACTAAGTGTAGGATATTCACGCAAAAGCTGTTTATTCAGTGTATGAGAAGATCTTTTTTTTTCCTAGCTTTTGAAATGTGCCTGAAATGTATTGCCAGTTCCTAGCAACTAAACCAGTATTAGTGTGGTAGGTGCATTAATGGCAGTGAGAAAAATACAAGGATAGCTTTTTTTGTGCATTTCTTAGAACAAGAGGCGAAGTCCTATGTATACACAGTTCTGTACTTCTTTAGTCTGCCTTGAAATAGGGAAATTATTCCAGCTATGGGCGTGTAGGTCCTTGTGCTCTTGCATATTCTGCAGAACAAAGAAATGTTTTGAGAATCGGTTCTTCACAGCATGTGAGGGTCTTTGGGCAGCAAAGTCTCTGCTGCAGAGTCCCCAGAAAATCCTTTAATGCTACTAATAATGTTGATGGTTGTATGATATAAACCATGAATCTTGACAAACTTACAAGGTTTCAACTCCGTGGAAGCCTAGTCATGGGTTGGTTAAAGCATTTTCATGATAGACATTAAAGGATGCTATTTGGACAAAGCAGAGTGAGAGGGTTGAGCTGATGTCGTTCAGAGCAGGAGGAGCAGCAGGAGCCCCAGGATGAAAGTTCTGGCTGCATTTACCAGAAGTTACTCCATGGGAAAGGGGCAACAACAAACTGTGATAACAAAAAATGCAGAGGGTATTGGCCCCAAGGATGCAGTCTGGGACTGGAAGTGGAAATAGGAGGAGAAGCTCTTCTTTAGTGCAGAACAAGGAATATGACCTTGGCAAAGGCCACACTGTGTTCTCAGCAAGGATAGTGCCCATTCATGCACTCAATAGCAATCCTGGCATACAGATGACATCTAGCACATCCTTTTGTGTGATGGACACAACCAAGGTCCAAAATTTGGGTATTTATTTGTGGAGTTATAACCTAAGATTATCTTTTGGATTGCAATGAGGAAACGATACTAATGATGTTAGGGCTAGTCCCTTGCAAAACCTGGGACACAGAAGTCTGCCTGGCAGAAAAATCTCTCAGTTTGCTGATGAAGCTACTTCTCTGTCTCTGGCAGTGATCCATAAAAGCAATTATTGCATTTTATAGAAAGTGATACTAAACTAAAACAGAAGAGTGAGGTTCTCATTCCTTGTTATCATATCTGTGACTCAGGTGCAATTAAGCAAGGTATGATCTCAAAAACTACAGCCAAGACTATACAGGCACAATTATTTTGAGGCAATGTGAGAAAATGATAGGGATGAAGTTTCTTTTCCTTGCCTTCCCTCCCTAGACCCACCAATGATGCAGGAGTTTAATACAGTTCAGAACAATAGGCAGCTCATACTCACATCAAGATAGCTCTGCATTGAAAAAGAAAATGCATAGAATTAATCTAAAATATCTTAGCTATTATATTTACTTGCCTGGAAGAAAGAAAAATGGTTTCATTATGATGCCCTCTAGGTTATGAGAGCAGCATTCATTCAGGGAGGAGAGAAACAATACATTATGATTTTTCTGATAAAGCCAGCATGAGTCAGATTTCAAACATTAAGTAAAAAATAGTTCTCTCATGCTGATCACAATCAGTCTCCAAAGTAAAAGAAGACAATGGGAAATCAATACTTCTCTACTCTTTTGTATTCTCTGAGCAGAGATGGAGGGCTTTATAATTGAATAAATCATTTGCTATGAACTCTTCATTCAGCATTCATAGCCAGGACTGAGGTCTCTACATCAGGTACCATTATATAATCTACTTTACATTTCAGAGCCACAAAAAATTATGTACTGATAATTCATCAAGAAGCTCCAGGTTTCCTCGAGGAAGAAAACTGCTTTCAAAAATGTCCTGCTTTTAGCAGTAATGCCCTTCTGTGGATTTCTGCAAGAAATTTGTGCAGGGCTACGGTTCAAAACAGAGAATTAGCAATAAGATTAATAGAACCTGAATTAATGGAATAACTGCAAAAGAATTTTATACAAATGTAACATTTAAGTCTTGTGAGCTTAACAGCAGGCTAGAATGTTGTTCATAGTGTGACTTCTTTAGCAGAAGTGTAGAAAACAAAAAAAAACCTTACACAAAACCAATTGCTTTAATAAAATCCAACTTTATAACACGCTCCATGTCTGTTTCAGAGAACATTCTGACAAACAGAATGCAAGGGACCAGGGGCAATTTAATTATAATTTTGTGTGTGTGAAGGTTCACCAGATGGCAAATATCTTTGCTGCAAGAAGAAATCCTTGAAGACAGGGAATGCACAGAGTTCAGATGATACTTTTTATATGTTTGATGTTAAATAGAACTGGAGAGAACAATAAATGACCTGTTAAGAAAGAATCAAAGGTGAATAAGACTTTTAATAAGTTGAAGGTCTTAAGCACCCTCATGTTTGTGCTTTAGAGTAATGCTTTGTTAATTCTAGCAAGGTTGTTCACACTTCAAGGGTGACATATGAGTACATTTAGACAAATGCCAATAATAACTTGTTTGTACAAGGCTGAGAATCCTCTAAACATCTGTCAGAAGTTTAGTTGTTTTGCTTCCGCTAGAGTGAAATGCTTTAATGGAATTACATGTTGTCTTGGATAATGCCACCTGATTTTCCATTACATCATCATAACTTTAGAGTGTGAGTTGGGGAACAGATTTCCAGAATTCCACCTGCTTTAGATTTAGGTTCTCATTCAGTCCATGTAAACTCCAGGACCCCCACTTTTTACATTTACACTGAATTTAATACATACACTTAGCTTTAGCTTGAGTCTTCCTATTGTTTTTAAGTTTAATTGCTTACATTTGACCAAAGCATCTCTTCTAGGAAATAAAGGAAGAATATCCAAGCAATGCTTCATGGGGATGTAGATAAAGCCAGCTAGGAGTCTGAGCTCCATCTCTAGTAAAGCTGCAAAGGGAACATACAGGATTGTTATCAGCTTCATGTGATACCATTTTTCAGAGACACTGCCTATTAATCATGCATAGGTTAGTAGCTAAAGTATTTATCTAGGAAGTAATAGACCATCAGGTGTGAGTTCTCTTCATTCTGAATGTGCTGGAGTCTGCACTGCAGTGGTGTGAGTGGTGTGACACTCTTGCTGCCATCTCTCAGGAAGTTTCTACAGCAGCTGAACTGATGAGGCAGGCTGTTAGATGATAAAACTGTGTCACACACTAACTTCTTGGAAAACTGGTCTGAGTTAATAATGATCTAATGTAAAACACACATAATACTGTTGAATAAAATGTAAAAGTGGATAAGTGGATAATTACAGGAAAATTTGCTGGAGAAATTTTGGTGCTAAGCCTCTGAAGGAATGATACAGTTTAGACATCCTTGTGATCACTGAATAGTGGTTTTGTGTGCCTTCTCTCTCCTATATCATGTGATCTTTTTCATTTTCTCTCTCCATGTAGCCCCAAAGTTTATGCACTTTGTGGGCACGGACTCAGTTAAGATGTATTTAGTGAGGCATCAGAGAGGCTCACCAGTTCCAGACAGCACCATGCCATCATAATTGGGTTGTTTTCAGGTCTAAACTGGTACAGTGGCGTGCTAGAGTAGGCTGGCATTATTTTGCACTTTATATGATTCCAATTGAAAAAGCCAGAAAAGGTATAGAAACCTTTTTATAGAAAGAGGTTTTCATAATAATATATACGAGCACATTTCGGTGAAGAAGAAAATAAGGAAATTACTCTGGTTGCATCTACATTATTATTAGAAAATATAAAGAATGTGTATTTCATTTAAACTCCCCTAGACACCAGCAATACTGAAAGCACAACAGAGCAACCTTCAGATCTGGCAGCACAAGGCTATCAGGGATGGGGTCTCAGGGGCTGAACCTGGGCTGGTTTTTAGGTTTTTCTGCTCTGAGCTAAGCAAACTGAAGTAAGTGCATGCATATTTCTGTGGGCTGCAGCTACATGCTTGACTGCAGAGTGGAAAAGCAAGAAGTCCTGCTACACTCACCATGACATTGTGCTGCACCAGGAAGATGATGTCAGCTTTACAGTATTTGTTCTGAAAGCAATGCACATCCAAAGTGTGTTTTAGAAATATGCATGTTCTCATTTTATTTGTTTTCTGCTATAAATCAGTTAAATCACTAAATGATTTAGAGCTAGATTTCGTAAAAATATATACCTTGTTTAATCTTCTGACTTGCTCCAGACAAAATACTTTCTGCTGTACTCTAGACTTTCAAGGATCTTAAGGCTGACTAAAAAGAAATAAATTAAGTCTTCGCCCACCCGATTTGGAGTGGAAAATAATTATTTGTCTATTATATCTAATACTTTTATTGAACTCCACAGTCTGGATTCTTTCTAATGATCTGTCTGTAATTTTCCCCTGTGGAAACACAGAGACCTACTGCTTCAGATCTTTCTCCTCTCTAAGGGAGAGAAGGGTCCACCTCTAAAGTTCTGCAATAACTTGCTCACAGTACTACAGCACAGTTAGGAGTAATGTTTCACTGATTCATGATAGATTTGTGGTGAGTAAAGCTGCAAAGTGTTCATTAGTGAGCTGCAATCAATTAATTGTGGATTCAGAGATTCATTTATAGTGATACCATTGCATATCAGCACACCAGCAAAGAATATAGTAGAAATAACTAGAATGCCTTCTGGAAAAGACAGAATGGCATGTGATGTAAATGTCAGCCAGCTATATGACAGTGCTTGAAGAGAAAGTAATCATTAAACAATCATAAAACCACACAATCACAGAATACTAGATTGGAAGGCACCACAGGGATCATCTGGTCCAATATGTTTTGGCAAAAGCATGGTCTAGGCAAGATTGCCCAGCACCCTGTCCAGCTGAATCTTCAAATTCTTTCATTTTGGGGAACCCACTACTTCTCTGGGGAGATTATTGAATGAATGATTGCTTACATTATAAAAATTTTTCTCTTGTGTCCAGTTGGAATATCCTCAGAAGTAACTTTTATCCATTACCCCTTGTCTTTTCCGTGTGATTCATTGGAAAAATGGAATCTCAATCCCCCTTGCAACCACCCTTTAAATACTGGAACATTGTGATAATGTCTCCCCCAAGCCTTTTTTCTCAAGGCTGAACAAACCCAGTTTTCTCAGCATTTCCTTATATCTTATCTTTCCAACTCCTTTGATTCTCTTTGTGACCCTCCTCTGGACCCTCTTTGGCCCATCCAAAAACTTTTTTAATGACAAGGACCAAAACTGAGCACAGTGTTCCAGGTATGGTCTGACAATCATTGAATAGAGTGAGATAACAACTTTATCTCTGCTGGAGATGCACTTGTTGATGTAACCCAGTGTTCTGTTGGCTTTCTTTGCTGCAGCAGCACAATGTTTCCTCATATTGAGCTTGTAAACAAAAGACAACTTTCTTCTTCACTTTGAAGTGCTTACAGGCACTCTTAAACAGCTCTCTTTACTGCACACTGTCTCCCTATCTTTTTTGACTAGCAATCTTTGTTGAAATACAGTAAAGTTTCTTTTTTATTTTTAGAAGAACTGCAGAGCACTGGATGCTGGGGACAGCTGGAGTGTGTGGGATGTGGCATGCTATTTATTCTCCTCACTCTGAGAAAGCAGCAGATGGGTGACTACTTTATTAAATCAGAGTCCATGTATGGTATCTCCCAGATGTTGACCACATGGTCTGCCTTGCTAGGTCATGAAGCACCTAGTACTGTGTGCCTACTTTTTAAAATTCTGGTTCATAAGTGCTTATTCCACCAAATTGCTGAGCTGCTGATTCACATCTGTCTTGATGGAACAAGGGAGATGGGCTTGAAAAAAGAAGAAAACAACAACTTAGAGCTTTTCATATAATTTTAAGTACTTTCTGATGCATTTATAAGCATACAACAGAGCTTGCAGTCACTTTATCTCAAGTACTATGGTGTATGCTTTAATGGCACAGCATGCTTATAAATACATTAACTTTTAAAAGTGCAGCAATATGGGTTGTAAGAAAGAGAGTGGAAGAAGACATTTTCAACTCTTTATTAAGCAAAGGAAGAAGAGTAAACAGCTGTTGGTAATGTAGTTAATCAGCTGTGGAGGAATAAACCTCAGTGTCAGCTAGGAGGCATTAGTGATGGAACCTCCATTGCTACAAAGCCAATATTGATTCATGATATGACCTGAGCAGGCCAGAATAGAGTCTGCCCAGATGCTTTGGTTATCCTTACTCAGCACATGGAGAGCTCAACAGGACTGCTCTGTCTGCATAGGTGCACAGGAGACACACTGAGGGCTGGAATTATGTTGTGCAAGTAATTGCTGTTTTATTTGCTGAGATGAAAAAACAGGTGTACATTCCATAAGTGAATGGAATTTGTTTTGTTTTCTCTAGTATATAAAAGCAAAGGTTTGAATACTTATAGTATTTCCAAAAAAACAGACCAAGCCTAAGCAGCAGAGCTTCTTTTACCCCAAGAGTCTCCTCATGGCTCCACACCACACAGTGCATTTTGAGAGATGTATTTCTGCTCAAGCAACGCAGTACCTCAGCTCTAAGGAGGTTTGAATCAGATACAGGTTGTACTTTCTCAAGAAGGCTGCAGAGGAATGATAGAAAATCAAATGTATTCCCTTGTCATTAACACCATGAGGATCTAAGCTACCCACACTGGGGCTGTGAGAGCTCTGCTCTCCACCTGAGGCTCTGATTTCCCCACCCTGGGGCTGTCAGAGCTCTCCTCTCCACCATGGTCAGACCACAAAGCTGAATGTGCAGTGCAGCATCCATGAGCGATTTCCTGTTCCAGTAACTCCGTGGGACTAACTTGCAGAAGAAGTTTCTACACAAAGAAACAGGTACTCAGGGTGGGTGCAGACTTGATTTTACAAGTACATCTGTTCTGTTTATTTTTGCTTCTTTGCAGTGTTATCAACTTCTGCTCCATATGGATGATCCATATTGTGCCTTGGTGAAATGATACCACATTATGCTTTTATGCTTTTATCATCAAACACTACTCATGAAAAAATCACCAGGTTTGCCTAGGTTCATCTGTTCAATTTATTTTCCCAAAACTTTATTTTGAATAAAACACCTACGGTAAATGTGATTTATGTAAATGAATAAAACAAAACAGTTATATAAGCTTTTTGAATCATTCAGATTCTTTCTGTTGCTGTTAAACTGTATGAAATACTCTACCAACATATTTTCTTTGGGCTATTTAATTTCTGAAGTCTTGCAGCTAAATATATGTAATAATAGGACATGTACAAAGGCTTTCATTTTGATTTTATTTCCATTCTCTCTGCCAGTCTTTTCAGAAAAAGAAGCTCTAATATTTCAAAAAGAGTTTAGCTTATGAGTCTTTCCAATCTCTTTCCAAGTGCCTGTTGCAATCTTTTACCTCCAATCTTGGAAGTTGACTTTATTTTAATCTTTTCTCTTTTCTTCTGCTCTTTTCCCATCTAGACCTCAAGTCAGAGGAAACATGCCTAATGAAAAAAAACAATTTTTAGAAAAATCATATAACTTTAAAGAAGAAACTAGATAACTATTTAGTCCTGTGCTGCTATTTTCTGAGTCCTTTCCCTACCCTGGCTCAACTTTGCAGGCTCCTGACAAGTCCTCTACTCCTAGTGACCCCAAGGATGTTCAGGGGAGTGATGAGATCAATATTGGGTCACTGATATTTGTTCTTGTTGAAATAGGAGTAAAATTAAAATAAATTAAGTTAAAAAAACAACAACAAAAAAAACAAACAAACAAAAAAAAACCCACAAAAAAACCCCAAAAACCTAAATGTAACAAAAAGAAACTGAATGAGGTCAGCAGCAACCTACAGAACTAGAAAATCTTCTGCAAGTTCTACTGAAACTTTGCTCCCTGTACAAGCCAGCCCAGCCATAGGAGCTGCACTAGACCTGCTCCCTGAGCTTGTCTGAGGACAAAGAATGGCCTCTTGCTCCTTCAGGTGGCTCCTGTTCCTGGCATGGCCTCACTGAGCCCCATCCTGTCCTTGTCCCCGTGCCCAGGGCTGGGGCTGCCCCGGTGCTGCTGCTGCTCTGGCCCCAGGGAGCCACGTGTCCATCCTGTGTCCTGGCACTCCCTGTGGCATCCAGCTGGGCCCAAAAGCTGCCTGAAAAAGAAACAAGGTAAGATGAGGTTCCTCCTCCATTGCTGACAGGAGACAGAGCTGGTCAGGGGATCCTGCTCACACTCACTCCCAGCCCCAGCAGGTCCATGAGCTTGTCTTCTAGTGCTGGTATGTCCATCAAACAACACACCTGAATATAACCCAGCAACAGGCTGGACCCAAAATGACAAAAAACAGCAACTATTGGGACTTCTTGGGATTACAAATGATGCTCTTTGCCTTGGAGCATTCAAATCTTCCAAATGACACTTGTCTTTTTATGTAAATGTTCTATCTCTCAGCTTTGAGAGAAATAAGAAAAAAATTGTCTGCCTCATGTTTATCACACTCATTTCCATCTTCTATAAAATGACTACTATTCACTTTTTAACTATTCCTTTACAAACAGCAGCCCACTGGTATAGCTGGTATTATAAAAGCACTGTAAATGATGACTGGAGCTAGTCAAACAATTGCAGTTAAGTCAGATTTGCAGAAGACAACAAGAGGATGTTTTTCCTGTCCTGTCCATCTGCAGGCTGATGTAACTTAGCAGCCAGGCAATCCTGATTTCACATCCTTTTCTCTGGTTTGCACTTCAGGCCTATTTTCTTCCAGCAGAGTAGTACTGCCCACAGTGACTTTACTTCAGTGTTAGTTTTCTGTACACAGAGATACAACTTTAGCTACATCACATCACTGTTATATGTTCATCAAGGGTGGACAAAGCAATTTTGGTCTAGCACCTCTTCACATGATGAAATTATTCTCAGAAAATAAAGTTATACTTGTAACTTGTATACTTGTATACTTGTGTAACCAGTTTTTAGAAGCGTTTCTGCCTTAGAATTTGTAGTCGTATATTTATTTCTCCCTTTTTTTTAATCATAGAAATCAACCAACCCTTTATGTTGATGGGTTATGCTTCTCTGGGGCCTTCAATTGCACTCTACAAGCCCCCAGAAGAAGCCTGTAAAAAGCTGGGATTTGGTTTCTTCTCCCAGGTGACAAGTGATAGAACAAGAGTAAGCAGCCTTAGCTTGTGCAAGAGGAGCTTTAGATTGGATATTAGGAAAAAATCTTCACAGAAAAGGTCATCAAGCTCTGGAACAGGCTGCCCAGGGAAGTAGTTGAGTCACCACCCTGGAGGTATTTGAAAGTTATGTAGCTGTGCCTCTCAGGGACATGGACTTGGCAGTGCTGGGTTAATGGTTGGGCTTGATGATCCTAAAAGTCTTTTCCAACCTAAATCCTGTTATTCTGTGATAGGCAAAATATTATTTCATCAGTTTCATGGTGGTATTTAGAGGGACCAAAATCACTTCTGTCAATAGAACAGAAGTGAGAACACTTCTGTGTTATTGTTGAGAACATTATTGTTTTGCAGTATATTTTCTGTCAGTGCAAGTGTGTTGGTGGCATGAGGAGAAAGGCAATGAATTTGAATGTGTTTCATGACAGGGAGGAAAAAAAGAGAAAATATAGTATTTCTATGTTTTTATCCATCCACATGATGTTTTGAATGATTGTATTGACAGTGTTTATCTCTGAGAAGAGGAATAGCTGATCTCATTATAAAGCAAAAAAATAATTAAGGATATAGAAATGGTGTAATTAGGATCTTTTGCCTTGTCTCATTTTGAAATAGCAGACAAATATTGTGTCACTTTCACAGGTAGCACAAGAAAGGAAGAGAGTAAGAACTAACCTTTTCTCACAGAATGTGTAGAGCCTGTGAAACTCTCTGACAGATGGTATTGAAGAAGTTATCTGGAATTGGAAATGGAAGTAGCAGTTCGTTAACAAAAACATCTATCATTAATAAAATATATATTTACCATAAGTGAGTTTGGAAATACCTTTCTTTTGTCTTCATGGTATTGGCCAGCCTACAAGTAGTGCAACCAAATGAATTATTTGTTAGAACTGTCAGTTTTCTTGTCTTCTGAAGACAAGATCTGCTATCTGCTTAATCAAACTAAGCAGGATGGAAAATTGCATATAGTGATAATCTATTGAATCAAATGAATCAAGAAGAAAACAAAGTAGAAAATAATAGAGTGACAGAATGGAGTGATGTAGGTTTAGAATGAAAATGCAAAGGAGAGGATGAAGGGAAAGAAGCACGGAGGTTTACTAGGATGATTTTGCAGCTGTTGGGCACTATCAAAGCTGTACATAGTTTTAAGTACAAGTGAAAACATAGACATAATTGCATAATTATGTATTTAACTCTTCTAATAACATTACTGAAGACTGTGTAAAGGTGCCACACAAATATGGTTGAAGGTGTTGTTTAATATTTACTCCATTTGTTCAAGACTTTGTGGGTTAAAGCTCAGGGGGGTCTGGTTCTTATTATGAAAAAAGGTAGAGCCATTTTTCTGTTCATTGAAGTTTTTAACACATCTGCTATCAAAAAATAATAGATGGAGCTCCTCTTAAACTGCTTTTTCCTCTTCTTTGATCCTGTACTGGTCAGCTTGTTTGTATGGGCAATGCACTGCAAAGTGCTGGTTTGGAGCATAATGAAGGCTGTATTCTTTATTCATATTCTATATTCTTTGTTGGGTCCAGGCATAGATGAAAAAACCAGTCTTTATATTACACAGCAGAAGTGTGAGACCTTAAACCATGGCTGACAAGGATGATCATGAGCAGACACTTACTGGAGCTCTTTTGCTGTAAGAAATTCCATTATTCACTGCTGGTCAAGGCTGGCACGGTATTATTTTCTTTACCTGTTCAAGGGGAATGAGTGGATGTGGTGTAGCTGTGTACACCTTCTTCCTGCCTGAAACAGCAAACTTCTTCCTTGTAGTTTGGGATTTCATCTGCTGTTAAGAGAGACTCTTTTATTAAAAAGAAAACAATCCAAAAATGTAAATATTTAATAAAATGGTAGCATACAATAAACTGTATAAATGTATACATATATGTACATACACAACTGCATGTATAAATATGCCTCAAATAGCTACACTTTTGATGTTTACTCACTTCTAATTGTCTTATTTTTGTTCACACATATATATAACTGCAATCACTGGTTGTGAAAAAATACAAGTGTTTTTGGGCAACTGGACAGTGTGAAGAACAAAACAACCCAAAAAATAGAGCTCATCTTGCTCTTTTTCTGCTTCATCTTCTTCCCTGTGCCTTAGCCTACAGTCCTGTCATGTTTGATCCACAGAACACAGCTCAGATAACTTGTTCTCTGATGCTAAGGCTACAGCTCTTATGTTAATGCAGATTTATACCACAGAATTTCCTCAGTCCAACTTCCTGAAAAAAAAGAAAAAAAAAAAGAAAAGTTAATATCCTTTTATTTAGTCCTTCTTGGACTAAATATTTGGTATCCCACCCACCAAAACTCCACTTAAAAATGTCCTGTTAGAAGACCTCCTATCCCACAGCAACCTACAGCATTCTCCCATCTATCTCAAGTCCCAGCAACACAGAGAAGGTATTTGATTGGACTGAATCTGCTTGTGGGGTCTTTGTGAGATGTAATATTTCTTTCCTCATCACTTCATAAAATTTTCCTTTCTTTGTGATGATGTTTAAATTGAGCCTTTAATTTGTTATTTTTTTCTCATCTCTGACAATTCATTTTTTGCTGTTTTTTTGCTGCAATAGTAATGGCCTTTTAGCCCTCCTGCTGTAACACCTATGGAAATGTCTTCTTCCCCTGTGCTTGAATATAAACACAAGCTAATGTCACTGCTGTCTTAAAAAGGGCAGGAAGAAGGGCTCAGGGAACAACAGGTGGGTCAACTTCACCTCAATCCCTGGGAAGGTGATGGAGCTGCGAGTTCTGGAAACCCTTCCCAGAAATATTAGGGCTTAACAACAGCCAACATTTTGTTACTGTGATGGTGACTGAGCATCAGTGCAGGTTGTCCAAAGAGGTGGTGGAGGCTCCATCCCCAGACATGATCAAGAGCTTTCTGAACACAGATGTGGGCAACTGGCCCTAGGTGGCCTTCCTTGAGCAGAAGTAGTGAAACAGGTGACTTCTGGTCTCTTCCAACCTCAACCATCCTGTGATTCTGTGACTGCACTGGTAATCTTTATCTTGATGAGTTCTCTTTGATTTTGAATATGCATTAAGAAATTACAGTGTTTTGCTTATGTCTATTTTTTTGTCAAAAAACAGAAGTTAAATTAAAAACAAGCATTTGGAAAATGTTCATAAGTAATTTTTTTGTGAAACAGCATTTCCTTCCTGGATCACTTTATAGACTGTAGAGATCATAATCTTAGAGTTATCTAGAATTACTTGCCATAAAATCCCAGACTTCCATAATTTACATCATAAGATCATAACATTGAAGAATAAATCAGGTCGGAAGAATCCTAAGGAGATTTCTGGTCTAACCACCTGCTCAAAGCAAAGCAATCTATGAGACCAAGCAGAATTCCACAAGGCTTGAAAATCTCCAAGAATGGTCACAATCTGCCCCAATAGTTGACTGTTCTCATGGTTGCTCTCTCATTTGAAAGAATGTTCTCTCTTAGAAAACATTCTATTCAGAATTAAAATGCCTCTACCACAGGCCTTCATCAATTCTTCAAGTGTTTCAGTGCTTTGTCTTGACAGAAATTCTTCTCTATATTTCTTGCAGCTTATCACCCTTTTGGAATAGTAGAAACCTGAAATTAATTATTTTTTTTCAGAAACAATCAGACAGCACTTCCAGTTATATAGATAATAAAGCCATCATTATACACATTAGCTCCCATTTAAACACAGTAATTTGATAATCATCTCTGGTCATATGTTATCCAACAGCTACCATTTGGTTATGGATTATTTGCACCTTATATTAAAATTGATAGTCCTTGGCTGTCTCTATGTACTAATACTTCTCAAACAGAAAGACACGAGAAATTTAAAAATTGTTTCTCAAAAATTCCAAAGAATTTTTACAAGCCTTTGAGACCTCAGTTGGGCTCATATTTGGCATCATTGTTATGCATAAGTGAAGTGATGTGGTGTTGCTGTCTGATCACAGGATGGGGTCATACCCAGGACTGCTGCCAGAGGCAGGTTATTTCAGCTTCCCAGTGGGACAGCTGGGCAGGATCAGTCTGAATTGACACTAGATGTCACTACTGATCCATGAAAATACTCCCCAGGCTGCCTTTTGTGTGGCAGTAAATAAGGTGAACTCCAGAAAGAAGCTCTGAAAATCTGTGTTTGCACCTCACCTCTAAAGATCCCTTTTCTCATTGGCCTGCAAATTACATTCCCATGGAATCTCTTCAGGCTTCACAGCTGTGCAGCACATCTTTCTCCACACCTTTCTACTTGAATTCATTGTTGCTTCATTCTCTGGACTCTTCTAAATTAGTCTTTTATTATTCTGCAAATATGCAGCATCAGCAACTTTTGGTTTAAATTGATTTAGATCTAGAAACCATTCACTAACTACATTTCACATTTGCCAAATGGAAAAAGATGAGATTAGTGATTGATTATTCTTCCACTTAAATTTTCCTTTCTCTGCAATACGAAACTTTCAGATCAATACGACTGGACAAGATGTAAACAGAGGTCAAGTGTCTTTTTGATATAGGTATGTTGAAAAGAAGAATTTAAATCAGAAAAGACACTTGCAGACCATTCTTTCCTGGGTTATAGAAAGTGCTTGATACATCCATTCATCAAAACCCTTGCTCATTTCTAAAAAGCGAACTCATGCCCATGCAGTTTTCCATTCTCAGGGGAGATTTAATTTTAAGTAATGTGGCCCCTGTATGCCTTGCATTGCAAGCAGGGCCATGTGCATGTGTGTGCACTTTCCCCCCAACATTTCAAACACTTGACAGCTGGGTGAAGTTCTCCTTCCGCCCAGAGAAGGACTTTTTGCATTTCATAATGGATTGCCAGTGCTGCCAGGGCTATTTTCTCTCCAGCTGTGAGAGTGGCTTTTTAAAATGACTCACAAAAGCTGCTAGCCAGCTGCTTCACCTCAGCCTTCACAAGGGCCTTGCATTCTAAATAGGGGTAGTGCTGACTTACTTCAGAAGGGCTCATTTATTTGGATGTTGCAGATGTATTCTGCACACAACCATTGATCCTAAAGAGACCTCCATTCAGGCAGGTGAGTCATGGGCTTACATCACTGCAGGTGTTGACTTCGCCTTACTGTTGTGAGGAGGAAACATCCCATGTGTTAGTCAGTCATCCTTGGACCCCTTCCAGAAAGCACACAAAGCAACGTATGCACACTATGCTAATTTGTAGCTACTGTATGTATTACACAACTTATAAGACATCTGTAAAAATCAGTGCTTACATAGGTATTAAAAAAAATGTTTTTTTAATGATGTCCTAAAATAGAAAAAAATACTAAGATGCTTGGTATTTATGTGGCAAGTGATCTTAAATCAAATCATAGAATTATAGTGATTAGAAATTGCAAAGACCTTGATATCATTCAGTCTTCTTTTACACCAGCTCATATGTGCTCCCTGAAATATTTTGCTAGCTTTTATGGGCTGAGGAAAATAAGTATTCTCATCAATAGTTTGGGGTCAGAAAGAGCTTTATGATTTGGTGTCAGGCAAGACGTGCTTTCACATTTAGTCTTGAGGGCAATGAATGTTTTTTTACTTCTTGAAAACATAAACATATTTCTACCCTGATTATTGAATATTTTTTAAAAGGCATGGTTTGCTTAAACTCTGCTTTCAACTAGTTCAAGAAGTAGTATCTCATTATCATATCGGCATATTCTGCAAACCTCAACCCATATTCCCACTTTTCACTCTTTTACTGGGATTGTAGATACATGAGGTTTCAGATGGTACCAACTCACATGAGTTAAGCACAAACAGCAGAGGAAATCAGGAGTGCCTACAAAATGGGAGTCAGAGAATTATGGTATTCTGCCCAAATTTTGATGTCAGTTTGATGTCACAGTGCAGTGTGACATACAAACCTTCTGGGCAGCCACGAGAGCACCAACTGCGTCTCAAAAGCAATGTAACTGTGGAAATGTTTGTCCAGACTGGTGCAGACAAGCCTGATCTCCTCTGCTGAAATCAGTCTAGGCAGATGCCAGCTCCAGTCTGGATTCCACACAGCTAGGCTATCCCCCTGGCAAATGTGCCCTCCCTTGCACTACTCTGCTGAACAACTCCCCGTGGTTTTCCAGCTCTCTAAGTCATACAGGAGGGCATATCAACTTAAGTATAGTATTTTCTTAACACTGGTACATGTCTTCTGGAGTTCTTTCTTGTTTGGCCCATGTGGGACACAAGCAGCGTAGAATGGACCTGTCTGTACCTGTCCACACAAATTTGGGTAGTTAAAAATGCTGTAGAAGCTTTTTTCACCTAAATTTGGATTTGGCTTCCTTGCACCCATTCAGAGTGTTTAATAAACCATTCACATTCTTCTCAGGACTACAAATATCTGAAGGCACCTACATTTATATTCTGAATGTGCAGAGGGCATTCAGCTGTGAAGAAAATTTAGAAACCTACCATCAATGATACCATGAAAAACATTCAGATTTTGATCACACTTGAGTAGCACCAAATCTTCATCCATGCAAAGGAAAAGAACCTCAGTGCATTCTCCAAGTCCCTTAAGTGTCATGAAGACCACTCAAAATGAGAACTGCCTCCTGTACATGACTGACTACAGGGTTTATGTGGTCAGCTTGGGGCTTTTTCACAATACCAAAATATCACTCATCTGAAACACACTGCAACACTCACATTTCAGACTGGTTAATTTTAACAGAGTTTACAAGGAAAATGCAGGTGTGACCCAGCAATTAGGCTGCAGTTGTGCAAGAGAATGGGTTGGATGGACAGAAGGGTTTCTTCTCACCTAAAATCTGGGACTCCAGTGAATTCTTTTAGCAAAAGGAAAGCAGACTTTGAAATCTCCATTCCTATGTTACATTGTTGCAGCTAGAAATCAGGAAAATTAATTTCTTTTGACTTCACAGATAAAGCAGGGTCAACTCAGGGGAAATTAATTTGATGAGAGGGTGAGAAGATTTTTACAGTTTTATCCTGAGTCAATAACCCTGATTGTTGACACTTCTAGTTTTCATAACTCATTATTCTGACAACTAAACCTATTCATTTCCACTGCTTACAGTTGTCTGTACAGTGTCTAGAAATGCAACAAACAGAATATATTTTAGTTGCAATGAAATCTTTTTTGCCTCAGATTTCTAACACTTATCAGGTACTTTTATTCAGCAGTTTTTCTTCACTGTAGACTTTTAGTGTTTGTGTTTCCATTAGCCTTTGCACATGGTCAATAAAAAACATCTCAGAACTCAATATATTTTCCTGGGTCCCTAACAGCTGTAAATAAAGCATGTGTATTTCTGACCCAAATTTCTGTGTATATGCACCATATCCATTGCTGTGAATATAGTTAGTCTTAAAACTGACTGTGTCTACCTATTTTTGTTTCACCATACTTTTTCACATCCCTTTCATATCTTGTCTTTTCATATTCTGTTTACTAGGATACACCAATTGTGTACAGAGCTTGGTGGTCTCCCTTTTAAGAAAGAGGGGGACATTTTCTGGGTGCTAATGAAGAAGAAGTCAGCTGACATGAAATTCCTGTTAAACCAGGACAGCCTTGATTGTTTTGTATCTTTTTTGGTTCTCCTGTCTTTATAATTATTCCTCACCTTGCCAGAATCTGGCCAAAATAATCTTGTTTTTAAAGACAGGGCATTAAGAGATTCCGAGCTAGTCATATCTTCAGATACAGTCCTCTTCAGAAGTTTTTGAGCTATCAGGGAATGTGCCACAGGTGATTTTCAAGGTACACAGCTTAATGGAGAAGTAGCTAAACTCTCCAGATGGCTTCTAAAGGACATTGGTGTGTCAGCCCTGGCAAGATATTTAAGGAGTTTATTCAGTGCAATGGTGCCTTGAACGCAACTGCAGCTACACAAAATAAACATCTTGAAGTGACTTCTTATGATGCATTGCTGCAATATAAGATAACTTAGAGGTTTTTTCTTCACTTGAAGCAACTCATGACAAGTTATTTGACCAGAAAATGGGTCATGAGGAGGAGAGAAAAAAAATCATAAGGCATTTCATAACTTCCTCTTTTAACAAACCTCTTATAATTCCTGCTTATTTGTTAACTCATAGGACATTTATTCATAGTCTAAATTGCATCTCACACTCTTTCTGACCTTATTTAAGTCTGCCTAAATAGTATTAGATGAAGGAATTTATGCTTCTCAGTCTAAAGTCAGAAAAACTACTATGGGGGAAGAGAGTGCTGGTTTATGTATTTAACTTCTCAACCCTCGATTAATTTTAGAACTTCATTCCTGAACATATAATTCCTCCCCCTTTTTTTTTTTTAATTTTTTTTTTTTTCCAAAGGAACACAAACAGTGGTCCACACTAATGTCTGAAAGATTCTTTTAAGACATCAAACTCCCACTGACATGAAAATGAACAATATTCTTTTGCCTGGTGCAATGTATACAAAAGTGATTGATCTACATAAAAGAATGTGATTTCTAAATGTTTTCTATGGCCCCAGCTGTTCAATGCTCTAAACATGTGGAGAATATCAAGGACAAAAAAATTACAAAGTATGTGATTTTTTTTTCCCAATACAATGATTAAATTATATAGCACGAGAGGTTTCCTACTTCTGTATCAGAAAAAAACTCATCTAAAGCCAATAAAATTGAATGGATCAATGGATATTTCATCATAGGAAACCCAGCTGCAAGATAACAAAATGGACTGCATTTAGCCCTTCATCTCTCAAACAGCTGACACTGAAAGTGGGCAGCTGTGACTTTTTGGTTGTGCTGTTTGTTTATTTTGTGGAAGCTGAATGCCTTTGAGAATGTAGTAAATACCAGAGGATTAATCACTTACTTGAGGGAAGGAGGTAGCGAGTTGCTATCTAGTTTTTTTTTTTGGGTTGTTTTTTTTGTTTGTTTGTTTGTTTGTTTTTTTGATATCTTAAAACACTTTGCACATGCTATTTACTGTGACCTAACTACAGAAGAAAGAAAAACAAAAAACACCACCCTTGTAGTGTGGTTTGCTGAACACCCACACATTAAATGTAGTGTGTAGAATTTGCAATAATAACTCATTCTGGTTACAGGAGAAATTATTTCTAAAAACAAATTTGAGGAACTTTAAAAGCCCATATATTACATTCTCAAATCAAAAAATAAGATCAAATTTTGAATAGATTTTCCTTTCCTTAAAAAGTAATACTAAACTTTTCCCTTACAAGTTCAAGATTCTGTTGGTGAAAGCTTCACTGCACGTGAAATGTTCTGGTGAGCATTCACAAAGGTCTGAAATGTGTCTGATATATATTTCATCAACAGTCTGAAAGGAAATGTTAAAACAATTCAATAGAAATTTTCCCATACCTGAAACCTTGACAGGGTTGTGCTGGCAAGGCAGTAATACAGTGTGTCCTTGGATCTTTCATAGTGATTGGCTCTGTTCAGAAAATTTCTCTATGTAGCCATGTGCAAACTGAAATATCTCAGAGTCAGGAAGTCCTTCAACATCAATCTTTGGTGTGCTCATCCCAGGTAGTTTTCAGTACTTGAATTAGGCACCACTACAAAGTTAGGTCTCTCTGCTAACTGTAGTGAGTACCTGTGATATGTGCCAGAGACACCAAAGTCCATAATTAGATTACTGTGCTCTTTGCTGAAATAAATAAAAAAAACAAACAAACAAACAAACAAAAACTGTCTGTTCTTCTCCTTAAAATTCATGACTCTAAATAAGAGGGCATCCTGAACTAGCCATTAATTTTACAAATGTTAATTTTGAGTGCAATGGAAATCAGGATAAATGCCAGGCACTGGAGAGATAGGAAAACCTAACAGAAAACCAGCAGTTTCCTGAATTGCATGTGAATTGATATTAAAATTAGGTTTGAATTTTTATCAATGGAAATTACTAACTTTGGGAACAAGTTACTGAGGATAGTGATGGATTGTCCCATCTGTTTCTCAAAGTGCTCCCATCAAGACTGATGGCTATTTTTTTCAAGGAACACTTTCAATGGATGTAAATAGTGCTTCAGCTGAGGACTAGGTGTTAGGCTCCAAGAAACTGAAATGCCATTTATCCTACAAGATATATTGGAAATCACACTATAGGATCAAATCAAACTGCAAGATCTCATGGTTTCTCTTCCCTTAAACTCTTTAATTTCACTGGTCTCCAAAGCCCCTTTCAAATACTGAGCATTACTGCATCCTTCTGACATAGATACTACTTTTCCCTTACAGATCAATATGGTGAAAAACAGAGCAAGAATTTTTCCAAGTGTATGTGCCAGAAGTCAAAGAATTTACTTACATATCTGAACAAAAAAAAAAAAAAAAAATTTCAGCCTCCCTGTTAATCAAATCAGCATAGGAAAACAAATAACAATTAAATGTGCACCCTAACTTTAGACTTAAATTCGAAAAAATTATGTATAAGGTATAAAAATTAGTTCCATGACTGATGCTTTCAAATGTTGCAGTATGCACTTGAAATGCACTACAAGGCTAATCTGTCCATACAAAAATAAATTTTGAATTATCCTAAACCCCCTGTCTAAGATCTTTTAATATTTGTGAACCTAATCAGATACAGAACTATGGATCATGTTGGAATCAATTCATATTTTTGTGAAAACCTGAACAGACACACGAGCTACTCAAATTACCAGCACATAAAACTAGCAAGGATGCATTTTTGTTAACCCTCTCCTACTTCTTCCTCATCTTATTCAATGCCTAATTAAATGTGAGAGATTTAATACCTGTATGCCATATCCTCACTCTCATCTTATCAGTTCTCTAACTAAAAACAAAGTTTTCCTATGTTTAATCTCTAGACCTATTACATTTTCTAGAATTGAATATATTCTCTTGATCCTATGTTTAAATTAAATTCTATATCAGAAAAATTTCTGGTATCTATTCTTTATCCACAAAGGTCATGCTGTAAATACTGACCGACTTTTTTTAAATGTATGGAAGATTTGTTCAGTGTTACATTTACTTACTGAATTTTTAACTGCTTGTACAATATACTTTAACAACAATAAATATAAATTCACTCTGTTCACAGTATTTCCAAAGCATTTAGGAAAGTAAATCTTACAGCATACTCTGGTTACATATAATTTAAGTACATAATTTTATAATTCACCTATGTGAGGGTGACACATCTATTTAGTAAAGTAGATTAACTCCTTATCTGAACACAGCAGCATTTCACATGTAGATTATGGTAATTGATGCACTTGCAAGTGAAAGTGTTCCCTAATTATTTTTCTTTTCTTGTCCTAAAGGGAGCAAAATTCAAGTTACTTAATTTATGAAGTCATTTTTGTGTTAGGTTAATGCCAAACTGCATTACATTCAGCTAATTTGTTGCCAGGTTTAATCCCTTATACTTTTTCACTACTGATAATAGAGCCAAATTTGTTGTCAATGCAGACTGAAGTGTCTATTCTGTCAACATGTTGCTGAAACACACCCTGAAGGAATGTTTTGTGGTTCACAGAAGATTCATGTCAGGTTTTAACGTTTTTCAATACACTATATCTGAAAGTCCTGACTGAAAATATGTTGATCAAGGCTCTAATAGTCTTCAGAGAGTAGTTGTTCTTTTCCACATATAGCGTCTACATAGAGCAGGGGAAGTTTATGCAGATTATAAATGCTTCTAGTGTGGTTCCACTGTGACCAACACCTGATAAAGGTGCTTGAAATTGCTTACATCATACTATGTAAGTGTTCAAAATTTGGATATGAATCTTAAATAAAACATACATCTGAGGAGGGAGTTTATAAACCAGAAGAATATGGGCACATATAATGTAGAATTTCTGCCCTGACAGAAATGTTTGTTCCAGATATTTCCAGAAGTTGGTGTTTTAATTTGGGACTAACTAGACCTACCAGGAAGAACAAGAGGAACCAGAGATATGTACTACTTCTAAACTATTCCTAAAAGATATTGTCTCTCTAGATTTTCAAATAAATAATATTGCTATGCTTTCATAAGTATGCTATCTAAAAAGTTTATATTCTCAAATATATTCCTGGACATGGTGCTATGACTGGGATAAACAAGGGATTGCCAGTAATGATCCATCCTGTCTGAGGCAAAGCACAAGAACAACTAGATCAAAGCTCTGCATAGCTTTGTAATGGTTTTAGAGCTCTGGCAAGTCAACCCAGTCTCTCAGCAGACATTTGGCTGAGGCGTGCCTTAGCATCTCTGCATATTTACATGTGTACATATATATTTATATATATTCTATGAAGCGTAGAGTTCAAGAACTGGTTTGATTAAGTGGAATCCTGTGATCTGCCTTCTGGTTTTGTAATTGTCTGTTACCTCATCTAGAGTTAG
The DNA here is from genome assembly GCA_030060385.1 of Muscicapa striata striata. Taxonomy (NCBI): domain Eukaryota; kingdom Metazoa; phylum Chordata; class Aves; order Passeriformes; family Muscicapidae; genus Muscicapa; species Muscicapa striata. Next base: position 1,262,103 of record JAREIS010000077.1, on the reverse strand, counting down.
GCATCAGCATGTGTGGGGGTCCAGGGTGTCCCTCTGGCCCCTTTGGGGGTGCAAGAACCCCCCTGTCCAGCCCTTTTTAAGCCCCCAGGTGAGGCCAGGGGGGTTTTGAGGGTGATTCTATTCCCTGGCAACGTTTGCCTCCACCCAGTGAAGAGATGCAGGCTTCTAGAGAAACTGGGGTGTAAATTAGGTAGTTAGCATGTAGAAAAAGTAGTTTTTGGGATTGTTTATATTATCAGCCATGTGGCCAAGATGGAGGGAAGGGGGTGTGTTAAGTTTTCTTCTTCTTCTTCATATTCTCCATCTTGGAGGGGACATTGGGAATTACCGATTGGTTGGGGAAAAACTAGACGTATTAATAAAACTTTGTAGTATTGGAAAGTAACTGTAAACATAGTTTATGTAAGTTAGTGTATAAAAGATTAGTCCAGCCCTTTGTGGCACAGACTTTCATCCCACACTCGATGATGACAGAGCTCTGCGTGCAGCAAAATAACTTTATCGATAACAATTAATAAACAAACCTTGGGCCTGGACGATTGTCTCCTGCAATCTCTTTTCGGTGGCTTCAAAGAAATCCCTGCACCCTGAACCACCCGCCTGTGGCCATCTGAGGGGTCTCAGGCACAAAGAAGCCCTCCAGACTGTGTCAAGCATGCTCCTGGTGTGCCTGGGTAGCAGCACTGAACACCTGGGCTGCAGTTTACCTGCACTGGTCTGTTGTGGCAGCATGGTGAGAGCTAAACCAAGAGCTCCTCCCAGCACAGACCAAGACGAGGTGCTTGTCAGGAGGCTCAAGCTTTTAAAGACAGGCAGTGGATTCAGTCTTTCTCTTATGCCCTTCAGAAGCACCTTTCTCTTTCATTAGTAGTGCAAGGAAGTTTAGGTTACCTGATTTAAAAGGCACTTGGAATAGAAGCACAGAGCAGGGAATGAAATAAAGAAGACAAGAGCAATGCTCAGTGATAATCTCAGAGCTATGGAGTATATTATAGAAATGGAAAACCTACAGCAGGCACTGCTATTCATAACTATGTATTCCCATCTTCTGTGAAGGGTGACAATAGCTACTTAATCAGTAAAATCTGCTGTTTCCTCTGATTGCATTGCTTTTTGCTTGATACTTTCTATTTGGTCTTTTGGTTTGCCTCATTTTTTTTTTTTTAATTTTCCTTTAAACAGGAACAGTTATTTTAAATATAAGTTTTATACTACAAAAGTCATGTTTTCATTTTTCAGTTTGCTTCTTCCCGTTTGTATTTTTCCATTATTTTTCCATTCTGCCACACTGCAGACTTTTGAGATTATTAGCCAGGTACTCAGCCTAATCAATCCCTTGCCATATGTATGCATGTATTATGTGTTCTCTCCTCCTCACACATGCACATATTTCAGAAAAAATTCTCTCTTAATTGCTTTTGTTTACCATAGTTTTGGTACAGCATATGGCTTCCATTTCCAGAATTTCCACACTGAATATTCCACATTAAAAACCAAAAACATTCTTCTTTTTTTTTTTTTTGTCAGCCAAATAAAACAAACAGAAATAAAAAGTTTCCAAAACCATTTGGATTTTAAGAAAGAGCATTCTGCTGTAAATTAGGAGGCACTTGTTATTTATGAATTAAATAAAATTCAGAAATTTGGCTTTTGTAGCCGACTGGAAAACATGGGATTTTTATATTTTCCACATTTTTTTCTCTTTCATTATTTCAGGGGTTTTTCTGTTATTACATTTTTTTGTGCTTTCTATGTTTTGTTTTTTTTGTCAAATCTGAAAAGAGGTTGCTGTCCTTCACTACCCTACCAGAGCTTTGATCATTGATCACTAGGACCAGGGACAGGCATTGTGCTTCCTGTTCAGTTTTAATGGAGGAACAACACTGTTTGGATTTTGTTCACCTTAGCACAGTGTATCCAAGAATCAGGCACAGCTGTGGTGGAATGCAATTGGAATGTAACTGGAATGCAGCTTGGGCTTGCTCTGAAGCCTATAGGATTGATCACTTCTGGTTTAGATTTGGTTCACAATGCTTCTCAGTTGCATTTCTGCTAGTACTCTTCTCTGAGATGTTGCTAAAGTAGTACTTGTGATTAAAAAAACCAAAAAACAACAACAACAACAACAAAAAAAACAACAACAAAAAATACTGAAAAAACCCCACCACAACCAAAATCATCACATAAATCTAAAGATGTTGACAGATCCTTTTGTGTTTTGTTTATGGCCATAGTAGACTGCTCATGAGAGAAGGAAAACACACTTTGAGGAACATCCTCACTTGAGAATGTCTCTCTCTCTCCCTCCCACTGAGAGTCCACTGATGCTTCTGAAGATAGGAAAGCCCTTGCTTCATCATGAGATAATACAAGGGATTTGGACTAGGACTAGGGTTCCATGGTTTCATCTGCAGTCATAGAAGTATACAGCTCCAGGTGTTTTAGAAGGAATGTCATGTACACAGCAAAATAATTAAAAAATCTGTAGGGATACTTAATTTGCAATGGTGGCATAGAGAGCATTCAGCTAAATTGGGAGTTTCTGAAAACTTTTTTTTACCTTGTTGTGATGTAATTATGCAAATATAAGAGTCAAATATTGACAATAAAAAGGACTGTTGCAGAATCTGTGCGGCAATGAAGGTTGTTTTGTCATAAATCAAGTCTTGAACATAACAAAAACGTATTTCTCAGATACACATTTTCTGCCTTTCCTTTTTATAAGTTAAAAACATCTACACTGCTGCATTAAACCTTATTCACCCCTGAGACTGGAGATATCTCTGCCCAGAACCTGATCTGAAGGGTAATCAGAAATGAAGGCTTGAGAATCTCTTCTGTTTATAATTTTCAAGGGCTAATCATTTTAGCTGTTATAAATGTGTGGCCTTTTCACAAGCTGAATTCATCTGCCTTCAAACACAGACTTTGTTTTTTCTCAAGACTTTTAAGTTATATTAAGGAAGTCAGAAACATTTTCTCCACATGAAAGTATTTAAGCTATTCTACAGTCTAAATCAACACCTGTTGCATTTGATGAGATAAACAAATCAAGTTCCCCCACATATCCCACTGTAAGGCTTTTGTTCCTGTTCTGTTGTTATTCTGTGTCTTCTTTCTCAACTTTCTCCAATTTTACAAGATAATTTTAAAAAGACTTTCTATTTTTGCTGAAAAATTTTAGGACGGTAGAGAAAATATCTTTTAACATTATCATATAATACTTATATACTTACATATAAAACCATAAAATTTTATTATATACTTATATATTTAATCTATGTAATATATATGAGTATACATACACCTGTATATAATTATATAATTATATACATACACATGTACATACATGGTAGGAAATATATATATATTAAAAATGCACACCCTAATAGTTTCATCAAATTGCTGAATTTTAGTTACTTTCACACATTTAACAGGGCAAAAGTTCTGCTTCAGGCAAAAGACTAGAGAAAAGGGCTTACAAACTTCCTTCCAGTCAATGTTTCCATGACTCTAAGATTCAAGAATCTCTCTGCTGGACCTTCTGCAGAACAGGCAGCAGAAATCTTCAAGCAGAATTTCCTTTGTTAACATCCAAATTTCTTCCTGAGTTGGGCTTTACTTTCTAAAAATATCAATCTGTCTTTATTTAAACAGATTTGGAAAAGAGAAATTCTTTTCTGAATGAGAAAATTACTTTAAAATTTAGTTTGCCTCACAGTTCATATTATGACTGCCATTTTTGGTTCCAAGTTATAGCAAATTTCAAGGGGTAATCTTGCATCTCCTCCTCCCTTGGATATTTTGTCTAGTATGCTTTGTATCAGATTGATAAGAAACAGTGGTAAAGAATGGGGTTTGACAGTATTGCAGTGAGTTCTAAGATTTGACCAATTAGCATTTATAGTAAATACTGAAATCCTCTGAACAAAGCCATGAAAAAATGGGTGCAATTCTCATCTCCTGTGGTTTACCAGAGTTGGTGTCACTGACTCCTGGTGTGCCTCCAAGACCACTCTGACTTCATAAGGGGCTGTGAATATGGATGGTGTTGCTTAAACAGCATTAGCAAACTTTCCTCAAAAACAAAAATATCTTCATTTGTGTGCAAAAGTTAAGTTGTAAGTTAGCTGCGGGTTTATTCTTTTGAAATAGAGAATATTGGCAGCTGAATTACAACCCAAGAAAGCCCAAAGAGTTCATTACCTTTAAAAATCGAGCCAATCATTTGCACATGGAGTGTGAAAAGCTGGGAGAATCCTGTCCTATTTCCGTTGAAGAGATTCAGAGATTCCTCATAATTTTAATGGCAAGACTGATATTAAAGGAATTGGACAAACACAAACTGGAATTGAAATTCTGAATACTGTGAATAGTGTTTTAACATTACATTTTATTCACCTTGTTCAACTGTTTGAAGCTCAAAACAAGCATGGATTGATTTCCTTCACGACCCCTCACAATTCTGGATGTAGAAAAAAATGCTTAGGGAAGGGGATGCTGCAATATCCAAGTGAAAATCAAAGTCATCCATCAAAAGCATTTTAATGAGTGAGAAAATTATAAAGTCTCCAGTAAGGATCAATTGTCTGCCTATTCAGACGTAAGAGAACATAAAGGTGTGTCACAACCCCCAGCCAACTTTTCACAAATCTTTCACTTTATTTAACAACATGTTTAAGTCACATTTGAATTTTTATTCATTTTCTCCTGACTTCTGAAGAAGTGCATAGAAGGTGGAAGGAAAAAAATTTTGTAAAAGCACCAACCTGATAGAATGTCACTAGGGAAAAATATAACATGGAGCAGAGATAATAATAGCCTGTCTGTCCTTCAGCAATGGGCTACAATAAAAGTTGAGAATCCTAAGTGAGAATAACCGTTTAAGCCTAATCACCTTGACATATAATGAGATTGAAAGGGGATGACAGACAGGAAGAGGGGAATCAAAGTTCCTACTTATTGAAATGCTTCTTTTAACAACAGTATTTATTTCACCTAGGCTGAGTAAAAGCTGTGACTTACCATAGGCTGTCTCAGGAAGAGCAGCAATTTGTAATGAATGGGGTTTTTCCCCCGCTCATGTTTTTAAGCGGATCTGCATAAAAATATGAAAACCCAGAAAACAATCCTCTACAAATTGAATTTCTTTAAAGGAAATAAAACATAAATGAAAAAAAATAAATGAAACAGCACCATTATTTGGATTACATTTATCTTTAATCCACTTTGTCCTCTATATGAAATACAGTATGAAGACATCTGCCAATATTTTAAAGGCTTCTGTCTGTGTCTGAATTATGTTTTTAAATTAGACCCTAAAGCTGCATTCTAATGCATTACTTTCATTTACTGGAGTATGCATATACTATCATACTACTCCCATGACATTCTTTATTTAATCAGTCTGAGAGCTGTACAGACTCATATCTATTCCCACATAAATCTCTGCCAAATACTGCTGACTTTTAGATTTAACCTCACTGGCAATGAGTGACCTCCTTGGGAAAAAAAATATATGAAATGGACAAATATTTTAGGGGAAGAAGCAATCTTTTTGGATAATCAGTGGTAGGTATGCAAATATTCCTGGTTCAGAATGGAGGTGATGTCCTTGTGGTGAATAGGAACTGCTGCAGTAAACAACTTTAGCCTTTCCTATTAAAGGTTAGGGAGAGTGATTGATATGTTTGACAAAGAAATGTAAGGTCAGGAGCAATAAAGGCAATCTGTTCTTTATACAAAAAGTACATGAAAAGCAGTACATACACAAGGTATTCTCTAGTTGGTTTTGGTGCACCTGCTATTTTGGAATAATAAATGCAGCTGAGTCCCATTGCAGGTTGTGCAGGTAGGAGGGATCACTGTTAACTCACTCTGTTCTGTGATCATTAGTTCTTTTTTAAAAAAGGATAGTCTCCTAATCAGCTGTTCCTTGAGCTTATTTTAACCCTACCTTTTTTTTTTTCTTTTTTTTTTTTTTTTTTTTTCATAACAGTTAAGGTGCAGCAAAATCCACAACTGCCCCTCTCATTTAAGTAGAACTTCTTGAAGAAAAGCATCATGAAGTTTCAGGTGAGGCTATTAGAATCTGCCCAAATAATTTTAGTCTTGTCTTGGGCAAAGTTAACCAGTAGTATTAATTAAGAATACATCATGACATCGTGCTAGAAATGTTTGTCCCAAATGTTTAGGATATGTGTATATAATTTTTATAAGATTCTAGGTGCTGTTATAGTACCTTTAATTGGGATAAATACTCTTTCAGACCCTCACTACAGGTCTTTATTTAAATTATCTATGAATTTTAATTCCTTGTCATCTAGTGAGTTCTGAAAGCACTATCTCCTGCAACCAACCTTCATCCTCTACAATGAAGGAAACTACAGATGTCATTGCAGGTTTATTAAATTGCACATTCACCATGGATAGTTCATAGTGTAATCTGGACTACTGTAGTAATGTGTAATATTAACATTTCCTTTATAGCACAATTGACTTACAGTTCACAAAAATGACTTAACAATTACACAAAGAAACCCGAGTAAGCTCACAAAAATAAACCTACTTTTATCAGTCAGATAAGTTGGGGTAATATATTTTCCCCCAATGCAGATATTTTTCCTTACATTGAAGGCAATAGCAGACGACACAGGCTGATACATTATTCTGATAGCAGCCAGTTACTAGAATTGTAGAAGACAGGGGTAAAAAAGATCTTGTAACATTATCTAGACTTTTCTCTATTTGAAAACAGGAGCAGATACACCTGAACTGTTCTTCAAAATTATTTTCCTAGTTTGCCTTTCAAAACCTCCAGAGATGAGGCTTTTGCAGCTTTTTGTGACAATTTGTTCTGCTATATCAAGATCTTCTGCTCTTTGGTTCCTCTCCAATTTTCCAGTTTTACAAGACCATTTCAAAGCAGTTTAGATCGTTTAAACTAGGTTAATATGGCTGACTTTTTTTCTCTACTTAATAGAAAAAGATTACCTCTAAATACAAAGTATTCCTCTCTTCTTGAACACAAGTCACATTTAAACAGTGGAAGCAAGGTTTAATCAAAATCAGTCCAATACCAATACCAGTAGAATCTGAAACAGTGCTTCATCAGCAAGGATTTAGGTAACCCACAGAAACACCCAGGACCGCAGAAGAGCTTTGACAGCTCATGTCTTACACTGTTGTTACACACTCTGCAGTGTTCAATAGTTTGGTATATTGTGAGCTGGGACATAGGCTTGGACTCAAGGAAAGGATCACAGATAGTTCTAGCTTAATAGAAACCATCAGCATGCTGCTCCAGAAAGCCAGAACCTCTCTTTCTGCCCTCAGTGTTCTTTCTTTAACACTGTGCACACTTTCAATCTCACCTCTTTAAATCTTCCATTTCATCACCTTTTTTCTTCTTCAGAGCATAAATCTACCCAAAGGTCTTAACATAAATGCCTGTCCTCTGGACTGAACCCCTCTTTACAGCTTTACACAGCACGCAGAAACAGATTTATTTATTTCAGTAGGTTTATCCTCTGAAGCCAGGATTTTCTGTTTAGATTCAACTCTCAGGAGAAAATCTTGCAGCACAAGTCATTATATATATATCCAGGCAATGACTCTCAGCTGCCAGAAAATTGCAGACCAATGGGACATTGCTGTAATCTCTGATTCCAACTGGTCCATGCATTTCCAGTGGTTGTGCATAAAGAGACTCAGAATTGTTCATTAAGTTTGTTGTGAAACCAAGTGTTTAATATCTGTAATTCCAAAGGATCAATGGGAAGTTAAATTGAGTGAAACTAGTTTTGAACTTGTGCAGTTTCAGAGAAACAGCAGCATCACATATCTCAAAAGTACTCACATTTTCAGTGTAGCACCATTATTTTAAAACTATTTCTACTGTTTCAGGCTGATGAGTTTTTTCATTGTTGTTATTTTTTAATGAACAGCTTCACTGTGCATGTTAAGAAACTGCTGCTGCAGAAAAAAAAAAAAAAAACAAATGAAAAAGAGCTGCAATGAGCAGAAGCATTTATTTTACTGATAGGTTATCAACCACAACCATATAATTTGAAAAGACTTGTCAGCAAGAAAATTGAGTTAGTTTCCTTTTGTACACCTCTCTTGCATTTTTATGTTATTAAAATGCAAGAACAAAACCACACTGGGAATGCATTTGTTTTTAGTAATAGTTTATTGCTTATTATGAGTTCTTCTGTCTATTTAGGTACAAATTACCTGGTTCATTGATTTAAATGCACTGGAAATGGTGACTGCCCTCTTTGTTTTTTCCTGTGCAGCTGCAATTAGAGCGGTCTCTCTCCTTTCCCTGAGAGGGTGCAAGCAGCAGAGTGTCCCAGACCAGCCCCCCTAAGCTGTCCCTACTTGACCATGTTCCAGGATGCCATGTCAGACCCCCAGAGCCAGTCAGTCCCTGCCCCAGGGATGCCACAGCAGGGCTGATCTGTTCACTGCAGCCCAATTCTGCAGCACCTGGGCTTTTCCACCAAGCCCTGTGGACCCAAGGACTCATGTTCCCACCCCAGGGAGGTGCAGGACTGCCCTTTGCTGCCCTTTACAGCTGTCCCCAGCTGTCCTGCTCCTGTCTGAGGAGGTGATCACTCCTAGGCTGTGTAAGTGATTTGTGGAAAACTCCTCTGACACATTTCTCCATCTGAGCAGGGGTAAAAGCACTGAGTGCAGGGTGAGCTCCTTGGCTCAGCAAGCAAGAAGAGAAGAGACAGGCTGTCAGAGACAGGCTGCACCAAAGAGCTCTTTTCTGTATTCCCCAGAATTTGTGGATTTTCAGGTATGTTGATGCTGCTGAACTAAGGTGTAGTCAATCAGAAATTATAAAGCATTTTGAACAGTCTTATAAAGGAAAATTAGAGAAATGGTAGTACATATGAAATGCATATATTTATTTGGAAATTTCTTTGAAAAGTTCCACTTGAAAATTATAATCTTTCCATAGTAATTTAGGACAATGGAATAGTTGTTTATTATCTTAGTCAGATTGTTTAATAAAACTAAACAAACCACTATTTAAGGCTTGGAAGCCTTAATACCATTGTTTCTTAAAAGTGCTTATGTAGTTGCCCTGAAGGCTGAAAGAAGAAAAACCCTTGAGAATGCTGTCTCAAATAAACTGTAAGGAAAATGTTACTGCTAGTATGAGATAAGATACATTCCATCCTATTCTAGGTGGAATATATGCCTCCTGTGAACTAAAAAGGTTAGGTGCTGGGGTGAATGTGTTTCACACCATGCCTTGCAAATTATCAAATTCAAACTTTTTACTCCATCAGCTAGTACCTTTATAACACCTCTTTCTTAATATGAGGTTCTGGAACTTCAGGGGGCCTTGACAAGACTGGATCATGACTTTTTTAGTTGGTTTAATTATTTTTACCTTATTAGTGGCCATAAATCTCCAGAAATATTACCGTATCCCAGTGGACTCTTTGGAGTTACATTTCCTCCCATAGGACAGGTCAGGAATGGAGCAGAGCAGTTTTACCACCAAGGATGCATCCAGACTGTACAATAGAAACAGGAGCCAAGTGAAAGCAGTAGCACTGTTGCCTTTAACTAAGAGTAAGGGAAAGTGCACTTTTCCCTTTCATTCCTCTTAACTTTACTTTTTTTTTCCTGTGGATCTGTGAAATAAAAGTACCAATTAAAGAAAAATCTACATTTGCTATAAACGTGTAATGAACCTGTGTTTTTTGTCTTTGTGGTTGTGGTGGTTTGTATGAAAAAAGGTTAGACAAAGGGTGTCTTAACAGCTTGTCATAAAGAAGAGAGCTGGAGAGGCTGTGAGAGGAATGTGAAGCCAAATGCTTACATTACCCTATATTTTATTAATCAAAAAATGAATCAAAAAATTGAAGAAATTTCTAAGTCTCTATTCTGAGAGCCTACAAAATAAAATTTCTTTTCAACAGTCTCTGCCCTGCATTTTGCTGCCAGCCTAGACATGATCCCATCTAAGCTGCAAACCACAAGAACTGTGGTTAACTCATGATATACTCCTCTGAGGCAGTTTTTCTCAAAATAGTAAATATCATTCCATAGCATTTTTTTTCCTCTACAAGTCTCTTTGTTCTCCATTTCCACACTGGATAATTGTATGCGAATAAAATAGAAGCAATTTCCTATGATCAGAATATTATAGTATAATGTAGCAGATGTTAATAAATATTATTAAAATAGAATGACATATTTTTAAGGCCAGAAGGATCTGGTCTTATAATTTAGTCCAAACTCTTGTTTAAGAAATGTCACATAGACCCAAATTTGACACAACAGAGCTCTAATTCCTGTACTGCCTACCCAAACTCAACAACTAAAGAAATAACTAACTTTAAATTTAAAAAAAAAAAAAAAAAAAAAAAAAAATCAAGAGGTATGGAAAATTACTTTGTTATTGGCTGGTTTTCTTATTCTGTAAACAGCACATGGCCATGCAGTGTCCAGTACAGTATGTACAGCAATATGGAAGTGTTTTCTTGGCAACAACAAGAAAGTAAAGCAAGAGATGTCCAAAGGAACATAAGCGGAAGGCTGGTTGCTGATGGGCAAGATAAGTCTCCCCACCGAATTAGCCTACTTTGTCATTCCAACTGTTGAAAACCTGATATTTTCCAAGATGTAATTAATATTCACTTTGAAGATGCTTTTAATGAGCTATGGATGCTAAGTTATTCTCTAACAGCTTTCTAGTTGTAAGTAATGATTCATTCGGAGAGTAACAGATTCAGCTTTGGAATGCCCCATCTTACTGCCCAGTCTTGCTTTGCTCCTGCCAGCAAAACTCAATGTCTGCAGTGGTCGACCAAGCCATGTGGCACTAGCACTGTGTAGTCTCTTGATATCAACCTGGCATCTAGCCCCCTTATTTCAATATTCCTCATTCTGTGTTGCTATTAAGGTAGACTATTATTCCACTATTATACAGCACCAAAGGACTGTTCAGTCCAGCCATTAATATGCATAGCTAAATGTTCTACTTCATGCATTTTCAAGTGTCAGGGAAAGAAAAGACACTGGGGATTTTATTCCATTTGTATCCCATATGTACAAATGTGTTCAGTTTATGGCCCTGGAGAGAAACTTTCCAGCTTCCAGAAGCGCATACATAGCTTGGAATGTGAAAATGTGGTTGTTTTCCTTCTCTTATATTATCTTTTATAATAAAGATTGTACAGTCACATAGCTGGCATTTTTACTAATGACTCATAAGGAAGAATAGAATCCAATATTCTTGTCCTTAACTATCTTGGCTCCGATGCTGTAGTAAACAGAAAGGACTTATTGTCAGACAAGTATGTAGATATGATTCAAGGATAGGGGAGGCCACAGATCACTTCAGGGAAAAGCAAAAAAAGAAAAAGCTGTCCTGCGGGAAGAGCAACTACTGAAGCCTGATTTGTTACAGGCTTCTTTTGGGAATCCCAGTGAAATTTCTTCTTTCCCCTTCTCCTAAATCCTCTCCTCATCTGTTGGGCTGGATCCATGTCAATTCTGGTTGAAACTGAATAACAGGCTCCTTCATTTACAAAAAGTGAAGAAAGAAACAGCTTTTCCAGAGAAAGAAAGACAAGCTAAGAGAAAATACCATTATAAACCCTTAATTTCCTTGGAAAAGTAAGCTAGAGTATGTTTGGTATTCTAGCATTCTGGAAGTGAGTTGAAGCCCTAACCAATAGTTTGTCCTGGTGCATTAGGTTGTGTTAGGACATGAGGAGAGAGAAGAAGCTCGTTCTAGCTGGTCATGTCCTGCATGCCAACAAGAATCACATTCAGCTAAAAAATGTATCAGAGGTCGTGGTCCCCTTCCTCTAAGGTTTTGTCTTGCACTTTCCTTTTAAAATATAGTCTCTAGTGCAGTATCAGCTATCAGCCTTGAATCAAGAATTAATTCAAAAGTTTCTAAAATATGTTTCATGTAGAAAGTCAGAATAGGTATCAAGTGACTTCTTCCAGTTTTAAAATGTCTCAGCTGAAGAACTGCACCTAATTATATGAATAGTTTCCTTATTCCAAGTAGTTTGGTTTGTAATAATCAATTTGTGTTCTCAAATACTCATTATTAGCTATAAAGGCTACATTTATCCATTTCATTTTCTTTTACCGTTATCAAAGAGAGCACCAGTCCTTTCTATTTCTGCACAATCATACTTGCAAAGGTTATGACCACATATGCTAATAAATGTTCAATATCAGAGCTTGGACAAGTTGTTATAGGAAGGTCCCTACATATACAATATTTTGGAGCTAGCATGTTTAAAATCCTTTTGACCTGCAATACACCTTAAAAAATTCAATAAGGGCACTGTGTCACTGCAGTCACTGTAAATGGATCTCTGTCCAGGATGATGGTCCTCACATTTCTTGAAAGTAGTCCAGAAATCCCCACTACAATTTTTCTTCTCAGCTGTTTCTTCTAAATCAAATCAGCCTTTATGAATAGCTTGGCAAACCAAACTTTCTGAGTAAACACACCTTTATTGATAGACAATATGCAGAAAAATCCTACCATCACATCTGAGTCATGTATGAAGTTTGTGAGGTATTAATAGCTAACTTTTGGTCTCCTCCACAAAAGATTCGAACTTGCATGTTTGCATGAAAAAAGTTTTAATGGTTATTTGTTGTAAATGCTGAAGTCTGTCAATGGACTGGAAAAACATTCTAGTTTGGATGGCTGTGTAACACTGCTTGTGGCTCAATTTGGGTAGGGTTGCATCCTGTGGATTTGGTTATGTGAGGCAGTCCTTTCACAGAAATGAAACAGCCAAGACCAAAATGTCCAACCCATTGTGCAACTCCAATTTTCTGCTTCTGTTACGCTTTGCACTGCAATTCTACCTCTGCACATCCCCAGAAATCTCTGAATATCTCAGCTCTGCTCCAGCCTCTTCAAGAAAAGGTAAACCCAGGACTCTGCCATCCTTATTGCCTGAATGCCCTGATTCCACATGTGTTTTTAAACTTATTTAACATATGTGGACAGGATTGATAGAACTAGAATCCATGGGCACTTTCTTTTGAGAATTTTAAAGAGTAAAGTAATGGATTTTACATCCAGAAGGATATCAACATGAAGTATTACACTTTTTGCATTTCTTTCCATATGGATTTTAATCCTTTTCTGCACTCTGTATCTACCTTAAGTTCCAGGAGAAAAGGTTGCTGCTATTAGGTCTAGACTCAGTTACAGTGACCCAAGACTTTAGATCAGCACTGACCCTAAAGTGACCTTTAATCTCCACAGCACGTTCAGTGATGATAGTGAAAACCACTTTGTTTCTTATATGCCAAATTTTATTTTGGCGCTTTCATGTAATTCTGCATAATCTGTGATTTGCTGGGCAGCATGCAATTCCTCCAAATCAGAAATGTTCAGAAACAAATCATTTCAGGCCCAGTTACTTGAAAACACCTATACAAAAATACATCCAGAAATATTAATAACTAGAAAAGAGCAGAATCAGTTGTCCTAGACTGCCATTTCTGTTGACATATCTTACAACATACTTCCTGCCTTATGATTCCATCCAGGAATTTCTCTGATGATGAAAACCACTGACAAATATTTCAGACCACTGTGCAAACCATTAATTGTGTTTCTGATATTACCTTTTATTTAATTTTCCCTGTTTACTTTGGGTAATCTGTAGGAAAAGTAGCCTCATTACTTCCTGCAATTCTTGATTTTGAATTCCACAATATTATTTTGGATTTTACTACTGGTAAGGAAATAACACCTACAATCTCTCTATGCCCATACTGTCCACTTCATGCTCCACTTCAGGCTTGGATAAGGAAGGGGGTTGGGAAAAAGACTTGCCTAGAAACAAGCTATTAACATGAGATATGTTTTACAAATATACCCTAATTTAAGCAGTAGAAGGTCACGTGCATTCTAGATAATTAATTTGGGGATTTAACAGACCAAAGGTCAGAATCACAACAAAATTAGCTGGTTTCTTTATATCAGCACTTATGAGGCAGAAGGTGGGGGTATGTATTGTGAGCACTCTCCAGTTAAACTGTTGTGCTAGCACAAAACATTACTGCATTAGGCTGCAGCCTGTAATCAATCCCAGCTGGAAGCTCATATCAACATTACTGTTCTTCTTGCCAGTTCCTTGTTAATCCTTTGAAAGGGTAGGTAAAAACAGGACTAGTGTCTTATATTACATAGGTTGATTTATAGAACCCAGCTATTCAAACATTTTATTCTACACAATTTACAGGCCAAATAATTTTACATCTGAAATGTTTAATTGGTTAATTTAGACCATGCAAAATAAATGACAAAAGGCTCCGGCAGAAATTCCATCCCATAGTCTCATTTTGGAGTATTTTGTTCCCATTTGTAATGTCAGGCCTCCTTGTGTTCACTGTAGAAATGCTTTGTTGGGCTGAGAAGTGAGCTTTTATATACATATGGAATTCTTAGAAATACTGACATTGAGCCAGGTATTTCAAAATGTATGTTTTCCCAGAAACCCCAATCTATCAGATAGCATGTTTATCCATCCTGTTTCTCTCCTTTTTTAGAGCTGACATAGGATGGATAGGTGGCTCAAAGTGCAAAGTTTTAGCTGCCCTGAGAATGGCAGAAACACCCTCATGTACCTCCTGTTTTCCAAACCTTTTAGTCCCATCATAATGAAGCCAAAAATCTTGTAAGAGACTGGATGAAAACAGAGGAATTCAAATAGAGAAAAAAAAACCACAATATAATCCTAACCAGAAAACAAAAACAACTAAAAAGCTTTGTACTTTTTTTTTTTTTTTTCCTTTCTTTCTTTTGGCTTAAAACCTTCTCTTTCTACTCCCTCCTGACCTATAATCTTCAAAGTACTTTGGATCCTTGGGGTCCCATTGACTAGTCATGAATCCTGGAAGTTAGTAGTCTGTCTGATGAAAAAGTCCTTTCCTTCTACAAGTTACTGACAAACTCCATCCCCTGCACACAGAAGTAGCTAGGTCCAGAGGGATGCCACATATTGGCTTGTCCCTGATCGAATTCCCAAAACATGCTTTTACTAACCCTGAACATACGGTTGTGTTTTTGTTGGCATCAAATGCAGCTGCCAAGGCTCTGAGGAGTTTGTACCCCATAATTCTGTCCATTTTATTCCTGCACATTGGTCCTGAATTTCTATATCACATATAGATAGGTATAAACCAGTTTTCTGGGTTAAATAGCAAGCTATTCATGCTCTGGATATCTCCTAAATACACTAAAACCTGCTCAAAGACATTGTTGATGTTACTGCCAGTTATTCAGAAAAGATGCTGCCTTAAATGAGGGTGAAAGCAGAACAAATTACAAAAGCCAATCAACACTGAAAACAGTTCTAGTCTTAAGGTGTTGGCTTTGGGAAAGTGCTACAGCTAATGGGGGTAGTTTTGTGATGCAATTGTACAGTTAGGGAGATTCTGATCTGAGCCATACTGTCTTCATGCACTACTGAGCACAACTCTTTACTTCATGTCTACTACTTATTTCCAATCTACAGTGAGGTGTGGTTCAAAAACTTACTTTGGTGTGTGTTTTTCTTTTTTGTTTTGAAGATTTTTTTTTTCTAGCAGAGATGAAAGCTTAAAGCAGATCAAAGTTTAGGATAAAGTCTGAGTTCCATAAAGCAGGATTCAGTTCTTTAGCCCTAGAAGAAACTGTCTCTTGACAGTCAAAATAGATAGCCAGAGCTTTGTGAAAAATTTCTTGGACAGTTTTTTGATTCAAACCTCTAGTTGATTTCCTAGTGGAAACCTAATTACACCAGAGTTAAATGCGTTACACTAGCTATCTCACTGTTTTGGGTTTTTTTATTATTTTGGTAGGAGGGGGGTGTTATTTATTTGTTTGTTTGTTTGTTTGTCTGGTTTTGGTTTTTTAAAATTCTTTTGAAAATCATTGTGTTAGAATCTAATAGTGTTTTCATAAACCATTTTCCTGACATAGACAAATAAAATTTTAAAAAATTGCTTTAAACTCAGTGCTACATTGATTTTCAACTCTCAAACTTTTGAACTCCTTGACACTTGAATCCTTATTATATCTTTGACTCTCATCTTGCAATTAGTTTGTTGTCCTAAACTCATAACATTGGTGCAGGGAGCTGGAGAATTTCCTTCCATTTAGAGTAAATTGTTATGGGGATTTTTTTCAACTGACTTTAAGTCATCCTTTTGTAAAGAGTATAATTTTCTTCATTCTCATTGTTTGATTTACAAAAATCTTTGGTTTAGTTATTAATCTCTCATTGGTTTTTAATGTTATCAAATAACACCCCAGAATTCCAAGTTTTCTTTTTGTGAGTTGAACAAACATTTCTTACTGAAATTTCACACAAAAGTAAAACCGTAAAAACCCAAATAAGATAAAATGCTCGAGGTGAAGAAGAAAAAAAAAAGAGGGGGAAAGAAAAGGAAAAAAGCAAAATATTGAAAGACTATTTGCTTTAGCAGAATGCGATACTGTGCATCAATGGATGTCAAATTTACAGTGATGTGCAATGATTCCAACACACCCAGAATTAGCAATTTTGTTATGCAGGCACTTTGTAAATATCTGAGATGCCAACAGAGCATAGACAGCTTCTCGTCCTGATGTCTTCCTGCCCCTAAAAGTCCAGCAGAGCTACCCTGAGCACATATGCCCATGGATTTGTAGCCTCTGCCCTGACTAGGTTGCTGTGTTACATAGGATTTTCCTTGGGAAATACCAGAAATTGTCACTTCTGCTCAGATAAAATTTATAGGTGGGAAAAGAGAGATTTATAGGTGTTTAGAGAGATGCCACAGGCCTAGTAGTGCCATAGTGGCATGAGGAAAAAGCCAGAATTACCTAAAATCTGCCCCTAATTGATCAGGTCTGGCTTAAATCAGTCAGTTAGGTTCTCTCTGTAACTAACTAATAGAGCAAAGGAGCTCTACCAGACTTCTAGATTGAATATCAAGTCTGTGCTTAGATGTTATGGTTTATTTGTTTACTTTTTGATATTCTACTTATTATTAGATGCTTATATTTTCCAAGAAAACTTTGAATGACTAGCAAATCATTTCATTTTGGGGCAAGGTATGGTATGACATTTCCTAGATACACCCTGAAACAAGTAATATTTATGGGAGTCACTTGGATGAGCAGTCACATTTGTGAAGAGAGAGATATGGTTCTTGTTTTAAAGCACCATGGAAGTCAAATATCTGAAATGACCAGAGTGTTCTATGACAGACAAATTAAAAATATTGCCTTAGGTGTCTTCATGTACAATAGATTTTTAATATGTGAGTCTGAATTAATAAAAGCAACATAAAGAGAATCATGTATTTATAGAACGGTTTTCTGGATTGTTTTCTTTGCAAGTAAGTAGATAATCTTTGACATCTTGATGATCTTAGAGATCTTTTCCAACCTTAACAATTGTATAATTCTATAACATTGCTAATATCTTCAAGCACCTTTGTTTAGCACTCCAGGAGCCTCAGAGTATAAAGGAAAATGAAAATGTATATTTTATATGCATTTGTATATATGTATAAATTATACATATATATATAATTTATATACAATAAAATCACTGAGCATAAGGAACCAGGCACTTCCCAGGTGTAGTCTCTTTTTGCTCTCAGCACACACTGACCTCATCCAGTGCCTGATCCTTATTAAACTGAGGTTCTGGAAAATATCTTAGATAAATAGAGTTGTGACCCTGTGAAGGCAAACTCTCTTGTAGACTATTAGGAGGTCCAAGTGGACTGTTATGCTCATTCACTGTGAGAAATAGGCTCCAGGGCTCGAGGATATTGACATGTCTAGCACAGTAAGGCAGGGTTTCAGACAAGATTTAAAACCTCCAAGAGTCGTTTGCAAAACACACATCTTCACAAAATAGGTGCTTCTTGATTTTTGTAGGGATAACTCTTGTACTGAGTATTTTTGTCTCAGATTATCTATGGCAAGAAAATGCAATTTTCTGTTTGTTACATGGGTTCTGTCCTAGTGTTTCTATACAGATTTGAAAGTAGATGAATAGTGACTTGGGAACACTTATTGAGTTAATACAAGCTTCTTGGGCCCCATAGGTCTTTTTTTTTTTTTTTTTTTTTTTAATCCTAGATGGAGTTTCAGCAAATTTTTCTCCTTAACTCAGTTTTCAGACTAAAGAAAAATACAGAAATACAGAACTAATAAAGTCTCACCTTCCAAAACACCTTCATTTTTATTTTGTGAGGGTTGCACAAGTTTGTGTGATAGTAAAGTTTCATACTTTCTTTGATGGAAAAAATTTAATATAAGAAAAAAAATCTTCTACAAATAATTCTCAAAAGATAAACACTTTCAAGATGTGACAGACTCTTGTATGTCAAAGTTTATTCATTTATGGGATTGTTCTGAGGACTAGATATGCTGCTTATGCAATCTCTCAGAAGTCTTGGAAAAACTGTCTTCAAAAACTGAAAATCTTTACACAAGTTTTTTGCATACAAAAATTCTAAGTGTGTAATACAAAAACATGAGTGTGTCCTTTGAACTATGAGCTCATAGGAAGAGTGGATTTAGGCCTCTTGCAATGTCTTGGCTAAAATTTCTTTATAGAATTTTAGAAGGATCAAAAAGAAAATGGTTTACTTTAAGCTACTTTTTTTTTTGTTCAAGGCCATTTATATACCACATTGTCAGTCATCTGCAGCATCATATGGCAGCTTCACAGCAAATAATTTTTCCTAAAGCCAGAGTCATTATTAGAAGCGGACAGAAAAAGGAACAATTCTACCCCATAAATAATGTAAAAAATTGTGAAGGCATCTTTTTTCTGGAAGAGGAAGAACTGAGTCTTTTTAATGTGTTTAATGAATCAGCCTGAGGATAGTCAATAGGTAAGAGCAAGTGTTTGAATTTTCATTTAGCATAAAACATTTTTTAGCATAGACTCCTAGGTTAACAGTCCCATCAGTATGAATTCTCTATCTTGATCAATCTTCCTGGTGAATTTTCATCAGAACTGGGAAAATTCCACTAGAAGTTCGCATTTGAGTTGAGATGATATTTTAGTAGTGGGGGAATAAAAAGGAGAAAAATTATTGTTTGACACTTTTTGTTGCTCTCTGATGTTTGCTTCCTTGGTGACAAAATCTAGCAAGTACCGTATTGCAAAATTTTGCATAGGTGCAAAAATCATTCCATCACTAATTATTTTAAAAGGAGGAAGCAATGACAGCAAATTTCATGCTATCAACAGCCTTACACTGTCACATTATCACAAACACAAGAAAGAGATTCAAAACTTAAAAAAAAAATTTACTTTCCTACAGAATTTCAATTCATATAAAATTAATTTCTTCTATATAATTTGGTTGTATAGTTCAGAAAATGTTTTGGTTTCTATGTAATTGAACAAACATGTCCTGTTCTCTTACAGATCTGAGATTTGATTCTGTGGACTCCAACAGGGATATATCTGATTAAAGCTTTCTCTGGTATTTGTCACTGAAACATGAAGGAACTTGAGATGCTTGAGAGAACTGTCCCTCTGTGCAGTTTGGTTGCAATTAGTAGCACAGTCAGAAGTTATTAGGGAGGGACTGGCTAGCAGACAGGCAGATTTTAGTTTGTGCTGCCTGTTCTACCACACAAAATAACTTCCTTATTTTGGAAATTACAGTGATATTTTTTAGCTGCACCTTGTCAGAAAAATTTCTAGATTTTGGTTTTAATTCTGTTAAATTCCTTGTTAGTTTTCTCTTAGTAAAATTTTAAAGATTTTTATATCTTCAAAGCAAATTCCAGATACTTTCAATTCTTACACAATTTTTATGCAATATGCAGGTCTTTTACAATATAGATGGGTTAAATATCATTATTTAAAAGAGAGAAAATTAGAGGACACTTAGGACTGGCTGCATAAAGGCAGGAGACTACATTATGCTAAGACTTCATTGTAAGTACATGTTGGCATCAGTCTGTCTTGTCCAGCATTCTTTGGACACAGACCACTGAAACATAGACAGATATAAACAAGAACTGGAAACATGCAAATATAATCCCATGTGGTCACACATGGCCACAATATACTACCAAACTAATTTTTCTTCAAGAGATAAATTGTATATTGGTCGCAGCCCTTCTCTCCTGCCTGTTTAATATTCAAACCAAAACTGAGCATCAGTGAGAAAGGGCAATGTCCACAACATGTTGGAGGAATTTTCCACGAGAACATAAAACATTATGCTCAAAACTTTCACTGTTTGTATGATTGTTGTGTTTGACATGTTATAAAGAGTCTGAGTCACCATTTTAAATGGTGTAAGAACCATCCACTTGCAACTTAAGCTGGACAAAATTTATCTCTTACCATGTTGAGTGGCCATGGATGTATAACCTGGTAACTACCAGAAGTCCTTTGGAGACATGATTTGCTAATGTCCTTTGGAGTTGCCTGATTCCACATTGGAATTTCCAGTAGCAAATACTTGTTTAAAACAAATTTTCTGTCTCAATAAACAGAGCCCAGACGTACAATTCTGGTGCAGTACATGCGTACTTTGTTAATTTTTACCTGTGTCCCTATAAAAATGTGATATCATCCTAACTGTTCAATCCAATCTGAGTAGTGCAGATTTCTTACTATTTTCAGAACATGGGAACAATTAAACCTTGTGGAAGCACAAAGGAAGAAAGCAAGTCATTGCTGCTGCCACTTGCAGGAAAACAGACTTGTCATTTACTGTAGGAAACCAGTGATTAGACTACAATAGCAGCAGCAGCTTAATGATTTCCTTAACTTTTTAGCAAGCAGAACTCAGCACCTGGACAATGAATTTTCCACCTAATCATAATCACAGATAGGATGTTCAATTTGGCAGGACAAAGATATCTCTACAAGGAGTTATAGGATTTCATCCTAAGAATGTGCAATGGGTACTTATTTACTGTTTAGGACATTCAGTGGCTGAGATTCAAAGCACAAATCTGAGTGTCGAGTACTAATTTATTACTTTGTAAATTAATTAGAAAATTGCTTTACACTCAAAAAAGACAATTTGCAACCACTTTTGAGACATAGGATGTGTGTGTGTGTTGTAGCCTTTTGAAGACACTGAAATTTAATTTGCTGCTTGTAAAACAATACCTGTGCTTTATAGAGTTTAGCATTTCTTAACCAAACATTTAATTGGTGCAAGACACAGACTACTTCTGTGACTGAAAGACTCATCAGCCTTCCAAAATCTTTTTTCTAAGCAATCTTTTTAAAGTTAAAATTATTCACCTTCCCATTTGATTTCAGTAACATGTTACTATGTACCTATATCATTACCATTTAGTGATATAATCCTGGGAAATATCCTCCTAATTGGGTCTTTTGCTACCAATTAGACAAAAGGGGGGCTTTTGTTGTAGGGCTTCTTATACTAATGATCTGACAAAAATAGGCTGTTCATATGCAAAATAGCTGCTACCAGTTGTGGTAACTAGTCTTATCCAGAATCACATCAAACCGTCAAGTACTTGATTCTGGAAATTACATCTGCTGAGAAAAAAGAAAAAAGAGAGGTTTTAATTGTTTTTTCTTTTTTTGCTTGAGTTTTTATATTTTTTTGTGGTTTTGCTGATCTGAGCCTCTGATGAAGGGAGTGGATATACTAAATAGAATATGAATTACTTAATATCTACCAATTTATAACAAGGAAATAGCATGACATCTCAGAGACAGTAGTTCGTATTATATTGAGAATATATTGCTTTTGATCTTATACAGATCCAAAATGCCAAGACTCAACACTGATTTCTGAAAACATGATTGTTTATTTCAATCTTTTTAATATAAACATTTTATAGTGCTCATTATCACAAGAACATTGCATTTACATCACCTTTGTAAAGCAAAAATCCATTACTCTAATTTTACCAATTTTATCAATCATTACTCTAATTTTATACAATTCTCCAAGATAATCCAGATGAAGTGCTAGAGAAATATCAAGAGCATGTTCCTTGACTGATCTATTTTTTACCACACACTTCAGAATACGTGGCTTTGGGTCCTGAACCCAGAGATGAGTGTTATACAGCTAAGCTCCAACAGGGTGCTGAAGAACTCAAAGCTATTCTTGAACTTGCAGGTTGATTCTAAATTTCTGGAACCCATCAAACACCAAAACCCCTGGTAAAGGCTTCCTCCTACCTGCAGCATGTTTCATCTAGAGTTTATTATAAGAAGAGGGTTTTGGGTTTAGCAATATCAACTTTATATCTGCAGAAAGCTTTCACCAACAGGAGCAGAGTCATCCCTCTGCTCCCTATGGGCAGGCTGCTGTCCACAGCTCACAGCCTTCCTACCTAAAACCAGGGCAAGGATGTGACTATGGCACTACAAAGTAATGCAGCCATGTGGAATAAGAAGGCACAAAAACAGCTCTGTGATGTTTATATGGGGAAAATGTTTAACACCATTTTTTGCCTAGGAGCTGTCTGAACTATATCAGATACAGTATGTGTAAGATTTAAATTTTCAAATCATTTGAAGCCCACCTTTCAACTTTACTGCTGAAAACTAGGAACAAATGTTCAGCAATATTTAGGCAAAAATTAAATTAAATCAAGTCCTTCAGTTAAAGAAGATTTTTCACTGTACTTGAAATACTAAACTTTTACTAATACTGTAATGTAGAAATGATTGCTGGAAAATAGTCTGTACCATTCCCATCTAACCTTTACTATATTCGACTGCAGTGATGCTCCCTGTGGTATGTTTTCAGGTACTTTGCCTTGGTAGAATTTGATGAATTTTGGAGAGGATCTTTCTAAATCACCTGATTATTAAACTCATTCCCTCAGAGGAGATTATTTTGTAGCCCACCAGAATTTACTCTCCAGAAATGCATATGGACATTCAAACTACCTTTGCTTTTAATCTAATTAAAAGCTGGTTAAAAATGAAGCCTAAAAATGTCTTGTTCCTCCTTGTTTACCTGTATTTCACTTTGATGAATATATTGTTGGCATATTTTGTCATTGGTCTCTATTATCTACAGAATTTATTTAATTTTTCTTCTTTCTCACTCTTCCCTTATTTTTTAATATAATTGAATTTTCCTCACTTTATTGTCTCATTTTTCCCTCTCTAATATTAGTAAAATGTTGTATTTTAGCTTTATTTTCATGAGATTATGAAAGCAAAAATTTGTGGGTTTTTGGGTCTTGAGGAGGCCTTTAGGTGTTGGAGGGAAGTTGTTTGGTTTGTGCATGTTTTTCTACACTGCCTTAAACTATGTTGGTTTAACATTGACATTCTTATGGGAATTTTGCCATGGCTTGTCAGGCAGAGCCTTCTATTAGAATTACTGCTTTCTTCTTTCTTGTCTCCTAGGATTTCTGTGCATTGCATAGTGGTTTGTTGTTTTCTGGGATTTTTTAATTGATGTTGTACATTTGGGCTTTTTATTTAAACAATTATTTTGTGGATTTTGTATCTTTTAACATTCTAATTCTTATAGTAGATTCATTTGGCTTCCTCTGTTCATGAGCATACATGTTTACTCACCTCAAAAATAATGTTTAATGAAAAATATATAGATTCTTTTCTTGATCTTAACTGAGAGAAATAGGCTGCTGTGTTAAGCCAGAAAACACACATAGAAGAGGGACATTAAGAAGGACTTCATCAAATTAAATCTTTTCTACATGACACCTCCCTGGACAACAGAAAATCCAGTCACAGAACACAAAGCTATGGGAGTCCAGCCCTGTTGGTTCTCTGATGATAAAAGCTTCTGCTTTGCAATAAACTCACTTGATTGCTTCCAGTTCCTTTTTTTATCTGCCTTTTATGTCCATTTATATTGGCTCTCTTGCCCTAAATTGTCTGATTGAGAGCTTGTGGGCATAACATGAAGATATGTTAAGGTGTAGGCATTGTTATTTGAACATTGTTATTTACAGGAGATTACTGTAAATACTCAGGAGAGAGCCTATATAGAAGTCTATGTGAAGAGTAAATGCAACAAGAAAAAAACAAACAAACAAACATTCATTTTAAAATGCCTGAGTCTCAGGGCATGGAGGACACAGTTCTGTGGGTTTACACTGCTTGAAGAGTTCCACATATTGCCTGGCCTGAAAAAGCAGCATTTTCATCTCTGATTTTTCTTTAAAAGGACAGTGATATAAGAAATTCTACTGAATTCAAAAAACACTTTGAAAGAATGACTTTAAAGTAGGTGTAGGAAATAGGGCAAATTGTACATGCCTTTCACCAGCATGAAGCACAGGAATGGTATTTCCTAAACTCTGCTGGAATAAGGCATTGCTTTATTATCCTTACAAGCACATCAAATCCTTCTGCTTGTAATCTTCTAGAAATGCTAAAAAAATCTTTCACACTGATGTTTTCATTGGCATTCATCTTCAAAGGTTCAATTTCAGTACTGAAATAATTCTTGATGGTTTTCTTTGTTTTTTTTTTTTTTTTTTTTTTTTTTTTTTTTTTTTGTTTTGTTTTCCCATTAGTTACATGCCAAGATCTCTGGTCCTTTGGTTCAATTTGCACCCCTTCCAGTTTGCCAGGCACCTGGCTTGTTGCAGAGGTACCCCAGCTCAGCTGCAGTCTCAGTGAGGCATGATTGCAGCCTTTGGGTGCTGAAACACCTACCAAAATAAATATGAACTATTCTTCCACATAATTATTTGATGCTTTTTGTTGCTGTTGTTTTTGTTGTTGTTGTTAATGTGAAACAAAGAAGGAAGCTGGATCTTCAGTGTACCTTTCTAGAAAGATAATTACTTTTATATATGTAGGTATGTATTTATGTGTATATCTCTTTTCAGACAAAATTGTACAAAAATTGTCTATTATAAGCCAGGTCTACTAGCTCTGTACATTCTAAGAGGAGCACTCCCAAATCCAGTCTAGGTTACAGTGCAAGCACCTGACTTCCATGAAAAACAATTTGATAAATGATCATTTATTTTACAGTATAGACTGTAAGATTGCAAAAGGAAAAGGAAAAAGAAATGCAAAAAGAGATATTTTCTTTATAAGCTTTGCTGTACTTCAAGTTTAGGCAGATCAGTGCTGGCATCCTGCCCAGCTTCCAAGACTGAGTTGCTAGCTATGCACCAAACCTCCTCATTATGGTAAACACCCTTGGTGTATCTGCTTACTGACTAAAGGAGAAGCCAAGCCCCAGCCTTTATTTAGCAATTACCAATTACCTGGGAACTGTGAGTCTTGGAGTCGAGATCCTCCTCAGCCTGCACAGAGTTCTATGGGCAGTTCTCACTTTCCCCAGCCACCAGATTGGCTTTTTACCTGCCTGAAGGCCCCAGGTTTGCTTTCCCTCAAACCATTACTGCAGAGGAGTTTGGTGCCTAGGACATAAAGAAGCAGGGCAGGAAGGAAACTCAGAGTAGGCATAGGGCTCTTGAACCTAGGGCAGGAAGGGAGTTTACAGTTTACAGATTAAGGTATTAGATGTACAGAAGAGCTTGGATCACATAACCCTGGGGAGTGACTGGCTTAATTTTACAGTAGGCATTTTACCAGCTGTGCCAGGGATCCTGGTGCTGACTACAATTCCAACAGCTTTAGGGAAACTTTTCTTGTCTAGGTTGCTTATGGAGGACATGAGGACAGATAAATGCAAACATCTTAACCTGAGACTTGAAGCACACAATTTCTTCTTTATTTGAAAATTGTGGTAAAGAAAATATTTCAGTGAGAAAGATCAGGAACTCAAATCTGTTCCTTCTCATGGGAAGGCCTTCTTTTACTTGATCCATGTCCATCCCATTGTCAATAGAGGGGATGCTACATTTATTCCATTTCCCAAACATCTCATACTGAGGTGATAAATTCACTCTCCTGAGATCTAAGTGCCATGAGTTAAACCACCTCACCTGTTCAAGAAGGATTGCAACTTGCAACCTAAATTTCCTTTTTCCAGTGTTCTCTGACTACTCAGTTATTGCAGGAAAGAAGTAGGTCACTGCTCCACCTTTGAAAAAATAACTCTTCTGGGCAGGCTGAAGGTTGAAGATGACTGTATTTCTAATGCAGTTATAACTGTGACTGAGTGACCTAGATTTCCAAGCAGAGATATTTGGATAGTAGCTGTTACCACAAATTTATGTAACTGTTGTTGATTTTTTTCCAGGTCAGCTGACACTTTTAAGCTAAAATACAAGGCATATCAGAATGTTTTGGAGTAAATCTGATTCTGAAATATTTTCTATTTACATTAGATCATGAGTAAGTTTAATTTTATTATCTCCAGGAGACAGAACATTTAGTCTCAGGGGGATGCTTATTCTTTAGTTCAAGGCTACATTCTCTCTGCTTGATAGCTGCATTTAATGTTCAGAGATCTTTCTAAATCTTTACTGTAACTCACCATTAATCCAGAGCTCTGCAACTAGAAAGGGAACCCCCATGCCACTGAATTTGCAATGACATGCTGGAGATCAATGGAGTTTTTCCCCATTATATGAGAGCAAGGATTTTTCTAGCCTAAAAGGTTTTCACCCAACCATACCCATGACCAAATCACTTATTTGTGTGGACACAGAACCAAAATAGGAATTTAGGTTGATGTGTAAGGTGTGGTTTGTGTTTAGCAATCATAGAGATGAGGTGTAAAATCACAGAAACACAATTTTCTTGGTGCTGGAGAGCAGAGTCTGGCTTCTTAAAGGTATGTTAGAAGTGGTACACAGACACTTCAATTTGATTCACTTCTGAGATGACTGAACAGATATCAAATAAAAATATGGATGTTCTTGGGGTTTTTTTTGTCCAGACTAGGATGAATCTAATTTTCTGTAGTCACCAATACAATCTGGGTACCAGCACCAAGTCTCTGTGGAGCAGAGATAACTCTGCACTGCCATGAAGAAGAAATAGAGGATAGTCAAATTTGAAATGTCATTACTGGCCAATAGAGACAATAGCCTTTTATTTCATAAACTGTCTGATTTCCCATTAAAAACTTATATTTAATACATTAAACTATGCTGACCTTTGTGATGAACATGTAAAGCATGCTGCAAGCAGATCAGAAAGAAAAGAAAAAGAAATGTCAATATAAAGTAACAAATATGGATGAAATTAGTTTAATTACAGTGGAATTCCTGGCGGATTATATTATACTCACAGTAATACTAAAAGAGTTCACCATGATTAATGTTATTAAAGCATGGGCCAAGCAAAATAATGATTTTTCTCATTTCATAGGAAAAAAGTTTCCACTTACAGTGCAGTAAGATGAAATATTTTACTTTTGCTATGCAGGTGCATTAATATCTGTAATTCAATGAATCAGATACAAGGGCATACCTAGAATTTTCTAAAGATGACTTCTCCAGGTTGGACACCATCTCTGACCCTCTCCTTTCTTCTGCCACAACTTCTTATTTTGCACTGGTCCTCTTTGTCTTTTTCAAGACATAAAGCTTTTAACCTCCCCTCCACTTGGCTCTCTCCTCAGTTTGGGGTTTTTTTAGTCCTCCTCTTTTCTTATAGATACAAAAATTTGTGTATCTGTACATTGCTTTTTTTTTTTTTTTTTTAAATCCTTCTAATTACTGGCCTATTGCAAGGGTTCAGTAGCTTTCTTTTCAACATTTACCACCTAAAATGTCTTATTTTATACTCACCTTGTCTTCGCCCACTATGAATCTCCTTGTAGTTAAGAAATGATCACTTTTAGCAAATTCTTTTGAGTATGTTCTGAACTTTCATTTTTCCAGACCTGTCAGTTCATAGAATACCATCATCAGTGCTTCCTTGGTTTTTTCTCTGTTCTATTCTGTTTCTTCTCTTTTCTCCACTCTTGGTTTTTGTTGTTTGTTTCATATTTTTAATTATTGTTTGTCTCCCATTCCTCTCTCTTGCCCTTTTTCCATGTCCTTAAGGAAACAAATTCTAGCAGCATCACTATTCTGTTGGTTCACAGAGCTGCACTTCTATTCCAAATTTTTAGATTAATTAAAATATCACTCTAGTTTTCATTCTCTGCTTTACTTTTTGTCTCCTTTCCTCAAGATTACACCCAAATAATATGCCTAAAATATAAAATACTACCTTTGGAACCCATATATGAAGGTAAGATTTATGT
Source organism: Muscicapa striata striata (assembly GCA_030060385.1). Lineage (NCBI taxonomy): Eukaryota > Metazoa > Chordata > Aves > Passeriformes > Muscicapidae > Muscicapa > Muscicapa striata. The sequence continues at coordinate 1,233,969 of JAREIS010000077.1, read as the reverse complement.
CTTAAATGTGATGACATATTTTATTCTGATTCAGCACCACTTGCTGTATTTAGAATAATGCAGCACTTGGTTCATCACTTTATTTCTATTATCTCTCTTTTTGCATCTTTCTGTTTGCTGTTCCATAAAACAGCTCAAGAAGCAAGTTCCTCATTTGGTAATTCATCCTGCCACTTGCAAGTGTTAAGAGACCAGACTTGCCTTCAGTTCCTAAATCCCACATTTCATTTCAGGCTAAATTTTTACACTGATATTATTATAAATTTTATTATTATATTTATTTAATATATTTATTTTAATTTACTATTATAAATAGTCCCTCAAAACTTAAACATCCTCCTTCAAATCCACATTTAAAACTTTTCTATATGAAGATGTATAACAACAGAATGACCACAGCTGACACAAGAGCACTGTCTATCTACTGACAGTAGTGTATTGTAATTTCCCTGCACAGTTTTTGTGTGTGTGTTTGTGTGTGTGTGTTAACTGCTAGCTCAAAGTTTGTGCTTAAGCCTTCTTAACCTCTTTGTATTAGAAAGCCTCTTGTTGTATCTGTCAACCTTCTGGAAGAAAAATCAGAGATCATAACTGACCTCATAGCCAATATAAAAATACAAGTATAAGTAGCATTTCTGAGGGCTTCTTTCATATATATTTCATATTTCCGTGGTGCAATGAAAAGACAGAAGGCTCAGTAACTTTGAGTGAGTTCACCTCACCTAACTTCAGCTACATCTGTGGTAGATTTCTTTTACAGTCAATAGGGAAAATAAGTACTTCTAGGATGTGATTCACTTCCTCTTAATGTGGATATCAAAACTTTGTATATAGCAAAAATGAAATCCTACTCTGCTAATGTTCAATTGGAGTCCTGCCATCAGCATCAGTAGGGCCAGAATTTATCCCAAACATGCTAAGAACTTTTTCAGAGATATATTTAAATCAACTTTCCAAACACAACAAAGTACACCAAAATCTTAAGCCAAACCCAGCAGAAGATCCAAAATCAATATGACTTTTCCAATTTTATAACCTCTAAAGTAGAGAACTTATAAATTTCCACTTAGAACATGACATGAACTAAGAGTGATATGTTGAATAAATAACTAACTAAGTTACAATTACACTTTTTAATCAGAGACAGAATTTTGGATCACTTCTGTGGAAAAAATGGATACCAGTGAGCAACCAAGCCACCACCTCAAAATAAAAATTAATGTTCATTATCAGTCCTAATCAAATGAATTAATTAGAATATATATTAGAAATAAAATTACTAAAAAAACCCCAACATTTTCTCATTTTTTAAAATCTCACTTTCCCAATGTCTAATAACTCTAAGTCGTTTTTTAATCTATTATTTTAATAACGAGTATTAATGAAGAAAAACTTCTTATGAAAAAAGCTAAAGGCTCCAAAAGTCCTCAATATGCAGATGTTTTTATCCCATACCAGTTTCTTCCTCAGAAAACGAAGGAGAAATAGCAAAACATTTTGCAGAATTTTATTATTAAAATTGCAGTAATAATTACAATTATCATCTTGTCACAATATCTTTGGAGTGCTTTCTCTGAAACTCCACTTCAAACACAAAAGACACTTCCCAATAAACTGTTATAATCCCTAAATGAGCATGGTGGTGCACTCACTCCCCTCCCCAGGCCACACTATGAAATGAGAAATGTTTCCTAGTCCTTGGCCTCGATGAGCAGCAGCTGGCTCAGCTCCTCTTGAGCTTATCAGAAACACTCTCTGCTCCCAGGAACTTGTGGTGTCTAACGAGCTCCTGTGTTTTAACAAACAGCCTTGGAAACTTATTTTTCATGCCTGAATAGCAATACAAGTAGAATATTATTTTTGTTATCAAACTTTCAAAGAAAGCCACCAGCCTGAGTTACTAGAACTGTGGCCAGGATGGAAAATTACTGTGACTAAAGCCAACTCTCTTGCAACCCTATGAACACCAGTCCAAAGTGGGACCCTTGGAGCTCTCCTGGACTGCAGTGGGCTGTGGCCAACATCTCCCTCTGGGGCCAGTGAACTCTCAGGTTTGCTGTACTCAGAGGATTGCCAAATGACAACAGATCCTGGGCTGATTCCCCCACTCCTCAAGGCTCAGCACTTTGCTCCTTGAGTAGATGCAAAGTTATCCAAATTTCACTGAATTCAAGGGGAATTTTTCACTCTTTATATCTGTGTATATGTGAGAGTGAGTATGACATAGCAAATGTACTTAGTAGCATTGTTCTCATAGATTCTTAAGTAATTTAACTTTTTTGTAAGTCAGGTCTGTAAGTAAGTTACTGCTGTGTTACAGTAAATTCTACATTAATCCTTTGCTAAATCATTTAATTTAAGCTATCAATTAAGTGCTGTTAAGTGCAGTTGGGCCTTTAAGCATAAATTCTTGGTCAATTTAGGCTCAGTTTAGCATGGGGATGTACTCTGAACTTTGGGACTCAACAAGAGGATCTTCCATATTCCTTTTTATCTTTACCTTTTCCTATCCATTTCTATACCCCTCAGCCTTCCCCTGCCCCTCCTACCTTCTCCACCCCAGCTTCCACCTAGTTTTAGGGTTATTTTGGTTTGGATTGATTTATTTTAGATCTTTATTGGCTTTTTCTCTGTGTACTTTAACAATCTAGTAAGCTGTCCAGCGAATTTTGACAACAAACTGTGTTGTGCTTTTTGTTTTTATATTAAACTTGTTTTTGTCAATACTTTTGCATGTGATTCTTTAAACTATCTTAAAACATCCATTTGCAACAACCAGGAGGAAAACTTGAAATGTGATGTGTGAGGATAGATAACACTTTTTTTTTTTCATAGTATCAAAATTATACATGCTTTGCTTCTTACTTAAACCTTATGCTTCTCAGGAGAGGGTCACAGCAGTGCTTATGAAAATAGGTGACAGATTGTACTGGGTTTGGCTGGGATAAGTCTTTTCCCAGTAGCTGGTATGGGGCTGTGCTTTGGATTTGTGCTGGAGACATTGAAAACCCAGGGGTGTTTCAGCTATTGCTGAGCAGTTCTTGCACAGAGCCAAGGCCTTGTCTGCTTCCCTTCCCACCTCACCAGGAAGGAGGCTCTGGTGCACAAGGAGCTGGGGGGGGACAGAAGGAGGGCAGCTGACCCCAGCTGATGTCCCACACCACATGGCAACATGCTCAGCATACAGAGCTGGGAGAAAAGGAAGAAAACAGAGACAGAAAACTGTTCAAAGCTGTAGCATTTGCCTTCCCAAGATATGGCAGGATTGGGGTTAGGGTTACATGTAATGGAGCCCTGTTTTCCTGCCTGCTGATGGGAAGAATAAACTTTTTTGGATTTTTTCTTGCCTTGCATGTACAGCTTTCACCTTACTTACGAAATTTCTTTTTACACCCTGCATGAGTCGTCTCACCTTTACTCTTCTGATTCCTTCCCCCACCATGAGTTACCTATGTTGCAGGAATAATATTCAATAATATTCATCTCTGTTTTTCTGCTTTATATGTTTAGACCAATAGGATAAAACATACAGGAAACTCAGGGAAGAGTAAAGACTCTGTGATTGAATGCTTCTGTTATAGGTATGTTATATTTGTCTAAGAAATCAGGAAAAGCCATGAAGACTAAACCAGTAAAATACTTATAAAAGTGATGAAGACCAGTAATCAGTTTAAAACATCTTACTTCAAAGTACCACCCTATTTCAGAAACATTAGAAGGAGTAAGGTAATATGCCTATTCATTTTAAAAAACCCAAACATAAAATATATTAAATCCTATTGACAAAGGGGATGGGGAAATATTCAACAACTGGCAAAAGTATAAAAACAAACTCAAATGAGAACCATAAGTTCCTCAGCAATCTAGTGGAAAAAAGGATGGGACCACAAGTCAGCTGCATACTGATTCAACTCACAGGCTATCAGTTGGCACTGAGTGATATATGAAATCCCAAAGAATGCCAAAATCCAACCCAGCATAATATTTAAACTATAAAGGGGCCCTGCTGACCCATTCCAGAGTTTTCCTTATTTTTTAAATTATAGGTTGGCCTCTTAGGCGTGCTTTGGCCAAGCTCTCAAAAGAAGGGCTTTAAGCCTTTTTTACTTGGAATCATCATTTACTTAAAGCTCATACTTCTCCAAAGCCTAAGCAGGGTCTGAATACTCAATGCAGAACAAGAACAGCAGAGAGCAGACAGGTCATGAACGCTGTAACTGTCCAGATATCTTGAGCAATGCTGTCTCTACAAAAGAATTATGAATCTGAGCTGGACTGCAAATTTAACCAGTTTCCAAATGCTTTTCATTGTTGAAGTGGCACAAAGAAGAAAAACTCTACCAGTGGGGCCCTTAGAGTGCATTCAAAAGATACTGACTCAGACTTACACACACTGGTTAAACTCGAAGGAAGAAAACTGTTGTAATATTTGAATTAAACATCAACTGAAAGCAAACACCTTTCTTTTTTTCCCACATAATGCATGACTAGAAAAGCTCTCAAAGGCTAGAAAATGCTTTTTATGCAACTGAGCTTTTATTGTCATGACTATGTTTTTAAGGTCCTTCAATTATGTTGAGGAACAGAAGGATCAAAATTCAGAGACGTGGTAATTTGCACAGTATTTCTGGTCTCACCATACCTCAAAATTCTGGAAAAAGCAGAACGCATTTTGTACCTTCAAGACTTATAGTCAAATTTCTAGACTTCGGCTAGCTAAGTATGTTATGGTTATGGACAAGCCCAAAATAATAATCCTCAATTCTGGACAACTGCAAACCACAGATTAAAATCAAGATCCGTGGTCTGTGTTTCTGTGCTTTTGTGGGTTGGATTAATTATCTGAATCCAAGGCATCAACAACAGGGAAAAATCAATCAGAAACATATGCCATTTTAAAGTTCTTCTTCCAGCTGTTAAGGGGAATACAGGGATGGTTTCTTGAATAAATCCAGAAGGACTTGTGATCCACCACAAAAAAGCCAGTAGAAGGAACAATATGAAAAATATCAGTGAAAGCTGTCTTTACTATCCTCTTAACACTTGCAAGTTGCCTTTAAGCAGTGAAAATAACTACCTGTCCCTTGTGTCTGGGGATAGCACTGTTCTGTCCCATTTTTCTTGTAAATGAAAATAAATGCTTTAATCTAGAACTTCAAAATTTACCTGCATATATCATGAAGCAGGAAAGAAAGGGGTTGCCATTTAAAAATGTTTTGCTGGCAATTTGGGAGGGAGGATGTATTTCTTTTCAGAAAGTAAAATACAAAACTTGGAGCAGAGGCCTAAGAAATCTTATTGTAGATGATAATATGTATATGTATTATACAGTTTTTTACATTAAATTTGAATCTGGAGATCTAATCTAACAACTCTTTCAGCTGCAGTCTGTAGGTCCCATCTCCCATACTTAAAGTTTCTAATTTAGGTACCTCACATAAGTGTCTAAAGATAAACCACATCAATCCAGCAGATACAGCCTCCTGTACAGTCTGTGTCACACTGTGACAATGGGAAGCTTTAGGTCCAGCAAGCCTGGGACCAACTGTCTCAATGCCAAGGATGCCTGGGGCTACCAAGCTGGGACTTTGCAAAGTGTTTCAACCCAGGACAATCCCCCTAAAGTCTTGGACATCTGCAGACAAAGTAAACTGGCAATAGACCAGTCATGTTTCTGAGACAAGCCAGTTGGAAGCTTGTTGACGTTACTGCATGTCCATCCAACATGAGATCCTACTTTACTGGAAAATGCCTGACCTACTCTGTGCAGTGCTGTCACACACTAGGCTTACAATTACTGAAGAGATTTGGACTACTACAGAATCACTGAAGTTTTTAAAAGCTCCTTGTAAGGAAGTATAACAGGAAAAAAATCAAACCAAACAAACAACATTTGGTTCCTTTTTATCCCTCAAACTTGAATGTTGCCTTCATTTTAACAGGCCTTATCCATTGCAAGAACAGGAATTTATATGCAGTTGCATGTACTGCTGAGTGTTCCCCTAGAAATAACAAGACAGTTGGGAAATGGGGAAAATGTTTGTAAGACAGACACTTTCTTTTAAATTACAGCATCATAAAGTCTCTCAAACTGTTACAGAAGATATAGAAGCAGCATGCATAAACCTTAGATAATTTTCACAAACCTATTGAAAAGGGATGAGAAGCCACTCAAAATGCTACATTTCTTGTACAGAACGTTGGTGATATTCTCTTCTAAGTGCTTTGTGAGTTTTCATTGTGACTCTGTATTTTCATTTTTCCTTTCCCTTTATTTCTAAGGATATTTACACCAGAGTGAGATCAGATGCTAATGTAAAATCAAGATTACAGCCTGACTTTATGAAGAGAAGAATCTCTAAAAATAAAACTGAGTAGTGGATTTAAAGCTGTTATAACTCCTCAGACTATTTTTACATCATGTATCATTTTATGTCCACAAAGAGTTACCTACACTTATTTTGTTGAGTGGACACAATATTCTGCTCTTAGGGGGGCTGGCATACATTTCTATAATCTCTAATCTTTATCTAGTTGAGGAGCTCTGTGTAAACTAGTTGCAAGAGAATTAAATAAGTGTCAATATTAGGAACAGCCTTGGAGTTGCTGCAGAGAGTGAGGATATTGAATAACTGGACTGAACACCAGGTTCAACCACAGGCTGCTTGCACTTTCCATCCCTCTCTTCCATCTCTGTAAAAAGAAGGATAAAATTGCCTTTTTAGCACCTCTGTTCTCTTTTGGCCAGAGACCTATCCTTTCCATGTGTGCTTGCTTGATGTCCCCCTCAACAGTAGCTGAAATTTGCAGAAAAAAATATATCTTTGTGTTTGTTAACTGGACAATGTGTTTTCACCTGAAGAAAAACAGTGTAGTAAATATATTTTATGTTATTATTAACATACCTCAGGGTCAGAACCCGTTTTCTGGAGAGATAAAGAACAGAAACCATATAGGACACTCATCTGGAATGCAGAGTTCACATCTAATTAATTCAAAAAAAGGATCTGGACTTAGGTCTCATAGCAGGAACACATTTTTTTCTGTACTCAAATGTATTTTATCTCCTCTTCTGCAACTGTTTGATATAATTTAATTAAGTATTTTGTGGATAAGAAACATCCAATTCACCATGACTTATTTCAGGAACTTAACTGAGCTTCCTGAATTAATAGCTTAGGTGTCCTGTATACTGTGCAAAAAAAGACAAAAGAGTTTTTGACCATTTTAAGCCCTTTTTTGATGTTTTTTGGTTGGGTTTGGTTTTTTTTCCATTTGAAATAAGGCATTAATCCTGAATTTTTTACATCATCAAGATATGGTCTAATCATAATTGTTCCTTGCGTGTCCTTTCCACTCAGCATATTCTGTGATTTTGTAATATTTCTTTTGTGAGAAAGAAATATCAGTTCTTATGACCATTTAAAAAGTTTCATTTGCAATCCAGTAAAAAAAAAAAGCTAACAAAATGTTGACATTTCAGATATTTACAAAGAATATAAAAAAAAAAATCTTCATCTTACAAGGAAGTTAATAAACAAATCTTTAGGAAAGTGAAGTCAACTCTATGTCTTTGATCTGATCTTTCTAGATAACTGAAAAGAATATATAATGTTAAATAACACTCTCTGCCCAGAATATGATCTTTTAAAAATAATGCCTCAGTTTCATCCAGAAACTCTAAAATAGGACTTGTCTGATAGCATCAGGAAGCATCCCTGCCATAGGAGTCACATATCATTTTTCAAGTAGAGGAGCATACTGCCAAAATGATGTAGCAAATTTATTGCCATAAAGTAAAAATTCACTGGGTTTTTAAACAAATTCTGAAATTACATTAATCCCCAACAATTTAATATACCTAAAAGACATCTACAAATGTTAGTAAACATTGCAACTGCTTCATTATTTATTCTGCTTTTAAAAAACACGAGCCATTGTAGCATTGTAGGTTTTGTTCTCCTTCACAGAGCTGAGAACAGGGAGGGCATTATTCACTTGAGAATTAGGAGAGTTATTTTTTATATGTCAAACACAGTACACAGCACAGTTATTGTACAGAATTTCATTAGCACTGTACTTCTTTTAGAAGCATATATAGACATGAAGGGTGACAGATTCTTTAAACCGTTTGGATACTCTAAAATGTAGGGCAGTGATGCATTTATGTATATATGTGTACAGTTTGCATGCATATATTATGAAGGCAAACGACAGGGCTGCCACTCAGAGACATCTAGCCAGCTTGCAGGAGTGGCCCACCAGGAGCCTTGTGACACTCAGCGAGGACAAACGCAAAGTCAGGGCTCTGGGAGGGAGGAAACCTTGGCAGGAGCACAAGCCAGGGCTGCTGGCAGGGATGTGTCTTGTCAAGGATTAGGGTGGCCAGCAGCCCCCAGGGCCAGGGAGCTGGAGCTGATGGAGGTCCAGTGCTGGCTGTGCCCTCTGCCCTGAGGAACAGTCCCATGGAGCTGGTAACAAGGTCCACTGGCAGAGTGTGACAGAGCAAGAGATGGAGGGTGCCCAGGGCACAGCTGGGGGCTCAGCCAGGCAGCAAAGAGCAGAGGAAGGGCTGGAGCCTGGCACTGCTGTGCTCTCACTGCCGGGACTGACAGAGCCTGGCTGGGCTGGAATCAGGGCTTGGACAGGGGAGTCCCAAAGGCAGCTGTGCAGGACAATTAAACTCTTGATGAATTCAAGGCCTCCAAATGTCTGTGTTTACAGAACCTGGGCATGCTGCTGGGCACAAGGTGGGCATTGTCCAGCAGTGTACCCCAGCAGCATCCTGGGCTCTGTGAGTAGAAGCACAGCCTGGAGCAAAGGGTTATCCTGCTCTGGTCAGTGCTTGTGACACCACATGTAGACACTGCATATCGTTTAGGGCCCTGGCTACAGGGAAGGCACTGTGAAACTGGAGTGAGTTCAGTGAACACAAACAGCCTGGCCAGGGCTGGAGCATTGACCCTGTGAGAGAGGCTGAGGGCACTGAGTTTGTGCATTTTGGACTCCTGAAAAGACACAGCTTCAGGGTGCCTAACAGCACCACCCAGGACTTTCTGGGAGGTTAGCAGGAAGTCCTGTGTTCCATGGTGGAAGACTAAAAACAGTGAGCCCAAATTGCAATAAAAGAGATTCAGTATGGATATTAGGAAAATTTTTCACCACTCTGAGAGTCAAGCAGCCAAGCAGGTTGCCTGGAAAGTTTTGGAAGTTCTAAAGACCTGAGTAGGTAAAGCCTTGGGCCACCTGGCCTGGTCTCCTAGCTTACTCTGCTTTGGATAGCAAAAATCCTTTCCAACTCAATCATCATATGATTCTATGAAAATAAAGAGCAAGAGGTACAGATTATACAGGCACCAAGAGCTTTTCTTGTCCCCAGAATGAATTCAAACTGAGTTACTTCCTGTATCAAGACGAAATATTTATAGGAGAGTGGACACAATTCCACATGTTCAGAATTTTGTGTTTGAAAGATTGAAGTTTTGTCAATCTCACTCTTTTTAGATGGATAATATAAAACTGCAGTTCATCATATTATTGCTGCTTATCCTTCCTGTGTGCTCTTCTAAATCACTCATTACCAAAATGCTGGCTGACTAAGTTTAATTTAGGAAATGAAAGTCACAGCAGACATCCCCCTCAGCTTCTGCATTAATTTCTGCTTCGATATACTGCAGGCTGAGAACTGAAATCAAGTCCATTCACTTATCCTTTTACCCTCAAGCTGGAGGTAGCAGGTGTTAAACACATCAAGAACAGTAGTCATTTCTCAGACACAAGGAGAAGAATTTGACATTGAGCTTGGTTCTGATTCAATTGTCCATAGTAATGCAAATTGATGTTAGTCCCACAACTGTTTGCCTCAGAGAAGTATAAAATCTTAGAAATGTGCAATAAACGCACATCAAAAGCACTTTTAGGATTGCATTAGTGTGCATACTGACTATAATTACAATAATTAGAATATAGAAATTACAGGAGGAAGACTCAAAGAGCACATGAAAGCTTGCTTGTAAACATATCATTAAAATATTCAGTCAAAAGTTGGACTGGAAGATATGGCATGGTCAAAACATAGATTTTCTTTTAGATGTTTATGTTTCATTATTGACTGTTTGTATTCTCTGACTTGAGGCAAATTTCACAGAAAGAATAGTTTTTAATCTGACTACCTATGTAATCTCCTTTTTATCAATAAATAGATATGGACACTCGTGAAGAAAGAACCATTTTACCTATCAGTAAACCTGTCTTAGGAGAGGATAAGCAATCCTCTGAAGGCTCCTGTCCTTTTCTCCATTGCCTCAAGAGCAAAGTCCAGGAGGCTGTCTTAGAGCAGATGTGCAGCTTTTAGATGAATTCTCCTCTTCTTTGCTTCTAGATATTGATTCTACAATGTGTTGAAAGCAAACTACTTTTCAAATGTTTCTTGGACACTTAAAGACACATTTCAGTCTTTTGTACTTCTCTCCTTCTAATTTTGGTCTTAAATTACTCATTCATCTTCATTTAAAAAACAGATATCCGTTAGCTGGATTCATCCCTATTCTACAATTCATTGGTTTAACAATTGCTTTTGGTCATCATATCTGAATTGCTATTCTGTTTTTCCCTATGTCGTATTTAAGCTATTTGCTTATTACTTGACACATTTTAAATAGTCTGTATACAATTCTGCATATATTTTCAATGTGTGTATACAAATAATGGACTATTAGATTTCTGTAGTACCACTTAATTTTTTAATCTGTGTATCATGAGGACAATAACGAAACCACCTTTCTGAACTTTTAGGTGATTTCTGTCACTTGGGTGGCTAGTTCTGAGGTGTCTGACCTGTGCTGTGGTGTTGAAGAAATGAATTTCTACAGCAACACTTGAGATGAGAAGTCTTCAGATCTGCTCCTCTTCCAGGAAAACAGGGAAAAGACTTCAAATGATAACATGCACACTTTAAGGCAAAGGCTGAGTTAAACAAATGCATCTGAATAATAAGCCAAAAGAGAATACTTTTGTTGCAACCCTGTTAACAGAGTGGTTTGGTAGATATAAGTTGCTGGAAGGGAAGTTTGGACACATTTATGTCTACACCATCTGCTGTCCTATGCCCATAACCCTCCAAAGCAAACCTGCTGTTTGACATGAGATTCAGTATGGCCATAACCTATACCTAATTATTGGTTATTGACATCTGATATTTCTCCTTGATGCTGTGATGTACGTGGCCTGGTGGTAAAGGGAATAATACCAATGGTAATAGCAAGGATAACTAATCAGTAAATATGCCTCACAATGTTATCCTCCAGAGAGCTCAGACTTAGTCTAACACCTCATACTGTGATATTTGGGATTACAAAATCATAAAATATAGGATCATTAATTATTGATTACTCCATATTCTCTCAAGTCCATACCCTGTGGTATTTTATGGTGTTTGTCATTTGCAGCATTTAAATCCGCCCTAGCATTCTTCGAAAAGACCTCAAACTGTCCAGCACAGTACATACTGCTCACTCAGCTGTAAAATGATCAGCCTGCCTTGGAATTCATCTGCTGCTCCTTGCCATCCGACCCAACAACCTTTCCAGCTGGAACAGCTTACTATGACCATGGAAAACCAAGTGTCCATTCCCTCAACACCAGATGTCAGTCATCCTCTAAAATCCATCTAGCCTAAAGGGGAGGTACATTTAATTCCCCAGCGCCCCACAGGACAAACTGCAAATGCCAAATGGCAAAGCCTTCCACAAACTCAGCCTGAAATCAGGCCTGTTGGACCCTTACAAAAGATAGAAGCAGAACAAGATCTGCTCAGCCATATTTTCTGTCTGTATCACACGGCATTTTCATCTACACTAAAAACTTCAGCTGAATCCCATTAGGAAGAGAACTGGTGCGAGAGACATTTCTAATTTATAACATGTCTAATTTCTTTCAATTTGACAACAATATGGCTATAATTTTAGCTGAGATATGTCAGATGATTACTGAATATGTGCAAATTTTTTAAAAAGACAACAAAAATGACGTGGCAAATTGCAGGCTTTTCTTTAAAAAGTATAACAGACTTTTGTGGAGACAAGTCAGTCTTTCAACATATTGCCTTAAAAAATCCCTGTAAGGCAAGGATTGCCAATTTGATTTTCCAATATTTGTGATATTTTTCTATCAAAATGAAACTAATATTGACTCACTTGTATTTATATTGAATTTTGCTTTCTGTATTAATGTTTGTTTGAATTAATCTGAATATTCCACAATTTAAATTTCAGCACATGAACTGAATTAACCTCATTAATGAGAATTTTGCCTATGGCACCCCTTTTATAAATGCTTTTCCCATTGAGAATCTTGCTGGGAAGACAGCTTGATTGTGAATATATTGACATTCTACTTGTTACTGCAAGTCTCCATTTTGTTTTAGATGTTTTATTATCTGATGGCTAAATTTCCCTGTAAATGTAAGACATGAAATATTTGACTAATAAATATTTGAGGGCACTGAGCTCAGTGAAGTCAGTTTGCTAGGATCAAAGCCTAAATGCTATCCACTACTGTTTTCTCAAAAGCTCCTTATTCGATCCATTGTAGGGGACAGTCACTATAGAAAACACTACCAAAAGTTAGACATTAAATACTTTATCAATTTGACACAAGACATGGTCTAATTACTATTTTGATCCATGTGATTTCAATATATTTCACTGGAATATGACACTTACCTATTCAATATTACTCCAGGATTCTAATATAACTATTTATTTATTTTTAATTTATAGTGACAATTTGATAGGATTTCTTTTGCTTATCTATATACAGAAATTTGATTACCCAGTTACACATAAATAGCCTTGGTACAGAAACTCACTTCCAGAAGAAAACAACTGTTCTAATAGTGGGAAGACTATTAGACTGTTAACATCTTGGTAGTACAAACAGAGAGAAACCAGACATGACATTTTGGGTGACAAATTTCTCATTCTGTAATTTTATAGAGTGGTTTGTTTTCCTCTCTGATGCTTTACTACAAGATGCTGAGGGTTCAGCCAACAGCCATATCTATTCTCAAGTGGAGGGAATCAATTACTAGTCATTAGTCCCCTTGCTAATATTAGGATGGCAGCAATAAGCATGTAAATTTGTTGCCCAGGAAAATGGATGCAGAAAGGACAGTTTTCTGGAGTTATATACTAAAATCCACAATTTGACATGGTAAAAAAACAACTTGTGGCAATAGAAACCAACTGCATAAAATTTTGCTGGTTCACATTCAGCTCAGGTTGTTGTTTCTGACAGCTATTATCATCCAGCAGCTGTTTGATAGATGATGTGAAGTAAGCAGGCAGGCTCTGTCCAAGATTCACCATTGACTTCAATGGCAGCAGAATAATCTCCAAATGCTACTATGATTTAAAACAGAAAATCCAAATCATCAATATTTACCCTTTTAAACGTTCCTGAAGAAAAGCCGATAGATGATTATTTCTCCTAAGCTGCCTTTCAGTTCTTCAATATCATCACAGTAAAGCTGCTGTGTGAATACTGAAGACCTTCCAGGTTCTGCTCTTCAGGTAAACTTTCCATCTCTGGGAAGTGTTGCAGGGCTGACTCCTTCAATATCCTTCAATACTCCTTCAATGGGAAAACTATATCATAGCAGGCATTTTATAACTTGCACTGAATCTCAGTCATGTTCCCACAGAAGTGATTTAAGATAGATTCTGTAAGCACAAGACAGACCAATGAAAGGGCCACAGAATGCTACTAGGATAGAGACATACAGGATGTTAATTAAAAGGTAAAAGTGGAAAACTTTTCACACAATTCCTATAAAACTAAGTAAATTCCTATAAAAAGGGGAAAATTCCTTGGATTCTTTGGTGGGACACAATTCATTTAGCTCATCTTGCCATTTGGTACTGTCTCACTGATTAAAATTCAAATAGCAAAGCTTACATTACAAAACCATCAACACTACAGGGAAAAAGGATATACAGATTTCTAGTTCAGAATGTACTTACCTGTTTCACAAGTTCAAGGTTCTGCATAGAACTCAAACCATGTTATCAGTGATGGAGGGAGGGGGACAACTGAGTTAGGATCGGAAGGCAAATTTATTGAGTATACAGGGGTTTTTATAGGGGTTTTCTTGTAGGGCTCATATCTAGAGTTCTCTTTTGGTGACAATTTCCCATTGGCTACACATCACATCACCTGGTAAAAGTTTCACAACATGTTTCTTGGTCACTTCTTGCCCACGGAGCACTTATCTTTTGTCTGTCTCTCCCATGGTTTCTGCTTGATAAGGCCTAAGATATCAGGCCCCTTTATCGGTTTCATTGTACTCTGTTTTCATTTCCCATATATATCCTATAAGAGATGATCCATTTTAATCAAATTATTTTTAATAAAATTTTTTTGGTTATGATGACACTTGTCCTTTGAATGATGTTATCAGGGAACAGAGAGCAGGAAGAGTACATTAATAAATGGATTAGTTCTTTCACAACTTCTTGTTGGACTCACTTTTTAGAGCTTAAGATTCAAGCAGTTCTATCCACTTAGACCAGCTGAAAATCTCCTTTAGTATCTAAGTTATGTATCAACTATTTTTATGCTAGAAAACCTCCGTCACCCCCTGTTACATTTAATCTCAGTATCATAATTTTGAATATGCTTCAAAAAGAGAACGCTGCTAATCTGATCACCATCTGACCAAGGGTTGGGAGAGGTAGATTTAGTACTGCTGAAAGCAAAGTATTTGTCTATGCCCCATCTTCCACAAGTGCATAGCAAAGGGGTTTTCAGGGCATAGTTCTCTCCTGGTACCTCCCATTGTTATCAGATATATCAGCATAGCAAAGTTAACCTGAGTCCCAACACTGCAGTCTCATCACATCAGTGATGCAGCTCAGTGACTTTTTAGTCTTTGCCAGCTCCAAAATCTCCACATGTGACCTTGATGTGTGTTTTACAAGTGCTTTAAGATCTCAGGTTGAAAAGTTCAGAGCAAAATTTAGGTAGTGTTATCACATCCCTTCTGTCAAGCTGCCTATAAGTCTTAATTCCAAAGGTGCTTTATCAGCCTGCTCACTCTCCTTTCTGTAATAAATGTCAACCTGATAACATTATTAAGCAAATATTACGAACCAGCTTTCATTGGACATTGTTAACTATATCATGAAAGCAATAATAACCTGATCTATAACCTTGTGCCCACTACAGCTGGAGTAACATTGTGCAGAAAAGATGCAGAGCTGTGGAGGACAGGTGACAAGGGGATACACTGTTCTTGCACTGAATTGTTTTGTTTTACATTACTTTAGAAGTGCTTTCTGGGAACAGGAGGCCTTGTCCAGGGCTTGTGCCATATACTGGATGCTATTGAGAAAGCAGAGAAAAGCTGAGAGAAAAACTTGGTGCTTCTTTAAAGTTTCCTCCAATAGGGTGCAACAGTACACACTCACCCTCAGTGGGCTGAGGGTTAAAAGCAGCTGGCAGGTATATTCTCTCACCAGATAAAACTATAGACCTGTTTAACCCTGGCATGAGTGACAGCATAGCATCTCAGAGAAACAGAGCTGTAGCCCTGTAGGAGCAAAGCTGAGTATTCTCCTTATAACCAAAGCTGACCTGCTGCTCTAGTTGTTTGTTCCATCTGGGTTTTTTTCAGTTTGTTCATATTAGTATGTATCCCTTTTTTCCCCTTCTTCATCATTTCACATAAGACATTGGGTTAGGCTTCTTTGTACCACCTTGTTTTTGCACTTGATCAAAGTAACCTTATTATCTTTGCATCATCTGAAAGCTTTCTAATTATTATTACCATAAATTTCCACTGCTGGACTAACACTAGACTGCTTGTCTTCCAACAAACTTATTTGAAGCATTATTTGATTAATCTTTAACTTATTAGGAGCACCTGTTGCAAAAATTTTAAGGCTACTTTTTGAATATTTCACCATCTTCACAGAATTAGGCAGATTACATATCCAGAAGCTAGTCAAACAATCTCTTTGGCATCTTGTTAGAAATAATGAGAGAAAAAGTGAAAGAGAGTGAAATTGTTCTTCTGCAATGACAGAAGGAGAGTAAAATCACGGCTCCATAAACTGTGAATGGGTACCTCAGCTCATATTTCAGTCTACCTAAAGTAATTAGTTCTCTGAAAGTGCTTCTTGACAAAGTGCCAGTGAGCCAAGGGCCCATCAGTCTTCAACCTTAGCTGCTTCACTTGGGATCTTAAAGTTGGATGTGATGAGCTCAAATCTTAGGGACCAAAATAGCCAATGAGTCTTTGAAAGATTATTTTCAGAGGGAAAAAAAAAAAAAACAAAAAAAAAACAACAAAAAAGCTGAAAAATATATTAAGGCGAGATTTGACAGTGCATTTACTACTCTTTGCTATCTCTCTGCATGGCTACATCCCTGTAAAGTCAAGATCCATAGCTTCACTTTCAAAGTGTAACAAATGTATTTTTTTTACTGTACATGAAGAGCACTCAGGTGGGATGGTGGAGGGGAGTAGCTAACCCTGGCTTGCCATGAAGTAACATCCTTCTGAATGAAGCAGCAAAATTGTGGAATTGTTCTATAGAAATCAAGTTGCAGAGACATTCAGCAATATAAAGGTTACTTGGCACTTAGACTTTAACTCCAAAGCACTAATGCCAGCAAAATAGGACTCAAGAACTGCAGGGGAAGAAAGGGGAAGAGGAACCTTTGGGTTTTTATAACTTACGTTTTAACAAGCTTGCTAGGATATGAATATTCTAGCCACACCTCAGGGCTGTAGACTGAATGCACATGTCCTATCAGGGCCAGAGGGACTCATCCCCAGCCATGCAAACCAGAGAGTTTGTGGACAGGTTGGTGGATGGCTTTCTTCTGGCTCATGTATCTTGTCTGTCATTTTATGGCACAGCTCACTCTTGCTTAGGGAAGACATCTGGAGGCAGCTGGACACCACTTCAACAGAGAACAATAACTATCTTTTCATACATGTATCACCTGTGCAAGATTAACCTGAAGAAAATGCAGTGGACTTCCTAAGAGTTTCCACTAGTCTTGACAAAACACTCTTCCCATGCTCCTTTTATAATGGCTTCATATGTTTAATTTTTAAAAAAGAAACATTCAAGTAGATTCACAACTAAACGGAAATGTCCTGTGCTTTTGATGAAAATCCTGATGGGTTACAATGAACTGAACATGCTGTTCTGTTCCTGGACATTTAACTACCTAAGGGTTGCTTCTAAAGTGTGTCTTCAGAGTCTGCTGCATTTATGAAGCTTTAATATTGCTTCTACTGATAACAATGAGAAAAAATGATCCATGAGTTAAGAAGTCCAGTTTTCTTGGAATGGGAAAAGAAGATGCACTGTCTGATTTTACTCCTTCCCTCACCTCAAATTTCATAGTCTTCAATATGAATAGGACTTACATGACATCCCACTAAAGCAGACAATGAAAAGAATGACAAAACTAATGGGAATTTAACTATTAATTTTCTTGGCATTTCCATCTGGCGTTGAAGATGATCACTCCTTCAATGCCAGGATGTTAAAACTGTAATTTACAAGTAACAGGATCTGGTTGTCACATGCGTAGCTCTGTGGAGAGTTATCTGCACTGGCAAAAAAAGTCTCTCTCTATTACTAAATCAAGAAAATCATGTTTTGAATTTGCTTTTCCCACAGGTGAAAGTGCAAAGCTCTGCAAAATCATATACCACACTGTCATGCAGCTGACACACCTTTTCAGTTGGGAAAGTACTGTTGGTTTGCAAAGGTCATGTTTACAGTTTAGTTACAGGGAAAGTTATATACATGCATGTCTGTACCACATAATTTTGGGGCTCTTTTTATGCTCTAAGCATCTTTAATAAACACCACCCAATACTGGGTAAGAGGATGTGGTTTCTATCAGTAACCTTTAGAAGATAATCAACAAGAGTAGAAAAACACACCTACGCAGCCACAGGTGCTTTCAGATTCTCCAATCAATGGTGAATGAGTAGCCCAGATGTATTAATGTTCTCACTTTTCTATTATTCCATGAATTAAGTTTAAACAGATATTTGAGCTGTTAATTTTGAGGGTTTTTAAGTGAGAGAATGCACAATGATGAAGATAATTGTGGTTCAAAAGCTAGAGTAGAAAATGTTTACTTCTCACATTCCGGCTATCACCTGACTTAAATTTATTCTCTTGCATAAAAATACAGTATTCTGTGGTTTAGTGATAGGTTAACACTTTATGTAGCTCCTTGCTGGTGTTGCTCCAAACTAAAGATATGTATGTATGCGATCTCCTGGAGACCATCTAAATATCTTCTAGATTTCTTATTTTTGTCTGAGAACTTCTGATATCAATCAACATGTCCTAATTATTATAGCCTTTATTTTTCCATGGTAAATTTGAGATTACTTACCATGGTGATATTCAGAGGAAGGCCCTGCCTTCTGTTTTGTGGAAAATCACCTTGATATATTATGTCCCACTGATCACCCAACTTTGACTTTATTTTTCCCAAACTATGCTCCTAAAAAAGGCTTCTTTCTGAAATGCTGCTCTCTTCAGAAAGTTCACTGAAGACATTAGCACATTTAGGCTTCTTCACGCTCTCCTAAGAGTTGAAAGACTTACTAAAGTGACTGTACCCCCACAGCTGATCAAAAGCACTGCTGCTTGGCATTGGTCAAGTGGAATGATGAACAGTGGTGCCAGAACTGTATCATATGAGGGAGGATTAAGTAGTATTGTCAATGTGGCACATCCCAAATCTTAACACAATTCTGTTTTCTTGAGGATCACAGTAGTATAAGCAAGGTTTCCCTGCAGAGTAAATCAGGGGAGAGAAAAAGAAGAGTCAAGATCCTTAGTAGGAAGCAGAGGGGCAATCCCTTGGGTCAGTCATACAGACTCAAAATGCTGGAGAAGGTGTAGGGAAACAGTGTGAGAGGGCAGGGGCACATGCACTGAAGGTGAATGTGAGGCTGTAGAGAAGCCTCGGGGACAAGTCTATGAGTCAGTGCCCAAACTGCAGTTTCAAGGTCCAAATCTCTCCTCTGTGCCTTGGCTTTTGCCTCTGTAAGTGGTTTCTGTAGTGGGTGAAGGAGAATGGCAGACACAAGTGTGTGCATCTGTGTAAAACCTTGTTCTGTTCAAACTAAGGCAGATGTGACAGGGATGTTCACGGGTCCAAGTTTCCTCTCTTGATGCTGCAGAGTGTTTCTAACTTGTGCACTTTTGAAGACTGCAGGCTGGACTAGAAGGACTCAGTGTGACCAAGTATAAATATGCTTCATGTTATATTCAGTAAATTTTTGCTCTAAACCAGCAAAAACTGTTCATCTTAATACTAGACAATGTCACCTTGAAAAAAGCTGTAATGTGCCAGCAGAATCACTTTCTATTATCAGGTTTTGTCCTTTTTTCCTTCCAATTGCAAGTGCTGTGTTTCTTCCTGATCTGAATAAAATCTACGCTTTTCAAGATAAGTGCTCTTCCACAATAGTACAAATAATGTTTTCTTTTCCATCTCAGCTGTTGCTGTGATGCTACATAACAAACAGAGAATGCAAGAAAAGGAAAGTGAATTAGAGCTAGGTATCGTGATGGCTTTTCAAACAGAAATGCTTTCATTCCTGTAACATGTACCAAGCCATCACACCCTTTTTTCAGCCCCAGCCATCTTAGTACAAGTGGTGTACTAGCCAATTCCCATTCATTTGTTTCTAAAAGAGGAATATGTTTTTTGGCTTTGTTCAGGGTAGATGAGAGCGAACTTTGATTTTAATAATTTTTTAGCAACTCCCTGGCTAAAATAACTACAAACCTTTCATACACTAAAAAAAACCCCATGCACAGGGCTGCAAAAATCTGTCAGTGCATTTGCAGGAGGAACAAACAGCATCTAATGTAAGTATAATGGAATTTGGAGTGACACCCAGGCTGTGAGCAGCCTTATGTTGTCATGCCTGGTGTGCAGAATATCAAAAACTCTCTTAAGAACTCAAGCTTGCTTTTCATCAAGATG
This sequence comes from Muscicapa striata striata, assembly GCA_030060385.1. Lineage (NCBI taxonomy): Eukaryota > Metazoa > Chordata > Aves > Passeriformes > Muscicapidae > Muscicapa > Muscicapa striata. The sequence continues at coordinate 1,213,929 of JAREIS010000077.1, read as the reverse complement.
TTTCTCTTTCTGTTCTTCTGTGAGCACTCTATGAACCATAAACACTAAAAAGGACATTTGTCCTGCAAGTGCATCTCTGCCTCAATTCTGGCCTTGCATTTGTCTGCTAAATCTCACCTCAAACCACATGTCAGATGCTGAGAGAGTCCTTTAGTATTTAATGTTACACTACCTTTTAGAAGCTCTTCCTGAAAAGGGATGAATCTTTACAGACACTATTTCTCATAAGCAGAGTAAGTGACAGTTGTTATCCTGAAGACCTTGCAACACCATGAGACAAAAGCAGAGGGGAAACATGATTTTTTGTGAAGATCAATGCTCTCTGTGAGACCCCAAGCTTCTAATACAGGCCTCATATTATTACATTTATTTTGCAGGCAAATCAGCTAATACATACAAGAAATCTTAATATCTTACTTTGGCAATAAGAAATTTCTGGTCATGGAACTATAACTAGCTGGTATAATTTATGAAAGACATCTCTTTGCTTCAGATACAGATAAAATCAATGGGTGAAAAACATCATCAAATCTGGGGGAAAAAATATTTCCTGTCTAAGGGGTTTTTTGAAAGATCAAACTACAGATTGGAAAAAATTCAATTTTATGTGAAACTGAGAGAATTCATATATTTGAACATACTATCAGGTAAAAATGTGGCTCTCTCAACTGAGTTACTTTTGTATTGGTAACTTTGTTTGAACTGAATATTGAAATGCATGAAATGTGTGTGCCTCTGAAAGTCTCATGCATTTTCAGGAATTGTGTTTTCTGAGAACATTTTCTGTCTGGCTCCTAACCTGGGGGGTGTGTGTGCATTTGACCTCAGAAATCGATAGATTTGGAGGCAAAGGGTAACTGTCCTTCCAGCTCTTGAATTTTCTGAGGATATCTGGAATTTAATTTAAAAATTGTAACTTTAGTTCATTTTCAAAGTGAGAGACGTGATAGGTTACTTATTTCAAGGATATACACTTGAGAAGGCCATAATTATCTATATAAAGCCAGGGAGAGAAACTAATGTCCCGCAGAAGTGCAGGAAATCAACCCACTGCCAAAGCAACCATGCTTTAAGGAGTCAGGTAAAACGACACTAAAATGCTTCACTACTTTTTTCTAGATGAATGACTTTATCCTAAATGTGCAAAGGTGGTAAAGTATAATTTAGAGTGTGTCCATGAACACTACCTAGAATTTAGGATTTGGCTGCCAGAGTTCAGTAACCAATTAGGGAAGATTAATCGAACCATCAACATAACAACAAGTACACAGGGACAAAGATGAAATAAAAGAGCAGAAGTTGGCTACATTTTGTAGTGGAGGCTATAAAAGGCTACAGTATGATCTGAAAAGGAGTTGGATCTGCCAACCTTGCTGTTTTTCACTGAGCTTCATCTTTTTACTGTTCTGTTTCTCATTGACACATTAGCTGCTGCACCAATACATCACATGCACATGGCTAAGTCAATCCTGAATTAGATGAGCCATGGAAAACCATAGAACCTGCCAACAGAGAAGAGATTTAGCCAAATATTTCTAAGTAAAGCCTGAGTATGTTCAAACTGCCAAAGAGCAGCATTTGCAAAGACAGCGGGGAGGTAGACGGACCCACTCTGCACTGATCTAATCAACTGATCTTAAACCTTTGCTTGTCTGACACTTCTTGCTCATAGTACCACAGAAGGAAGATTGTACAGGAGTGCATCCTACTGAAAAATCTTGTTCCTTAATGACTGGAAGGAACTGAAATGAAAGCTAGAAGGCCTTTGAGGCAGGCTTTGCATTTTAGATGATTACACTAGTGCCATGTCATATCTGAGTGAGTAAATGTTCTTCTAAATAAAACAGAAAAAGTAATTGTTTTTCTCTCTTCATGTCCTGCACAAGTGCTTCACCCATCTTTACTGCCAGCATACGGTAAATGTGATATGACATGTAACTTTTTTGATCAACCACAAAGAAGTTTTCCAGCATCTATGGAGCCAGCTACTAAGCACAATTTATAAAACAATGAATGACTAACCCCTGTAACCATTTTAATGACCCTAAAATAAAGTGCTTAGAGCAACATCTGTCTCAGCAGCTGGGTTCTCTGCATGAGTGGGCAGAGCGACACATTGGGACAAATTCTGTTCTCCCTTTTGACAGAAACAATTGCAGCAGATCATTTTTATCGTAATCAATTTAGGTACAGTTTCTTGGAAACCATCTGTGTAGTGTTCATAGATTGTGCTTAAGAATTTAAATGTGTGTATTTTTGGTTGCTTGATGTAGCATCTGCTAATGACCACATAAGTTCCAGTTTTTATGCATAAAGCTGTTTCCTTGTAAAGGGATTAGTAGAATGACTACTTGATTTTATCCTTTTAACTACCCAATAAGCTGTCGCAGCTTGAATGACATCCGCCACAGAGTGTAAGTTACAGAATTAATTGCATTTTCGAGCTGGAGTTGAAGTCATAAGGATAACAAAGCATTAGAAAAACATTTTATTACATTTCTCTCTCAAGTTAATAATTTAAAATTAATACAGGTTTTGTGTGAGCATTCTAAACTAAAGAAAAAAAATGGCTTTTTAGATCAAAGATACTATTTCAATTCTTCCCTGGTTTTCCTTTCATTTTTTACAAGCTTTAAAAAAAAAATTCTAACATTCAAAGCAAGTGTAATAATAAGGAGCAAAACCATGTTATTTTTCATTTATTTGAGAAGTGTCTTAAAAGATAATGATTTTAAAATGCTGGGAATATACTGGAGAGGCATTCTTTCTGAAAAGAACACAAAACCTCAAAAATTTTTAAAATAACAATAAGAATGAAACGCAACTCTGATTCCTTTTATAGTGTCACATAGATTTAATATCTTATTAAGTTGTTATCATGAGGGCATTTATTATTCCATTTAATTGTACCACACAAATTGGTACACCAGCCCTCCACTCTGCTAATGGGTGCAGAGGTGGGACCTGTAACTGTGCATCAGAGACTGGGTTCACAGAATGCTTGCTCAAAGGAGAAATACAAAAGAAAAGTTCAGAGGAAATAATAATTTTAAAAAAACCCAACACTTAAAAAGACAGATATTTACAATTTTCTTGTTTAAGGGGATTTTGGTGATGGAATGTGCTTTCCTCAGGCATCAGACTGAGGCTTTGGGATATATTTTCTCAAAATAGAGACACAGGGCCACTTTTCAAAATAATTAAAAGAAAAACACCTCTTCCCTTAAGGACTGTGGAAAATATATGTAATAGTTCTATAGAAATTTCCAACAACTAGGCAATCATGTGGGTGCACAACATCAGGGCTGCTATACATATGTGTGTTTAGGGGACATACATCAGTGGTTTTACACTCAGTACAAAACAAGGATAAGATACCAGTTAATTTACCCTGTTATGATGCAAGGCCATCTCTGAGACAAATTATGTTTTTCAAGGAAAAGTTCACTTTTGCTTATGGGAATTCATCGGATTCAATTCAGTTACAAACAACAGAGGAAAGGATGCACAGTATTCTTACATTCCCAAAACTAGCTAAGAGTCAGAAAGGAAAGGCATAATAATAAAACATTAGTAAAGAAAGTATTAAAGCTGCATCAGACATGCAGAGATAATTTGATGTATCTATTAATTATCCAGAAATGGAGTCAAGCAGCAAGATAGTGACATTTGCAGGGAGCATGAATTTATTTAGGTTTTATTCAAATCCAGGGGAACAGTGAAGAATTTCATACAGAATAAGCCACCCTAAAATAATACAGTGGCAGATTAGCACACTTGATTAAATTTGAAGGCAGACAATTGAAAATGTATAAAAGGAAGAAAAACAGACAATGTGCAATTAAACTTCATAAATCACTGACAATAGATATTACTAAGGCCAGGACTTTAGCAAAAGTCAGTGGGGAGCTGGATATTTCTATGGATACTGAGAATACAGAGTTATAATAGTAAATGCTAAAAATAGACATTGGGAAGGAATGTAAACCTCATGTTCAGGAATTTAAGCCAACTTTCAACTATTAAGAATGAAGATAAGAGAATTTCATAAGTGTGTGGATGACTTGCTGCCCACTGTGGGACTTGTGCTGTCTTCTGGATGTAGGGCCATGGAGAGCAGGGACAGAGTGAACCCTGCCACAAGTCTGATCTGGCTTGGAAAGCTTTATATTGCTCTAAATCACTCTTATCAGTGCTGCATTGTATCCCCAAACAGACCTTCTTCCCTGGGATTTGGGGATATTAAATCTGCACTGTACTCTGTTTGCAATAAGTTTGCAGAAAGATTCTTGAATTACAGGCAGATCGTGGTTCATGTCCACACTGTGGACCAGAGTGGTGAGTTCCAGGTGAAGCATGTACCTCACTGGGTCTTTGTGCCATCCAGACCCAGATCAAACAAGCAAACACAGTACAGAATGAGTTCACAAAGGCTCTGTGGACTAATCCACTTCTGCAACCCAACAGGCCACTTCACAAGAAACATTTTGCTAATTAGGAGTGTCTTTGGTAACAGAACAGTCATGTAGGCTGAGATCCTAATGAACCCATAGTTTTATTGCTTAAATGAGGATTCACAACTATGTAAATCTAATCTAGTCTTATAATTTTGTTCCCTTTTGGATTCTTTTTATTTTCAACACAAAAAGAAAATGCAGGTATAATGTTGACACTTAGCAGAAGAGGAGTCTGATGGTAAGGGCAAACAACTACATTCCTGAGAAGAAGCTCATAAAATCCATCTAATCTGTGGGAATTACAACAAGAACAAGACATTTTACCCCCATCCTTCAGTAAAGCTGCATAATCTCTTTTACCTTTGCATTGCTGCAATATTTTGCACCAAAGCATTTGTTGAAATAACAAGCATGGAAGACAATGGCTTTGAAATAATACCACAGCTTGCCTTGCTGTAACTTTTCTCATGTACCGGTGCCCTAACTCTGTTTAGAAAAGAGGTAAAAGCTTTTTGTAACCATAATCTGCATCATGGAAACAAATTCAATCTCCTATCAGATTTCCGAGGTAGCACAGGATATTAATTTGATATGTTCCTTATCTGAGCTGCTTTATCTCTGCTGCATAATGAGTACCCTTTGTGTGAGGAACACAAGGCTATAATATAAAATATTCCCCTGTTAAAATGGTAACCAGCTGCAGAAAGTCTCAGAAGCATCTTTGGTTGGTAATGCTTTGGCCAAATGTTACTAACATTTTAAACAGCATCTCCTATACATACAATGCATACAGACAGAGGTACAGAATCTTTTACCATATTCCTCCCTTTGAAGTTTTCTGTTCTGATTTAGAGAAAGGTTGTTTTTTCTCCTCACCCTTGCAGCCCTAAAAGATTTAATCACAGCCTTTTATCATTAGTTGGTATTTCCAGTTGTTCAAAATACCACAGGGTGGATGCTAGTACTGTACAGCAGCACATCTTTCTTCCACCCCTGCAAGCATATCAATCTATTGCTCAACAAACAAGGAACTGTGCCAAAAGAAACCATGTTAAAAGAAGGATGCACAACAGTGGTAAGGACATAATTTGAACTTAAAGCAGTACTGTGCTCAAGGGGATAAATGATTTGTTTTAATAATAATAGCTCTACACACAGATTAGAAACCTAATTTGGCATGAATCAACAATAATGTTAAAACCAGTCTCATGATCTCTCATTTGCTTTTCCATATGAACAGTGTCTTGGAAACAGCCTGTGTTTTATACTTGAATACATATTTTATTAGACCATTTATCCAAAAAGGATAATATTAGTCAGATCACCTTCAGAAGCTCTTGATAGATTTTATTAGCCTGCTGTTTTCTTCATGTTCCTAGGAGATTTTATAGTTCATAGTGTTTTGCTTTTTCTGTGCTGTATTACAGACATAGAGCTACTAGGAATGATCTCTCCCAAGAAAGCTCCCCTGACTTTCCCAGAGATAGTTGGGTGATTTGCAAAATCTACAAACACTGTATGATCTGTACTTCCTTTCCTTTTCTCTTCAATCACAATCCCTACATTATTTTCAGTCACAGATAGACACCTTTGTTTTGTGCTCTCTCAACCTTTTCTACCTTGACTCCTCACACTTCCATTTCTGTCTCTCTGCATGATCACATTTTTCAGAATCATAGAAACATCAAACTTTTAAACATAGTCTTATTTTCCAGCATATCTACTCTTGTCCTTCACTACTTTATGATAGTCTCTAGCTCTCTACCTTGTACTTTTCCCCCTTTACAACAAAAAAAAAAAATCAGTTTCTTCTTGTGTAATAAATTTTTAAAAACTGTCAAGTGAACTCCCTTGCTTCTCCAAATGCCATTCTTGCTGCCTTATTTTATTTTTAAAATTGCAGAATATATTCTTAATGTTAGTTGTGAAGATTTCTTCTATGTTTTCTTTAATTTCCAGGTTCCTTTCTCCTTTTCCCCTCTTTTCACTTCTTGCATCCTACGATATCTGGTCTAAACAAAGTTTCTAGTGGTGTTGACTTTTTAGCCAAAGTTCCACTGTAGTATTTTGTTCTCAGCCTGCCTTCTATCTTGTGTCAGCCCTTACCTTTCTATTAACTGACAATTCTCTCTCTTTAAGTCCTAACATTGCTGGGCTTCCATTATTGCATTTCTTATGTTTCTCCTTTAAAACTTTTTATTCTTCCTGTGTTACTCTTTTCCCTCCAGAGAGTCCAAGTGTCTCCAACTTCATACTACTGTAGAGTCCAACAAATCATTATGAACCCTCTTCTTTCTTACCTTACCTCACCTCACACCTCACCTCACCTCACCTCACCTCACCTCACCTCACCTCACCTCACCTCACCACCTAATTCAAACACACATTCAACAGCTCTTCCTGTGCAAAGGCCACCTCTTTGCTTCAGACCCCTCTCCTTCAGTTCATACCAAAACTTCATCCTGAGCAGCTCTTCATGTGTCCCTATTCATCTATTCTGCTCAGAAACAAAGTTCTTCAACTTTCTGTTTCCAATGCCCACAAGCTCTCTAAACTTCTATTTTTTTTCTCAGTCACGGTCTCCACAATCCCTCAACCAATACATTAGAATAAAAACAGCAATGATTTCCTCCTAGAAAGTGTGATTAAGTGTATTAAATATAAGGAATTAAATAGCAGGCTGGTAGTAGAAAAAACATTTATTGGTACCAACACCAGGAATATTTGTGATTAGCACCGTGGTCATAGGACTGTGACACATTATAGCTATGTTTATCTAAAGAAAGAAGCCATTGCTGCTCTGAATAGAAAATCTTCTTTCCTAATAGCTAGTCACAATAAATTTATTCCAGACTTTTGATTTTGTTAAAAAGCAATTGTTATAAAAAGGCTTCAGATGTTCTTTACAGAAGCCCTCAGAAAAAAATAAACAGAAGAGCCAGCAGTGCTCTCTACCAGAAAATCTGGACATGAACTTTATTAATATTCTTAATAACAAGAAAGCAATTAGTGGAGTGCCATAATTACACTGGAATAATTACTGTTAAATGGAAATTATATATTTTTTTTCTAAAAGTTATACACACATACATTTTATAGCTAGAAAACACACATAAGATTGTTGTGCACAAACCCTCAGTAGAAAACTGGGCAATTGTCTGTGCCTGCATTCATTTGTAGACAGCATAGCCAAGGGTCATTAGTTTAATAGGATATTGGTTTTTTCTGCCTCTCTAAAACGTCTGTTGAAACATCCTCCCAGGAGCCAAATTGAAGAGGTGAGGAAATAAACAGCAACTGACAGCTTTGATCACTGACAGCCAGAGATCCATTCAGCCCAAAAAGTACCACAGGGTAGGAATCAGAAAAAGCAGCCACAGAGTAAGGAAATAACGACCCTGCAAATGGGCATGTTCAGTGCCTGAGGTAAACACACTCTGAACAAAAGCTACACCCATATAGAGGCCATATAGAGGACCAGAGACGAAAAATAAGTATGGAAAGGCAATTTATGGGTCATGCAATGAGAGTGGTGGCACACACAGGAGTGAATACTGGAGGTGGAAAGAGGTTAGGAAGATTAAGAAGAAGCTTCTGGGTTACATATATGCATGGGATAGGAAAGGAAAGAAGGATTTCAGCAAAAGTGAGGGCAGTGGATATCATTTGAATGATTTCACTTAGTATTTGATTTACCAATTATCTTTTTTAGCCAGCAACACAGTTTGAGCTCCAGTATGATGCCTATGTGTCTGTGGAGAGATATAAAAGGGATTGATTGCTGCAGAACTTGTTGCCTTCCCTACAGTGATGTGCTGAAGGGGAGATCCCAGGGACAGCTGGGAGTGATTTATGGTTGTTACAGTTTCTCTGCCAAGCCAAAGGTAAATTTGGGATGGCTCCCCTTCCTCTAATAAAATTCTACTTTTTTCTAGGTAGTAGCAAATAATCTATGCCAGAGATGAGTCACCTCTCAGGGAGATGAAATGATGCTGAAGAACCTTCTCAGGACTTCAGAACGGATTGTTTCACATTTTTGGCAGGTATTTTCAAAGTGTTTTGGAGGGAGTTATATATGGAAGCCTTCATCTGGTTTTATTCTCATCCCTGTTCAAGCTTTACAACTGGAGAGATTGAGCTATTCCATAAATATATATCAAAATGTATAAATGATAGATCTAAAGCAGACTTTTCTTCAAGTCAGGATTTAAAGCCCTAAAGCATCTCTGACAATTGCTGTTCACTCTTTCCTCCACATTGACAGGACAAAGCAGTTTTGTTGAACCAGGAAAAGAAACATAAATTTCAGAGTATTCAGAGTATTTCCTCTTTTTTTTTACACAGGTAGAAAAATTCCACTTTCTTAATGTAGTATTAAAATCTGAATGAACCTGGGGTTCTGAGTTTAAAACTCCTATATTAAAACATCTGTAGAATCTCACAACTTTGCTCTGTCATACCTCATTGGAAGAAAATTGATTTCCTCAACAAAAGTTGAATTTGTATTGCTTTGGTTTGCTTTGCTCTGTTTTAAGAGAGCTTCCTCAGTTTCAGGGTAGCTCTCAGCACAATACACTCAGCTCACAGCCTTCTAATCCAGTACTTGTAGGAAAGACTTCTGGTCTTATTGTCTTGGTTATATCATGGACCACTGAACAACCCCTTGCAATGTAGAACATTTCTCCTGGAAAGCAGGAAAGGTAGCAATTCATGCATCAAATGCAGTGCAAACAGCTGACAGCCACCTCCTGCTCACAGCACACTCAGCACATGGAGCAAAACTGCCAATGTCACCTGTGGGAGGGAGTGTGGACACTCTCCCTCACCTCCTCAAAAATATCTCCTTTCCCTGGCAGCAGCAGCAGCAGCCAAATGTGTGTGTCAGGCTGCAGCTGTGAGGGGAGGAATGTCACATGCTCACTTGGAGGCCAAAAAATCTCCATCTGGCCCTCATTGCTGCTAGGATTAGACCACCCCTGACTTACATAATTAAGATATAAGTAAACAAATATAGAAGTATCATAAATATAACAATAAATGGATGTCTAAATAACATTATATTTCACTTCTAACTGCATTATTTTATACTATACAGCTATATTTACTGAAGTGTCCTCACACGTAGAAGATTGGATGTGAGCCATTGGAAAGGATGAAATTTCATTTTTGCAGGATTAAAGAAAGAAGTAGACCCAAACACTAGCATCAAGATTAGAAGAAATTAGATACAATCACATAAAAATCCTTACTTCTGTTTTATTGTATTTTATAATTACTAATTGCATATGACTTTAAATATGCTTAACTTCTCTGCCTCATATTTTTAACTTTTTGACTTCTCTCTATTTATTTGAGTATTAACCAGAGCTTACCTCTCTCTGACACTCACTTTATTTTGTGTAAGGAGGGAAGTCCACAATTATCCTATGAAATACCAAAATAAGCAACGACCTGGAAAATGGTGAGCCACCAACTGCTGCCTTTTTTCTCATTATTTGTGTCATGTTTCTATGAATTAAATAAAAATAACTTCTTCGTCAGCCACATTTAACTGCAACACACAGTTTTCTCACCTAATCCTCCTTTCTTTTCAGGAGACTTTGTGGATGTGGTTTGGAGAATGCAAGATCACAAATAATTCCCATCTTGAAAGAGCTGTGGAGCAATGGTCCACCAGAGCTGTCCCTATATTTTTTATCTCCCCAACCCTGTCAGTGAGAAAACAGTTTCAGACTGCTGACATCCAGCAAAACTGTACTGTGTATGCATTATGAAATGATCCTGAAAAAGTAGAGCTGATGCTTGACATTGCACACACCTGCATGTTAGGGGAGCAGAGAGCCTTCCTGTCCTTGAGTGTGCCCACATCCTGTGCAGGTGCTTGGAGAGGGATGCATGCACAACTCATCTTCTCCAGGAAGACTGGAAAATTAGCTCTGACAGAGAAGTTTGCAGTTAATTATACTACTCATCTTCAGCTGATAGAGGTATCTCTTATGCACCGAGACTGATTTGGGGATCTAGTAAAAACACTATTGCCTTCTTTCACTATTAATTTAAACCAGAAATTATTTCAGAAGTACTCAGTGCTCAGGTCAGTGTCAGAATGCAAAGTTAAAAGGCCAAAAGTCAATTACTTGAAATATCTAAAAATTATTCTATTTTGGTCCTTGAGTTTGTGAAGGAGGTCTCACAGTTAGTTGTGGGAAACTACTGGGCTTTGGCTGATGAGAGCCTTCAGTCACTGAAGCCTGACAAAAAGCCACCTTTGCCTGAAGGGGACAAACTTGTGAAAGTTGCATCAAGAAGGCTTTGTGCAATCCTACTTCTTGAAAAAAGGTCACCCATAATCTTCACTAATATATGAAAACACACAGTGGGAATAACTCAGTTAAACCATTAATTGTATCACCCGGCTGTGATTAGACTGACTCATTATCTCCTGGGCAGTGTTTAGGGGACTGTGTCCAGCCCTTGTGTTGCAGTGCTCAGAAATGCAAGACGGTCTTTCATCACCATGAGCAGGGTTTCTTTTAAACAAAGCAATGCCTTACTGTCTGTGTTTCTGTAGCAATGACCAAGGAGCTATTCGGTTCCTTGCCAATTTGCCTGGGTCCTTAAGGTAGTGCCACCAGCTGGTTGTCTTCATTCTGCTGTAGATTGTGACAGGCATATCAATAACTCATCAAGTTCTGTTTCCTGTAAAAAGGTTGGATATGCAACATGCCACAGAGAGGAGGAAGCCTATATAGATCATTTTTTCCCCCCAGAGCAGTGAGGGTGCAGTTCTCACCTACCCACTCCCTGACAAATACTGATTGTGTGTTCTGCTCATCAGGATACCTCTCTGGAGTGTGCAGTAATGTCACCTCTTTGGGTACAGGCTCCTGGATCATTAGGGCCTTTAAGAAAGATGAGGACAAAAAAAAATCCTTCACACTGTGAGTTGTCACTGTCTCTATATGGCTTCTATGCAGACCTGAAACTCCCTGTAAACCCCTGTTAAACTGGTAATTGTTATTTCCAATCCCAGCAGGCCTTATATATTTCTACAACTAAGCCATTGAAACACTAGCATTTGCAATATTTCTGTAAGTGCTTAGAGATAATCTCACCGTAAAAGGTACCTCATAAAAACAAATATGACTCTGCTTTACCCAGAACCCACCTATTTTTGGCTTTTAACTGCAGATTATATGACTTCTGCCCAGTTCATTGTGGGGGTCATAACAAGAAGGAGACACTCTTGGCATATTTCTTAATATGCTCCTCACTTAATGTAACATTTCAATCAATACACATGGCACAATATGCACTGTATAATTTTTGTCTTTTTTTTTTTTAGAAAGCGTTGAGGGGATGACATAGGGAATAGAGTGAAACTTATCATTAACAGAGCTAGAATATGTCCCATCTGAAACCCAGGTGGGTTTGGCAGATGGATATAAAGTAGTAAACGGAATATATCAGTAGAGTGTGCAAGCTGGTGAGAGCTAACTGCCTGAGTTATTTTTGTTCAGTTGAGCCGATTGCTATTTTCTATAATGATAAATGAATTTCATCTTCCAGATTTTAAATTGGTATATTCCTCTGAATTTGCATCACTTAAAAAAAAAAATTAGAAGCATTTAGAAATGAATGTAATCAGGTCAAGGAAAAAAAAGTAGAAAATGAAAAATACTATTTTTATTATATATACAAATATATATATATATATATATAAAGTTGCAACATATTATATATTTCTCAATATACACTGAACTGACAAGTTGTTATCAGAGTTACAGATCTACTAAAAACATGCTGAAGAGTGCAGAAGAGTACTATAAAAAGGACAATAATTCTATATTGCCATGAAAGAAACAAACCATCTTTAAGAGAGCAAATCCTCACTTTTTTCAGTTTTGGGGCCATTTTGTTTTTGCCACTGTGATAACAATCAGCTTTTAGATCAGCAATTTCTTTATATATTCATAGGAAGTAAACTTAGTTGAAGTAAGTATCATATAAAATGGTTAAAAAATGTAAAGAAATTGTCTTGCTCTATCTTTCTCTCCTGCCCCCCACTCTGAGTTCTTCCTGTGCTCAGGTACCTGTTACCTTCATTTGCACAAGTTTGGTTTTGCCATTTCCTGATAGAAAGAGTTATAGCTCCTAACACTGGGCAAATGTTAGAAGTTTTGTGAAAATGGGAGGGCCACCATGGCAGTTTAGAAGTAAAGATTTCATGTACAGGGTACAGGAGCACATCCCTGTGTGTTATTCTCAGGCTGGGGGCTGGCACAGCCCATGACCACATCCCAGTCTCAGCTGCATTCTAGAATAATTCTGGTTTGGCCTAGTTTGTCTTCTTTTTACCTCATTCCTGCCTCTGCTGTGTCCTGCAAGGTACTGGTAGGCAGGCAGCAAAGCTTGTATTTAAGGCAGGGCTACTCTGTTTTTTCTTCAGGGTCAGCAGAATGCAGCGTGGCTTTTGGACTGAGCGATCTGTTTCTTCGTTTAATAAAATACTGCACTTCAATCAGTTTTCTGAATGTTTGCTTAACTGTAAAATGTCTTGTATGAACTCTTCTTTGGTGACAAATCCCATGAAAACAGCCTTGCCGTGTCCCACAGCAGAACATGGTAATTTGACTGTTTATATTGATATATATTGCATTGTTTCAGAGCTCTGCATCAGCTTCAATGCATACAGGGACTGCTGGGCCTCCACCACCTGAGTTCTGCTCTTCTTCCTATACCCTGAGACAGTAGCTGGATTTTAAAGCACCTAACATAAATTGCAAGAGCTCCTTTTGAACAGTGGGAAGAAAACAATTCCCTATTAAATTCCAGTCTGTTCCTGCTGGCTAGTGCCTTTTTGTGCTCTTTCCCCCTCCCTTTTGCCTACTTTGAGCTCCCCTCTGAATTTGAACACAGCTTTTGTCTTTTCCAGGAGTCACTGAAGCAGAGACTTTGCAGAGTTCCAATCAGCTCATATTGTGGCGAGTTATCTCCCACTGCAGCCTGAAACAGGAGATTTCTAGCCCTGCCTGAGTGGCTAAACTGGCCATAGATTATTTTTTATTCTATACCTAACTCCATTTAAAATCTCTGCTATAAAGAAGGCCATCACTGAACACAAAGTTTCAGCAGTGTACACACCATGGCAACTACAATAATGTTTGTATTATCTTGGACTATTTTAGCTGGTGTGTTTTGGGTTTTTTCCATATTAGCATAATAGTTAAAGAGGAAGATTGTGGGATGATGACTTATGCACTGCCATAATATTTTCATTTGTCCTGCAACACAGTGTCCCTGCTATGCTTTCTGTCATAATTTTCCTAACACTGAATTCTGCTTGTTATTTGACATTATATTTCATGGGTATACACTGAACCTTCAATAAATGGACATAAGGTAGCAATATCACCAGTGTTGTAGAAGGTGTGGATTTAGGGTAAATAATTGTTGTTGCAAAACAGAAATG